>BPVZ01000144.1:185578-202684 GCA_020521535.1 Rubroshorea leprosula | reverse complement strand
CCCGTCCTTATAAACATGTTAAAAAAAAAAAAATCACACTTAAATTAAATATTATAAATTTATTAAAATATTATTACGTTGCATTAACTTTATCATCAATCCATATATTTTTTTCAAAATTGTCGATTTGAAAATTCCCATAAAGCTGTTGGGGCTCATTTGCCCACTTGGCCTGCAATAAATGTAAAAAGATGCACAGCCACCAAGCTTTGATTGAGTGGCTGCAGTGGTGCAGGGAATACATACACCTATACATAGACAGGCCACCGGTGTACTGGAAAAGTGAAAAGATGTCCTCCCTGCCCTCAAGCGGAGGCAATAAATATATAGGAGAGCCCCTGGTTTGGTTCATGCATTTTCTCTTCTCCAACTTATAAAAATCCTGGAAAACAATGTGGCCACTCGGTTCTAATCTTCACAGTAACAGTCCAAAGAGATGAAGCCAAAACCAGCACCGCACTAAAGAATGCATCCGTCCTCAATTCAATACTTGAGGGCCTACAAGTACTGTCCCATTGTACGCTCTCTCATCTCTCAATACATTATTATTTGTTATATATCCTTCCATAGATACCCAAGAAACAGAGAGGAGAAAGACTGAAAGAGACCCTTGCATATGTTTAGTACAATTTTTACATTTGTTTCATATATATGTGTATATATATATATATATATATATATGGGGCACTGATGCTACAATAATTTTAGCTCACAATAAAATGATTGTCAAAGTTTTATGGATAATGATGTATGAATAATTTTTTTATATAATTCTAAAATATCATTAAATGAATATATCTTATAAATTTTAATAAAGTAAAAAAAAAGCTAATTAATTAAATAATATATAAGATTGTGCATACAAAAAAAATTTATCTCAATCATTTTCCAAGTTCTACCATATAGAAAAGTGAAAATCTAGATGCCCGACATTCAATCTCAATTGTAACTTAAGTAGGACCTATATTATATATTACTCATCATGTAATTTTAATTAAAAGCCCTAATATTTTTAATAATAGAACATTCCAATTTTCCACATCCTCATTACTACATATGAGCTAAAATTGTGCACTCTATGATTCATTTTTCATATGCAAATTCGTTGTTAATTCAGTCATTTATGGAATATTGATTTATTTTGAAACTTAAAGATTAAAAATTAAAGCATAAATTTCTAATTAAAGATATAAACAACTCTATTATCATATCGTATGATTACCAATGTTATATTGATATTTAGTATATATGTATTTAATGATATGAATTGTTGCTAACAACTTAATTCAGTGGTATTTTTTTTTCGTTAAAAATAAGAGATTTTGAGTTTAAATTACATGGTATGCGAGTGAAATGTAATAAAAAATAAATGATAGTTGCCTTTCGTTGTGCAATCAATATAAAAAACAAAAAAGATATGAATTGCTTTGCAGGACGGAGCTGAACACAGTTATGGGACATTATTTTAGATATATAGTTTACCAATAAATAGTGGAGTAGAAGAGATCATATATTATTCACCCTAAAATGGGACCTGGCTCTGTTTGCCTAAAAGATGAATTGTCAGAGTCAAGTTTGTACCAGCCAAACTAAGGCCTCGCAATGCCAGTTTTGTTTGTTCCTTTGATCAGGACGTTGGTGAGATTGGAGTGGTTATTTAAAAAAAAGGGGTCAATAAGATTTGGGTCCAGGTTGCCGGAGGATGAAGCAAAATGCTTAAGAGAGATGATCAAGGGATAGAAAGATATGAAATCACCTTTTTAGACAGAGAAAATTGTTTGGGTTGCTTTTTCACTGCATTTTTTCGTATGGTACTTAACAATATAATTTTTTAAAGTAGAATATTAAAAAAAATTATAGTCATAACACTTCAAAATAATTTTAAACATAATTTTAATTGTTTGCTAGTAAATTACAAAAAAAAAAAAAGATTATGTTTTGTAGGTAATATTTTAATTTTGATGCACTCCAATTGTCTCACTTATTAAATGAAGGATATCTAAAATAATTGTTAAACTTTCCATTTTAATTTTAATTGTCTCATTTATTGAATGAAGTTTTTTTATTTTATTTTATTTGGAACAGAGATGAAATAGAGAGGTTAGGGCTTGTTTGGTTTAATTGTGATTACCAAAGGTAAAAATGAAGAGTAATGATAGGAAGGATGAAATTTTGTGATTAATGACATGACTTATATTATGTTATTAAATTAGTTGCTACATATAATATTACGAGTTTTTTAAAAAAAGTTAATAATTAAATAATATATTATTTATTTTTTTAATATTTTAAATAATGTAACTTATATTATATCATTGATCTCATATTTTAGTCTCATTTATCATTATTTAAAAATAAAAAAATAATAATAAGTACTAATTTTCGTATTATGTTTTTTTTTTTAATGATCATAAACAGATAAAGTAAGATAATTAAATCACACTAGAAGGTGTAATAGGAGTATAAATTTTTATCTTGACCATAATTATCAGGAATTCAATTTAGTCTTCAAAATGATCAAAACTTTCTATTGAATTCCTCAACAGTTAATATTATTATTTTTTCCCTTTCAGTAATGGGCAACAACAAACGTCCAACAGATGATGGGCTTCTTAAGTAGGAGAATAGGGGAAGAAGGAAAGTTTTTTTGTTGGGCTGGTTCTAACGGCCCAAATTTTGTTCAAAATGGCCTTCCAGTCTTTGTTTTTGTTTTTTTACTGTTTTTTTTTTTTTAATGAAGCCTGTCTTTCTAAATTATTAGTCAAAGTAATAAATGAATAAAACATGGTCAAAGCCACCGAAGTCAACCCTTTGCCAGATCTAGTCTAACTTTATATTGGGTTTAATATATTTTGTTATTATCTAAGAGTTGGGCACCCTTAGTAAATAAGCATTATATTATCTCATAGTTTTGAGATTAATATTTAATAAAATTAATTTTTTTAATGTGCTAGATTAAAATGGAGGTACATCCATTAATCAAGAGAGATTAATTTTAAAGTGTGTGAAAGTTAAATTTTAGACACCTTAATTGTTAAAAAAGAAAAAGAAAAAGAAAGAGACTACATTTTGTTATTCAATCTAGCTTTTAACTTTTAAGTTCAAGTTGCATAATATTTGGTAGAATAAGTTAAAGAATGAAAAAGAGTTAGTTTTATAAATGTAATGGGAATAATAATTTAAATTAGAAAAAGATAAAGAAAGAAAAATACTTAATTGACTAAAAAAATGTCCAAGGATAGGTGCAGAGATGTCCTACAAGTTTGAGGATTTGGTTCAAATTTTGAGAAGTTACTAGAAGTAAAACAGAAAAAAAAAAAAAAGAAGGTAAGATGAGTTAATTGGTATTTCAAATAAAGTTAAAGGACTTATGATGTGTTTTTCCTTTATCAAATACATTAATCTTTTCAATTGTGAACCCAACAACCTTCATTGGGCGATCTATGTGTAGGAACTAGGAAGCTTCCCCACCCCAAGTCATTGCTCAATATAAAAACTCAAGAAAGTTGACTTGACTGTCTTAAATTTACTAAAAGCTTTAAATTTGATGTCCTCCCTTTCTTCAAAATTACTCAAAAAAAATATTCTGAAGTTTTTGTTTAAAATGGAAGTTTTATCACATACAAGAGCTAGGTTGACCAAAGTTTTCATGGAGCTTAGGTTTTTTATTTCTTCTTTTCTTCTTTGCCAGTTCATGAAGCTTTGTTGACCAAAGTTTTTCCTTGAAGTTAAATATTCAAACTTACAAATGTGAAATAGCTAACTCTTGACTTACTAAAAAAATAAAGTTAACATTTTCTTTTGTTGACCATTTAAAGAGATTTTAAAAAATTTATTTTGTTCTATTTCTCTTTCAAAATGTTGCCAAAATTTTTTACAAGATTAAAATTTTATAGACAATTTATGTATTTAAATAAAATTAAAATAAATTTATATCGATATAAATGTAACAACAACTAAGTATTTATTTTAAAATTTCAATAATAAATGCAACATTTAAACTTTCAAATTGCTCTTTAAATTTTAAAATATAATTGAAAATTAATGCAAACTCATATACTGTTTAAATTAATTCATACTCATTTATGTATAATATCCTTAAATAAAATATTAAAATAAATTAAAATAATAAATATTTATCTCTCTTTAGAAAATAACAATATTACAAAATATAATTCACGATGAAAATAAATAAAAATATTATAATTACAATCCCTAAAGATAAAAAGGAAAAAGAAAAAAAGAAAAGAAAAAAAGAAAGCAGCAAATAAGGATAGGAATGAAGAAATTGAAATGAGATGATACATTGCACCAAGAAAAAAAAAGAAAAGAAGTGAGATGGTACATATGAACGTCAACGTTTTCTCACTATTGCTTTCTGAAAGGAGGAAACGAAAGAAAACACAAAAATAAATACTGTACTGAACACCAAGAGGAGCACAAAATTCAAGGTGTCTTTTCTTGATTGAAATATGTGATTTGCTGATTTCTCTGTTATAATATTCTATGCACTGTACATTTATACAACAACTCCATTTTCATTTCATTTCATTTACACGATCAAAAGTCAAAAAAGGATTCAATCCGCGTCTACAAAGATGCTCTAGTCGTTAGGGTTTTCCGTTCCTTGACCTTCTCTCCGTTTCAATTTCTGGGTATTTCTCAAATATTTCAAAGGTCGCAGCTTTTCAGAGGAGGTTCTTGTTTTCACTTCAAATTTAGAGTCTTTTGTTCAAACACGCTTCTGGGTTGTGTTAATTTGAAGTAAAAGTGCTCGGTGAGTTTTGGGGTTTTGCAAAGTATGGTTCTTGGCTTTGATTGTAGGGAGTAGTTAGTCAAGCAAGAGGAACACCTTGGCTTGCTTTGGAAAAGTTGTTAATAGCTCATAATTTGAGAGGTTTTAGTTAAGATATCGGGGTTGTTGGTGATGATGGTGGTGATTCATGGGCAGTAGAACAGTGAATATTGGTGCAGAAAATGGTAATAAAGCTGTGAGGGGGATGCCGAGCTACGTTCCTGCAATACCCACTTCCAATTCAATGTAAAGTCATTATTTTTTAGCTCTATTGTTTGTTTCATTATTTGTGCTTTAAATATTCCAGGCTGCAGCTGCACGTCTTTGTGCAGCTCTTGAGGTTTCAATTAATTTTCTCTGGGTTGATATGCTAACTGTATGAGTTATTAACCATGTGAAACAGTGTGTTTTGAACATGTTGGTTTTCTAATAATATGTTTGGTCATGAGACATGAAACAACTTAGACCTTGGAAGATTGACATAGGTCCCTTTGTCCCTAATATGTGGTATTATAGACTTAGCTAGATCATATGCCTTTTTTAGGGACCTTTGAGAATTCAAATTTTTTGTAGGGATATGAAAATTTAGGATTCTTTTATGTCAATTTTTAACTACAGGATTTTACACTGGTGCTCCTAAGGTGGGTCTGGAAGTCTTATATCATTATGTTATCCTATATATTCTAAGTCTGTCATGGTAGTATTTGGGTAAAGAATAGAGGGCATTAACTGTGTTGGTATTATGTGGCAGAGAGCTATCAAGTTTTTTCCCCTGCATATGATAGCCTTTTATCACACATTAAATAATTGTCTATCTATTATATGAGTACCCAATGAATTGGAAACCATTTAAAAGCTTTGTATTTGAGCCTGACGCTGGTGACATTTATTGTCCTGTTTTTGGTTAATTGATTTTCAGTTGCTGGTTTTGTCCTTTCATAGCTATACTAAAAGAAGCAGTGTTCTTTTTTCTTTTCTTTTCTTCTTCTTTTTTTTTTTTTTTGGGACAAAAGATGCAGCTTTGCTCTTTTACTTTCAGAGAAGTATTTGGTCAAAATGTGGTCTGTACTCATTTGATTAACTAAGAGTATCTTTAAAATTCAGTCCTGAGTTCTGGAAGTAGGGCATTCTGTATTCACCTGGTTGTAGTCAATGTATAACTGGTAAAAGTTTTCAAAGTGATTGTGCTTGTGATAAAGGTCCTTGTTGCCTTGGATTTATGAATTGAAAGGATTGAGGCTGTGCAGAAGGCAAACATATTTTTAATGCCTTTTTGCTGTTTTATTTCCTTTGTTTCTGAATATACATCATGAGTTAACCTATGTATCCTTTCCTTGGTATATGGATTTAATTAGAGTTTTACTTACTAGATTGGATTGTTTAAGTTGGGAAGATATGGGTCTGATTAATATGGGTTTCAGTGGCACAGAGGCAAACGCCATTCATTCTTCTCGAATTTCTGATTTCGGAACACTTGGGCAAACTCTTGGATTTCGCATAGAGGATGCTGTTAACCTTAGCAGAAGTATGTAAACAAGCATTTTGTTTATTCTTTTCTGGATAGAAAGTGAAGTGCATGATGCATTATTTTTTTCCTTTTTCTTTTTCTTCAGCTTATAAGTAGAACATTGAACATAAAGCTTGTTGCTTATCTTCTTCTTCCTCTTCTTTTTTTTTTTTAAATAATATTCTTGTATATGAAATGTCATTCTGATTATGATTTCCTATTGTATTTTTTTTGTCTCTAGATCCTGTCTTTAATCAAATAAAGTCAAATAGTCAGCCCGTAGCTGCCAATGTCCAATTTAGTTCTCTGAATAAGGTGAATGATTATTCTCATACGTGCCATTTTGTAAGATTCAAAATTAAATAATTAGTCACTCAGAGCTGTGTCTCTGGAATTCAGGCACTTGCATCTGCAGACGCCAATCTGTCTGTGTCCATTGTGGGGTCCCAGGTGCTACCACTACAAAAGGATCCAGTGTCAAATCTTACATCAGTATCTGGTAGTCATAGAGAGAACTGGGCCGAGTCCAATATGGCAGATGCCAGTCCAAGAACTGATACTTCAACAGATGACACAGATGATAAGAATCAAAAGGTATTCCTTCTTTCTCCCTATTAAGCATATGAGCAGTCTGTCATTTCTTGACTGTGCTCTTTTTTGGTGCTATTCTTTTATATTTTTTATCAGAAGCTATTCTTTTGCATGTTAGCTTCTTCCTTGCTGTTTAAGTAAAAAGGAATAATTTGTTTATAATATTTATTTATCATATGGATTTGGGAGCTCTGGTATTGGTTACTTAGTGAGTCTGACACTGTTTTTTGAAACTTTTGTGCAGTTCGAGCGAGGTCAGGGGACTGCTGTAATGGCCTCTGATTCAAGTGAAAGATCAAAAGATAAAACAGATCAGAAGGTTGTTTCCTTCAAGCCAATTCATCCATTTAATTTTTTATTAGTTATCATAATTTTAATATCTTTTTCTTGTTGGTAACAATTTTGCAGACATTGCGCAGGCTTGCACAAAATCGTGAAGCTGCAAGAAAAAGCCGGTTAAGGAAAAAGGTGGGTCCTTTTGTCTATTTCAATCTTTCCTACTTACATCAGCTGATAATATGTACATGTACATGTGTGCAGTTTTCTGCTTATTAATATCAATTAATTTCATAGGTTAAAAAGGAAAAAAATTCTAAAGTTGGATTAAAATTGCACATGCTACCCTTTTACTTTTAAAATGTAGGCCAAACCCCCAAATTTGCCCTCAAATAGGCAGGTAGGGACAAATTCACCCCTCAAAAAAAAAAAAAAGGAACAAATTGCCCCTCCAAATTGTTGATCAAGACAATTGACCTATTTTTTAACAGCTGATGTCATCACATGTCAAGAATCTATTTGCCACCTGAGCATGTCTTTAACTGAAAGCTGACATTGCTGATGTGTGATGATGTCAACCGGTTAAAAATGGGTAATTTGTCTTGATTGACAATTTGGAGGGGTAACTTGTCCTTTTTTTTTAGGGGTGGATCTATCCCTCCCCCACTATTCAGGGGCAAATTTGAGGGTTAGGCCTAAAATTTTTGTTCCAGGGATTGTATTGGCATATTCTTAATTCTAATTTCTTTTTCTCCTTCTGTCTTTAGGCATATGTGCAGCAACTAGAGAGTAGCCGGCTGAAGCTGACACAACTTGAGCAAGAGCTGCAGCGAGCTCGTCAGCAGGTCCTTTTTCATGTTATTGCCATAACATTTGTCTGATTAGTATTTTGTCAACTCCCTATCATGTCTGACACTTCTTTCTCACTGTAGGGAATATTTATTTCAAGTACAGGGGATCAATCTCATTCAATGAGTGGAAATGGTATTTTAGTTGTATTACTGAACTCTGTTTTCCATAATTTTACATCATCGTGGAAGTGGAAATTTATTACATTTTGCTAGTGCTGTATCCATGCTTGTATACTGTGTATTAGTAGACATATTATGGGAGCTATTTGCTAAACAAACAGATTGTTGCAGTAGAAGTTGTCTGTTGCTTAAACCCATTTCTCATTCTGATCTCAAAGTGGCTAAATCTATGTCAGTTTTTGGATGGAATCTCGCAATGAAAGTAGTATATTCTCGCTTTCCTCTGATAAACTGCCAATTTAGACTGTTTAACCCAACTGCCATAGAATTAATCAGTTTAAAATAGCAGCAAGTGTGCTTGCTGCTACCTTTTGGTGGTTACTTGCCTATCAAAACCTTACATGCTTAGCTATCTACTCTAGCTATAGGTTAGTTGTTCCTTGCTTGGTCTTTGTCATGTTTAAGGGCTAATGTAGAGCGGATGTTTCTGCTGTGGGATTTGGGTTGAGAATTAAGAAAATGTAAAGAGTTGCCTGATCACTGAGGCAGTTCGGCTGGAAAATCTTCCCTATCCTAGGTTAATATTTTTTTAATATGGCTTATGAACCTTAGGAGACTGTTGCTAAAAAGGTGTTGAATATGAGTTTTGTTTCCAGTGATTTGCTATTCTAAGGCAATTGTTTTTTGGACTATTGTGAAGGTGCAATGGCATTTGATGTTGAATATGTAAGGTGGCTGGAAGAGCACAACAAGCAGATAAATGAGCTTAGGGTTGCTGTGAATTCACATGCTGGTGATACTGAACTTCGGACAATTGTTGACAATGTCGCGGCACACTATGAAGATATTTTCAGGCTGAAAGGCATTGCAGCAAAAGCTGATGTTTTCCACATTTTATCAGGAATGTGGAAGACACCAGCAGAGCGCTGTTTCTTGTGGATTGGTGGCTTCCGTTCATCAGAGATTCTTAAAGTGAGTGAGCCCCACTATACCACTCCTAGTAGTTGATTTCCCAATCTTGATTGTTGTTAATTTTAGGTCCATACAAATTATACTGGGTTTGTTTGGCTTGACTGATAGTTTATCAGTCTACTGCACTTTTTCTTAGACAATTGATTACGATGACTAGAAACATCAGTCTATAAGCTGATTTCAACCTGTCAGGTAATAATATAAACTATTTCTAATAGCCAAATCAAATAGAGCCTGAATTTTTAGAATGTTAGGGTTGGTGGTGATATTTGTAGGTCATTAAATTATGTTTATATGGTAGCATGATGAGCATGAGATTTGAATTGGATGGTGGGTTATTTTCTAATTTTACTGAGTGAATCATGAGGGGGAAGGGTATTGAGCTTGATTGATGTTGATGCAGCTTCTTGCGAATCAATTGGAGCCTCTAACCGAGCAACAGTTGATGGGCATTTACAACCTGCAGCAATCATCCCAACAGGCTGAAGATGCTCTGTCACAAGGAATGGAAGCACTGCAACAATCTCTGGCTGAGACATTGGCCAAGGGCTCACCAAACCCATCGGGATCATCTGAACAGGTAGCAAACTATATGGGTCAAATGGCCATGGCTATGGGAAAACTAGGGACACTTGAGGGGTTCCTTTCCCAGGTACGTACATAATATTGCTCATCTTTGATGCACATCCATTGCTTAATTTTCTGCCTTAAAATTTAAACCACTTCCTTACTAATTACAACTGTTATTACATTTCATATCTTTTTACCAATGGATAAAGCCACCCGATGGCATTCTTAAAAGATAAATGCTTGGATGTTGGTTGTGTTAAATTACCAACTAGTTTTGTAATGTTGATTGCCAGGCTGATAATCTGCGTCAGCAGACTCTGCAACAATTACACCGTATATTGACAACAAGACAGTCAGCACGTGCCCTTCTTGCCATCACTGACTATTTCTCCAGGCTTCGAGCCCTCAGTTCTCTCTGGTTGGCAAGGCCACGAGAATGAAGCCGATACTTCCACTGTATGAATCAATCATCCATACACAGTTTAAGTTCTCCCAAACAAATGCGCCTATTTGCAAATTAGCTCAGTTGCTGCTCCCTTCCCGTCTTTGATAGCCTTTCAGGATGCAACTACAGCACAGCAGTGTCAACTTTGTTGTATTTATAGGTTTGTTTTGTCAGTTCTAACATTACATATGCTTGTTCCAAGGTATTGGATGCTCATTATTACTTGAGTTGTATAATGATGGTGCAATAATCCCAGGATTATGCTAAGATGAACAAAGGAAAACAATTGAATATGTAACATAGAGCTATCAATTTGTACACCATAATTGACTTGAAGTAGGATCAAAATAGTCTGTTTAAAGGTTGTTCTGATTTCCTCTTAGTACTAGTATGTAAAGATATGTTTTTATTGTAACAAATTGCTTCCCTAATCTTCCATATGGGTGGTAATGACTAAAAACAAAAGAAAAGATACTAGGTTGAATGACATACCCATAACATATAAATTTCTGTTTCTTGTTTATACAAACGTTTACATGACAAAACTAATACATGAAAGCTTTATGGATGAATTGAATGTATGATGACTTGAATTGATATTGATGGCAGAACCGAGAACAATATACATAATGTAATAACTCCCTCAAAGACTAGAGCCAGTTCTTTATGAATTGAGCGTCTCATTGGAGACAATAAAACAGATGAGTGGAAGAAAGTAATGGTCACGCACAAGCAGTACATACCAATTTGATGATTAAATAATGTGTTTTTACGGTTATTGTAACCACCACTGCGTCGATTGCCCAATCAACTTCGAGCTCTTCCTGGAAAACATTGGAACTAGCATACATCAGCAGAGACTCAAATACTAGATGACATGAAATCGACCCCACAAATTATGCAATGAAGTAAGAAAAGGTACCTTGCAGAAGTAAGCTGAGAACTATTTATAGGCCACCTTGGGTGTACTGCTCCGTCGTGTCTTTTGATCTTGCTCCTTGCCACTCCGCATAGCTGCCATTTCTTTCTCCCTGGCAGCTACTTCTCTCCGCATTTTCTTGGATTCAACTTCCATTGCTTTGTTCAATGTTTCAACCTTTTTTGCTAGCATCTGTTTATTTCAGATGGAAAATCAAGAATATATCAGATACAAAAGGGGAAAATTGTGGGTTGCAGACACTGAACGAATGATAGAGGTTAGCATCTTATCAAACCTCAATTGCATCATCCTTGTCCTTAAGGCTTTGATCTTTTTCATGACAAGCCTTCTTCAAAGTTATAACCTCTTTCTGTAACATATCATACAAAATTCCTGAAACATAATCTTCATTTTCTCTTTCTGATTTTTCAGTCAATCCATCTGAAGTCTCATCACATGTAACATCAGTACGAACCATCTGATCACCAGCACCGGTAGGCATACTATCTTTCCTGGTGGCATCTAGAATCAGCTTACCTCCATCCAATGATCTACTACAACCATCAAATGATCTGGATGACATTTTGGCATTTCTCAATAAGGCAGTAGCTCTATTAGATCGAACGGAGAAAGAATTTGAATTCAATGCACTTCTTCCTTCAGAGGCATTGCGCGAATTACTGGTAGATGCTTTAAGCTTTTCCTCCAAAGTCTTGAATCTTAATTGAAATTTTTCCTATATGGTCAATCAATAATTCAATACATGGGCAGTAAAAGATGAACATAAATAACCAGGTCATCATTAGCTTTGGCCAAAATAAGAAAAAAAAAAACGGTTATGAGCACAAAAATAAGCAAAAGATGTAAACTTACTTTCATGTGTGCTTCTGCTTTTGCAGTTCGCTCAGCTACAGCCAGTTTATCTCGAAGCTGTTGCATTTCCCCCTATAAAATATGCAAAGTAAAAGTTTGTATGGTACTGTAATTAACTTTTTCTTTTTTCAGGCAATTCAACAAAACCATTTGAGAACTGCAAACTAACATGGAGGTTAATTAATAATCAGACATGACTTTCCTACTTTAGCTCATCATGATCATCATTAATATAGATTAATAATGTAATAGACCTTTTCTATTCCACATTCAAAAGCAAGATCTGGAGCCACATCATTAATATAGATTAATGATTGTTGCAGTACATTAAATCATTTGTACCATTAACAGGAAAAAAGAATGGGGAGAAAAGAGTAAAAACCATTGCTTTCAATTATGGTGCTTTTTCTACTACAGTATTATGAAAAGTCTGAATGAGGATACTGAATAATTTTCATGGGAAAAGAACCTCTGAGATGTGACCATTAACAAAGGTACATAAAATTATCAAATAAATATATTACTCTTGAAGGAAAATATAGGATACAAAGTAACGGAAACCTGCCTGAAGAAATCTTCTTTCCTCAAGCCATTGCTTAACGGGCATAACTTTGTCATTTCCATCTTTCCACTCATTTGCAACCACAGTAGCTACCCTGTTTGCACTTACCTTTGCACGAGCTACCTCTCTTTCCAGAGTTTTTTTCTCATCCTGTTTAAATATGGACATCATGAATATGAGACTTAAGCAAGTAAATGGTATTAAAGGGGACAAAAAGAACTTATTTTTCAGTAATAACAGTAAATACATTCATTTCTTGCACTTTTCGTTCATAGTCCCGCACAGCATTAGCAAGATCCCCTCCAGCCAATAGAGCCTCCTCCAGTGCACAAATTGTTTGGGTTAGTTTTTCGACTTCAGCAACCTTTTGTCGATGCATTTTGTCAAGAATTCGGTTCTCCTCCTGATACACAGGCAAGATGTCAACTTGAAAGATCTATGCAGCCTATACACATGCAGATATCAAATACTTACTAACTAGAATGGATAGTTGTGTGAAAGCAAGTCTTAAAGAAGTACAAACCTGGCATATTTCAATCTGCTTCATAAGCTCTTGGTTTTTGTTTTGTAGATCATCAACCAAGGACGCTTTTGCCAGAGCCATCTGGACAGTTCTCTCAGCCTCAAGGAGAGCAGCCTCCTTGGACTTAGTAAGTCGGTCAAGTGCCCTGTTATCCTCTTGCAACTTGGCTGCCTAAAAAGTTACAACTTACCCTTTGAATATCTCATGATAGCATAGAAATGCTGGAATGGAATCAATGACAACATTGGAAAGATTTCAAAACCAACATCCACACCAAACAAGCTAGAAAGAAAAAGCATTCAATGAGCCAGAAAATGTTTTGAGACAGATGATTCTGTCAGTTTAACCATGGTTATAGCCTTATAGATGCTAGAAACCAAAAGATTTCAAAGAAACAGTTGAAGTATACCTCCAACCTAGAAAGCTTAAGTTCTGCCTCTAGAGGAGCGATGATAGCCTCAATGGGAGGCATTTCATCATCTTTCTGAGCAGCATGGACTCTTCGGAGTGTAGCTTCTGCAGCAAATTGTGCAGCCAAAGCTTCTCTTTTCTCATCATTTATCCTCTTGATCTCAAGGTTCTGCAAACTTACAGCACAAACATTATTAAAATTATAACGAGGATGGTGATTGAAAAAGAAAATTCAACCAGGCAACATACCTTGCTTTCTAGAAGAGCCTCAGTTGCTTTAAGCTTTTCATCAACTTTCTTAAGCTCATCTGTTAGCTGCATAACACAAAAGAAACTCTGAACAATCATTCATAATTCAAGAACTCAAAGCTTCTTCTTCCTTTCAATAGCACAATTTCCCAGCCACAATGAAATCACGTTTCCTACTTTTTCTGTTGAAGATATCATCTCTTTTCTAAGGCTTATAGTCTTCTACCCAATATCAAAAATTAAAATGTGAAGCATAGTCAGATTCTACCTTCCTGGATGAACTGCCATCCAGACAAAACATGGTTGAGGGTCTTGAATTGAAAATCATGCAGTAATGAGATACCAATGATATTATAAGTAAAATATTTTACTCCACTTTGAGCACAGAGTCTGAGTGTTGATAGATATAGTGGCAACTACTTTAGTTGGTCAATCATATTAACTGCATCATTTCCAGCATAATCTACCAGAAATTGTAATAACTAGTAAAGTGCAAAACTTACATATGGATACAAAAAGATAAGTTGAAAAGGGAAAAAAAAAATCCCAAATATGACTTCACTGATGAGTGATATGAAAGATCATTAAACCAAGATATATATATATATATATATATATATATATATAAAATGATGCCATAAACTGGGACAGAATGTTAGACAGATTGAGGGGCATACCCAGCCCTACCCGCCACCCCCAATAAAATAAAATAAAATAAAGCCGGAGAGACCATTAATATGTCATTAACATTTTGTTAACTAAACCCACATAACCCAAAAAGTTAATATCACATATCTTCTGCATGTGAATATTAAATAAAACTACACGAGATGTCCCAAGTCAATGTAAATGAAGACAAGCAAAATGGATCTGGAATGCATATCAGCATCCATTAATCAATCTAAAATTTACTAATTTAGACACATTGATATCCTTATCATTTTCATATCAAACACAAATGAATTAAAGATAGCATCTGTGTTGTTGCGGGAGCCAATAAAAAATTGCTCAGACATGATTTATGAACAAGAACAATCAACCTTAAATGAAACTCTAATGAGTTTCCAAAATTAACATTTCGAGATGACTTCGAAAATCGAGTTACCTCTTCAACTGCCTTTTCTTTGAGACGCTCCGAATTTCTCAAAGACTTGATTTCTGCAAGCGCTTCTCCCAATTCTCTATCTTTATCTGCAAAGAACAGCCAAGAAAATTCCATCAAAATCTCACTATCACTACAATCCACTGTCTAAATCACACAAAACTATAAACAATCTTCAAGTTTAACAGAATAACTAGAATTTTTTTATATTATGATGCCATAATGGAAAACCGGAGAACACTGACAAATTGACTAATTTGGAAACTTCAGCAATTTCCATAATTATAACTAGATAAATATCTTAAATATATCTGAAAAATAGATTAAAAATCAACATTTAATCAATGAATCTTAGGAAAACATCATAAGTTTTTTCGCCAAAAAAAAAAAAAAAAAAAAAAAAAAGAAAACATCATACATTTCCTTACTAAATTATATATAAAAAAAAAAGTATATGAAAATTTTCTAGAGAAAACCAAAATTTAAAGGAACGCAAGAAAGAAATTAACGGTTGAGCTCTAACCTCTAACTTCGTTCTCTAGGCGGTTGAGTTCGACGCGTACAGGATCGGAGCCGTGGAGGAGAGTGACAATATCATCGACATCAGCTCGGGGCACGGCAGCGTTAGTCTTCGGTTTCCTAGTCTTAAACGAAGCGGACGAGCTCAGAACCGCCGGCTTCGGCGGCTCCACACTTGCGTCGTCGTTGCTCATTGGTTCGCCTCGCCGAACCGACGTCAATCGGTCCGAGTACTACCAAATCAGAGAAGGATCTGACAGTGCGTAGAGGTCATGGGACGCCAGTGGTGAAACTGAAAAGCCAAAATATCAGGAGACAGCGTGCAGAGAGAACAGAAAATGGAGAGAGAAAGGGGGAACAGTGAAGGGAATAAGTTGAGGAGGAATATTTATATGGGAAGGGGGGTGGGAAGGAGAGGATTAAGGAGAGGTTTAGGCGCGGACTTAAATGTTAGAAAGTGAAAAGAATTTTATTTAAAAACGGTGGGGAGATGAGGATACGGTGGATCGCTTTTAATTTGGCAAAACCTGGTTGAGCCCTTCATCTTATCAAGTTTGAAGGTTTTAGCTCTTCACTTTATATTATGATACTTTTAACTCTTTATCTTACTAGATTTGTAAATTTTAAACCCTTACTTATTAAAATCGAAAAAACTAACCTTCATTTTATACTGACTATTAACTCTGTTTGTTGAAAATAGATTTTTATCAATTAATAATCAATTAATAGTCATTTAAAGAATTAACGAAATATTATAAAATTAGTTCTGTTAATTTTGTTAGTTGAAAAAAAAATTTTATCAGTTAACAATCAATTAATAGTCAGATAATAGAATTAATAATCAATTAATAGAACTAACAAAATGTTATAAAATGAGGGTTATTTTCTTTGATTTTAATAAATAAAGGGTTAAAAGTATTATAATATAAAATTAAAGATTAAAGGTTAAACTCCTATTTTGGTCCCTAAACTATTGTATGGACCCCCGATTTAGTCCCTGAACTAAAGAAATCTCTAATTTAGTCCCTAAACTATTGTACGAACTCCCGAATTAATCCATAAACTATTATACGAATATCCAATTTGATCCTTACTATTTACCAATTTAACCCCAACTTAGTCCTTCTGTTAAATAATAGCTTAGGGACCAAATTGGGGCGAAATTGTAAACAGTAAAGACCAAATTAGGGGTCCATACAATAGATCAAGGACCAACTTAGGCCAAATTATAAACAGTGGGGACTAAATCAGAGGTCCGTACAATAGTTTAAAGATCAAATTAGGAATTTTTTTAGTTTAAGGACCAAATCAAAGATCCGTATAATAGTTTAGGGACTAAAATGAAAATTTAACTAAGATTAAAACTTATAAATTTAATAAGATAAAAAGTTAAAATATCATAATATAAAGAAATAAGAGTTAATTTTTAAATTTAATAAGATGAGGGACCGAAACTAGGCTTTTGCCTTTTGATTCGTAGTATCTGCTAATTTATTGGGGGATTAGATATTGTCCGCGTTTTCAGTACGGATTTTGCTGTCTGTTTTCTCAATAAATTGGAATCTGGAAGAAAACAGCTCATGACAATTATTTCAGTACCTATTGGTATTGATTGATGAAGAATATTTTATTCAACTCTTGATTTTTTAATTTTTTAAAGATTTATTTAATTTATGATTTAATGATATATTAAATATATTTTTTATTATAAATTCATATAAAAAATATAAAAATTGATATTAATTTTAGTATTAATATAAAATAAATAAATAAAATTAAAAAATTGATATTAATTTTAGTATTAATATAAAATAAATAAAT
>BPVZ01000144.1:156396-185478 GCA_020521535.1 Rubroshorea leprosula | reverse complement strand
TAAAAAATAAAAAATTTTAATTAATTAAATTATAATATTTAAAATATTATAATCTAATTAGGTAAAAAATTTAATGTTTCGTCTCTTTTCTCCTTCGTTTACCTTTAACCAAACCAAACCAACTTTGTAATAAAAAATTGGTTACTGATAGTCAAAATGGTTGGCTGCAATTAGGAGTTGAAGCTCCAAATCAAGAAGAAAACCTACTTCCATTAAAAAAAAGAAAAGAAAAGAAAAGATAGGAAACACCTACTACTATCATAGTCTCGATAGAAGGGACCCGTGTTTGGCTTAGACTTACTTATGCGAGCTCATCTCACAGCGGCTCCTAATCTTCTGACATCCAACGGTTGAAATTTATTTTATTTGGATCGCATGATTCCGCATCGGTGAAATTAGGAAAGGTTATTAAAACTGTCCGATGATTGAGTCGAAAGAATTTGGTTTTTTTTTTTAAATAAAATTTTGTATTTGAATTTTATGAATAAAAAAATAAATATTAAAAATATTTTTTTATAAAATTTAACATAATTTAATTTTAAATTAATCAAGATGCATGTTATTATCGAATAAAGAACTTAATAAAAAAAAATTAGGAAAGAGTACAGGATAAAGATGGTGGGGTGGCAAGAAGGGGAACATTGGAAAGCGAAAACAGAAAGCCTAAGACAGGAGCACATGGTTGTATGCTACTGGGTGGGGGAAGAGTAGAGACCACATGGCTGCCTGTTTCGCGATGGCCAAAGCGTGAAATTTAACTAATGTTTGGGTCCATTTCCCCTTTTTTTTGTCAATGTTTCATTATATTTCATTGATTCTATAAAGAGATGAGGCTGTGTGACACTGACCAATCGACACTTGCAGAACTTTTTAATACATTTGTAGTTGTTTAACGTTATTGTTTGGATATATTTACGAGCTCTAATTTTTTAGTGAATGTTTAAACTGTTTTAATATCTAAAAATTATGAGAAAGTATTTTAGGAAAAATACTTTGATATTCAAGTTCTTAATCATTGTTTTAGAAGAAAAAAATCTCACAAAACTAAATATTACGGAAAGAGAAGCATAATAAAGTTAGTCTCTAATACAAGTAGAATACGGGTATTTATAACTTTATTTATAACACTAATACTCAATGTTATTGTTTGATTGATTCACGTATTATTGGTCACATAAATAAGTTTTTTATCACTCACATTTGACTATTGGGTTTTTATTGTATTTCAAGACCCAATAGCAAACCTTAGGTCAATGTTGAGCATCTCCCCAACAATTAAAAGATTTGGATTTTAATTTTCAATTCAACTAAATTTTTGTGTAGAACTATTTCCACCATCCCTTTTTTGGGTCCTATAGAGCTTTTCCCTTTGAAAAATACTACTTTGTACTTTATCATGGATTAAGGAGAAATATTTCTTAGGGAATATTACTAATGCACTTGATTGCCCAAGTGTGTACTATTTATAGTTATTTTTAAAAATTAATTTGAGATTCGTTCAATTAAAAAATGACTGCATATACATTTCATTATTACGTTGAGTGCCACTAGCATTCCCCTTATTTCAAAAATCAAATCCAAGGGTAAGAAAAAAGAACTACATCAGCTTGGTCGGATTTCATGGGTCACGAGTGCACAGTTTCTTAATGTTATTAATGTACCACATTTGCTGCCATCGTCTAAATAGTGTCTTTAATTGCATTCAATAAAAGACAATATCCTCAATTGCATGATTTTAAAATTTTGTGTATTTATATGAGGCGTCCACATTAAAAAGAAAAGATAAAAATAAGGTAAAAGAATTAATAGAGTCCATTATAATATAAAGTAGTCATTGGACGTCTAAGTAGAGTGCATATATATTAGAAAGAGTTTAGTTTCATTAGATATGAAATGTGTGAACCCAAAAAAGTACCAACATTAAAATATTTTCCTTTCACATGTGTTTTAAAAGAAGGAATAATGTAGGTAGGTAGATCCTAGTTCATTTTCTTATTTCAGAGATGGAATTAATAACTATAGTTAATTAATTACTATTCAAATGCCAAATAATTATAACTTTAAAAATTAAATTATAAATAGAATCACATAAAATAAATGCATATATAATAATGTTTACTAATGACAAGACTTTTGGTTAATATAAGATTAAAAAAATAATTGTACAGTTTAAATTGTATGATATAAATCATTAAATAAAAAATAAGCCCTTAATATTAGTTTTCCATTCAATGATTCTTGTTTTTGCAATTCAATGCAATTTAAAATCAAAAAATGAAACTCATAAGATTATTTCATGTTAAGGTTGATTCTTTGTTGAATGGTTTATTTATTTAGACAATGAAGGTATTTTCTTATCAATTTGTGCCCATTTTAAGTCTAAGTGCGACCTTAGACTTGTCCTGCAATAAAAATTAGGTACCAAATCTGGGTAAAACGAAAAGTTGAGGAATAGAATTTTTTTTTTTGAACATGAGGAATAGAATTTTTAACATCTAATCCGATTGAAAAGCACATGATCAACAATAGATTATTGGTCGTACAATTATAGCACACAAAAGCTAGAAGTTCAGTGCCAGCTTAATAATCCAAATCTTTGATTCGCTTCTATTCTCATCCCTTTTCAGATTATTGAAATCTTAAATTATTACACTATTATACTTTTTTTATAGTTTGGACCAGAAAATCCACGTGGTGGTGTTGGTTTGGTCCCCAGCAACCACAGCTAGGCAGTTACTTTTTTGGAACAACACTTTTTATTTTTTTGGGATATTTCAAAGGATAAATATTTAAAATTTTAAGTTAGCAGTCTTTTTTTTTTTTAATTTTTTTATAAGGGTAATGGTTATAAAGTTAGTGTGAGTTAATTGTTAGCGATTGATTCTCAGACTAGATGAACATTCTACCTTTCAAATGAGGCGTGTAGTTATCAGATCGCTTTTTCGTGGAGTTCACGACGGTAGTGGAGAGGCGTGCAGTTATCAGGTTGCTTTTTTGTGGAATTCACGACGGTAGTGAAGCTCGAAACTCCGACCACCTCACCCAAACAATTAAGACTTGGGGTCGAACCATTAGGTCACAAGACCCGGTTCGTTAGCAGTCTTATTTTGATTCTTACACAATCGTACTAAGGGTAATATAAAGTATTAACAGAATACGCCCACCCCTAATGGAAAGCATAAGAATAGTAGGTGAGGCAGTGAGGTGGCCGGCCAAGTGAAATGCTTTGTGCAAAAGAATCAGTTTTATAATGTGTGCTTCAAGTAACAATGCATACAGTTTGCTTAAGCAAACAGTAAAGAGATTCTCAGCCCATGTGCTTTCAAATTGGTGGCTACTATGACTAAAAGAGCTAAAGAGCCTAAAATTGGTGCTTCCTTGTGAAGGCATACCTGTAGTTAAAGACCATTTTCAGGAAAGCATGCATCGGGTTTCTTTAATGGCATTGTTTCACCAATCCAGCCATTTGTTGGTGGATGGTTGGCAGAAGTCAGGAGAAAATGGAAATGTCGGCAACCTCCAAACAAAGCTACCCGTTTTTTGCTTCTCAAAAATGAAAAGGGTGAACCCATTAGAATTGATTCAAGTGGTTGAGAAATTATTTGAACCTTGCTAAAAATGTTGGTTTAAATTCTTCCAATACCATTTAAGTGCAAGCAACTCCAATGGGTTACGCTTGCCACCTTTGAAGATGAAGTCTTATTCGATACTTGGGAACATGATAGTTTGCAAGTATTAATAAGATTAGCTAGGCCAAAACTTTGGATAACCACGTTGTAAACATAAAAATAAAAAAAAACGGGGGTATATATCTCCCAAAGCATAGCTTTTAAGCCAAGTGCACCAACAAACTTTTTCTAAAATGGTATTGCAATATAGCTACAAGCCTACAAGTAGGGTTGGGAGCACTAGAGAGATTACTTATCAACAATCTAAAAGAAAAAAAAAGAAGAAGCAAGCACTAGAGGTCTATAGCCATAACTGGCTTCCTAGAAGAAAGAAAAATGATATTTCAAATATCATGCCTGACTGTGACTCTTTATTCATCACCTCCCATTCCCCAAGCAAACGAAGAAATATTTGAAGTAAAAGTCAGATTTTTTCATTGAAACAGATTAACACATATTAACTGTAACATAATAATCTACATGTCTCCTCATACCTCTCCTCAATTTTACAGCTTAAAAGTTAAAACCTGGATGAAAAAGTAGACACAAGCTTCTCACCTCACTTTGCTTTGTATTTTTGACTTCAAAAGACTAAAATTGATCTCTTGTTTGATTGTTACATTAATTGATTAGGAATTCACGATCCAAGAGAGTGGCCTTTGACATCATTTCAAGATGGATTCTGATTTATTTGCCAATGCAGCTTCACGTTCCTGCCGACGCCTTTCTCGCTGAAACAAATCCAAGAAACAGGAAGATTTAAGCTAAAATAAACTTAAGTTGACGAAATCAGCCTAGCATTAAAGGGAACACACTCTACATATGAGCATTGATAGATTGGCCTAGTTTATGTTTGGTAAGACTATTTTTGTCAGCCAACCAAAATCAAATTACTTGCCAGAGATAAAGTGCATTATACTTGCTAAAATAAACTCAATTATAATTGGAAGGAAGGAGATTTAGGTGGATAGATAAAAATATAGCAAAACAAATTAAAAAAAGAAAAAGAAAAAAAAAAAAAAATATAGCAAAACAAATTAAAAAAAGAAAAAGAAAAAAAAAAAAAGGACATAGGTCTGTAGCCAGAGAAGTGGTTACTGCAAATGGGACTGCAATGTTGATTGAAGCTATGAAAAACAAGTAGACCTATATCTTTGCAGAATTGTACATTTAAGTTATCTGTTGCCTAGAGATCTCAAAGTCAATAAATGAATAAAATAAGTGACTAATGGCAAGAACATCTAGGCCACAATTCAGAAAGTTTCTATATAGATTTGAGTATACTGTTCAGAAAGTAAAAATGTACAAGAGAATGAGATGAGAGATCAGAAATCTGTATGGTGTACTTTGCAATTTGCTTGCAAAAGAATAGAGATTAAAGATCAGAATATACCCTTCTTTCCCAGTAAGGAAGGAAGCACACAAAATCATAGACTGGAGTAATGGTTGAAACCAAAACAAAATTCAGCCCAGTAAACACCAAAAGTGCTGTCATGGGCCGGGTTCTATGCGGCATCTTTATCAGTATATTAGCTCTCTGCAAGTCAATAAACAACATAGATAGCCATTACATACAAACAGAAAAGGGTTCCATGCAACATCTTCATTAGTATATTAGCTCTGCAAATCAATAATCAAAATAGCTACTACAGACAAAAAACTAAAGCTTGAAACCACATTCACATATCACACTGGAAAAGAAAGAGGGACAATAGCTGAAGAAATTAGGAAAAAAATGAAAATGAAAAGCAGTAGAAATTTGGGTCAAAAAAGCTTTGGTAAAAGAAGAAAGCATTTCGATGGCATGGTTTTCTCAATGAATAAAAGAAGCAAAAGCTGAGTAACTAAAGACACTAGAAGAAAACTATTCTACTTCATATGCATTGTTTTCTTACTCCCTTTTTTATTCCACTCAAAAGTTTGACTTAGGAGTGAATTCCATGTCCAACAGTCATTTACACTTACACAAAATCATTTCAAATACCCAACTCATACTATATCTTAAACCAACCAAAAACATTCAAGAAAAACCAATATTCATCAATTCAAGACAGCCCCATTTTTTTGTTTGCCTTGTCTATAGCAGTAAAACCTTACAATTTAGTTATATTCACTTATCTATCAATTAAGCTTCTAAGAGAAACCTTATCGAACACTTGGTGTGCACTTTTTTGTAACCTGACTTACCAACTCTGAATCGGCGAAAGGTAACAGCTTTCGATACTTACAGCAAGAAGATGAAAAAAGGGTCGGAGAACAATGAATATATGCTTTTGAAACCTCTATCAATTCATTTCAAACCTAACGCTTAAATTGAATAAAAATTAGAGTTTACCTGTTAGAGCAAATGAAGGTAGCGAGCTGGTGGAGATTTCGTCGACGAAATCAAGGCAAACCTATAGAGATTGAAGGTTGATCGATCCTCTCAACTTGAAGAAATGGCTAAGCCAGGGTTTGAACTTCCAGGTAAAGATATGCAGCGGGAGTCCAAAGAACTAATCTTCCAAATAAAATCGGTTATTCAATTATTTTTCACAGAAAATGAAAATGAAAAAGAAAAAAAATATATTAGTACAAAAAGATTAAAAATTTTGATTGTAATTGTATTTGGATAATTATAATATTACTTAAAATTATAAATTTATAATTTGATGTATTATTAAAGGTGTTAATATAAATAATATTACAAATAAATTTTTAAATAATAAATAATTATATAATAATTTATTATATTATATTATATATATTATTATGTAATATTATAATTACAATATTTTTATTTTTTTAATTCAGTAAAATTGAAAATGAAGTACGAAGAGATTAATTAAAAATTATGAAAATCTGTTTTCTTTTATTTATTTATTAAAATTATAGTGATATTACAATAAATCAATAATACCCAGTTAGATACCCAATAAAAAAAAAAAAAAATCATCAAATCAAGGAAGATACCATGTCACATGGTGTCAAAGCTATACTAAAAGCTATACTTACAACAAAGAGTAATAGAAGAAACTGCTAGTAAACAAATCTATACAATTAGGTTCAAGACACCATTAGATAGAGGTCAAGCAAACAATTAAACTTCAATTTTTTTTTTTTTTATTGATATTAAACAAACCGTTATACCATTGTACATTCACCTGTCCAATTAACTTGGAATAAAAATGAAAATAACATAGCATTTGAATTATAGTCTAAACTCTAAAGTTCATATAAAGGAACATTTCTTCCTTTCTAGTCATTCTACACAAAATCATGTTTGGTTCCTTGAATTGGCTGTTTTTATTCTCACATCCATCATTCTCTGAATTTGATAACTGAATTCTTCCTTCATTCCTCGGAAATCTTGAAAAATGTATAGGACAAGATCAGGTTGTTGATACCGTCCATTTTAGGATCTGTTTCAAACTCAGGGTCAATGTAGAAGAAAACCTGCAAAGACGCACACGCAGCACTGAATAATCAAAAACAAGTTCTCTCCAGAAACTAAAAATTGTACTGTAAAGCACTTGAGGTTATAGAGCTCAATTTGTAAGATACATGTTCTGTTCTCTTATCTAAAAGAGAAGCATTTAAATCCTCCCTCTCACAATATAAACAAAGTTAAAGCTACACTTACAGGCATGTCAACCTGCTCTCCAGGAAGAAGACGCTGCTCCTCAAAGCAAAAACACTGGATTTTGTTGAAGTATATAGCAGCCTGAAAATGGAAAAGAAAAACAGAAGCAGACAGATCAAATGACCCTTTACAACTACTCATACTTTCCAGCATAAGATCAATTATTTAACAGTTATACCCCTAAACAGGATTCAAAAGAATAGATGTATATTTTGAAGGAACCTCCCAAAGGGAAAGGGTAAGGGAAGGATAGACGAAGTCTCAGCATCAGGCACTCCTAATTTAACCCAAGTGATCAGTAAATATGAAGTTGAATAGCAGAGAACGAAGCAAAAGATCATGTTTCATGAAATGCCACAGAGATTTATTGTGGAAAAATTCTGTCAAGACATTTTAAAAATATATGAAGAAATACTTTGAAATATAAATGTACCTTCATTGGGGTGACATTATATGTAGACATGCCAGTTATTGCTTTTGAGCTCTTATTTTCAGCAGTATAAAATGCAAGGGCGCTCTCTCCTGGTTTGACTCTTACCTGGGAGAAAGAATCAATGAGTAGATATGTTAAACAATATGAAATCAGAAGGCCACCCTCTAAATTGCAGAAAACTGAACAGAAGAGAACTTGAAAGTGAGAATCACCTCTCTTTGAGTGGGAACAAATTTCCATTGCATTCCATCAGAGACATCAGCATTAAACTGGACAACTATCTCCCTGAGGAAAGAGACAAATACTCATCAAGGGAAGGAAAAACTTGTTGTTCATTCTGGTCAAAGTCCATATGCTTCAGAATGGAAACTCCCAAAAATGCATGCATTAACTTGAGTTGAATAAACATACAGACCAAAAAATAAGAAATTATGAAAAGATTCTAAACCTAGTTATATTAGAGATGCTATCAGTTGATTACTTGAGGCAGTCCTGTATAGGTAGACTTTTTGCAGTAGACTTGCATGAGAGCATGTATATAATTAGAAGTTAGGATAAGGAACTCTTCGACTTTATCAAAGTCTAAATACCATATATCTCATGCAAAGAGCAGTCTCATTAACAAATTTCGCGAGTCCACTTAAGTGCCAGATTGAAAATTAGAAAATGACAATATCCACTCTGATTTTAAGGATGGGCATGCTTGGACACTTTAAGTTCACTATATACAAGGGGAAATCGAGTCTTAGTGATTAGGAATATATCCTTTTCTTTATTTTCACTTTCTTCTCAACATACTGTATTCTAGCATACAGTTGGAACTTGGAGTCCCATAGGGTTTCATCTCCAGAAAATCAGCCACAGAAATCCTACCATTTTTCTACTTTTGGTAGGGAGAGAGGTCTTGTGAAAAGGTGATATAAGCAAAAGTCTGGTATAACATTCAAAAACAGAAGTATCATTTCTAGTGGATTATCATTTTTCATTCCATTTTTCACCAATTCATCCAATCAGATAATAGCAAAAGTTGTCTAAACATACTTGAAAATCAAAAGTCACACAAGAACTACATCTAGAAATAGAATCTCTTCCAGAAAACCTGAAGTAATATAATGTTATGATTAAAAACAACAAAGTTAAGGATAAGCCCTTACATCTGAGGCCCAGAATGCGCACCTGGTTGAGACTGTTCCATCTTTGGCATGCCTAGCAATCTTTTCTTCAACGGTCTAAAAGACAGCAAGCTCTTATTGTGAACAAACCAGCGAAGAATAAATTGATAATTAAAAGAAATCAGAAAAAAAAAAAATTAAAAACAATCATCCCAGCCTCACCTCACGACGCTGTATGGTACCCCCATACCCCGTAGCTTGGCAGAATCTCCGGTACAAAGGTACAGCAGCATAAGTAAGTCCCACCATTGCAAAAACCAGTGCTGTAAGGTATACAAGCATCTTTCTAGATTTCTTCTCGTTCAAAGCTTGAGAAGCATAATGCCGCTGAATGCTAAGCAAAGAAGGAGATCTTCTAATACACTGAGGATCATAAGGACGGAAGCAGAAAGATTTATTACATGATCCTATGCTCAATCCACGTCTTGGCATTAGACCCCAAGCATCATGGTGAGAATATTGCGTGGACTCAGTAGAGGCTCTGATCAAGCAATACCTCTGACATAAAACATTAGGAAGAACAAACCTGGACCAGACAAACATGACTTTTCAGCAAAGATTTATTAAACAAACCATGCTTATTTCTTCAGCTCCATGCTTTTAGTTTCCCCAAAGTACTCAGATAATAAAGGTCTGTACTTTATTGTTAGCAAAACTCAAATGTTCACCTGGGTTCATGAGAGAAATGCCCAAGATTCTTGGAACGATGGAGAATGATTCTACAGGAAAGCCTTGACCATGACATTGTATCACTGCGCAAGTGCAAAAATCAAAAGTACTGCAAAAATGCAAAAGTGAAATCGTCAAAAATAGGTGTAATCTTTCTCTACTATGCAGCCAAGAAGAAAGCACATGGGGCATAATGAAATGAGTGCAAGAGAAATGCACCTGAATTGCAATTGTAAAAAAAGAGAAATCCTCCCGTTGAAAAACTGCGAAAGATGGAGGTGGGTTTCCGATTGATGCCAGCAAGTGTAAAGGGCGCCGATCAATTGGATTCTTTGTGGATGGTGGCCGGCGGCGAGATATGTGGCGGAGCTAGTGAGGCGGAGGAAGCCGATGCAGATTGAAGTTTTGCAGAGACGGGCAAAGTAGAAAAGGAGATGGTATGCTACAGGCTTACTTACAGCCCATTTTCTCACAGCCCAGACACAAGTTTGGCCCAAATTCCCAAACTCAGAAACAAAAAACTCTCAAAGTCCTAGTCTTCCCATTCCCCCTATCCGTTTCTGTTATTTGGCAGCCACCCACAACCACCGGCCAGCCCGCCGTCGTTGTCTCCAACGGTGGCGGCCTCTGCCCTCTGCATTTTTCTTCACCTGCAAATATTTCTCTCGTAAGTCTTAGAGTAGTTCTGTGTCTGTATATTTCCAGCAATTGAACTAGATACGCCTGTCTGCTCAAGGGTTTTGCTTGCTGTAATAGTTTTTCTGTCCTAATTACATGAGCTTGTTGTTTTCATGGATTGAATTTTGTTTGGATTGCTGCAGTGAGTTTATGTATTTACTAGATGGAGTTTCAGTTGATATCTTGTGTTTCTGTGTTGGAAGTTTGATGCTTTGTTGGAGTTTTTCATTTTTCAATCCAATATTACATTAGTTATTTTGTGATAGTTATTCTATCTCTATGAAAATTTATCTGTGTGCCTATTTCATTGTAGTAAATCCTTTAAATTTGTATCATATAGGCTATTGTCAAAGAACAGTGTCAATATTTTGTGGGGATTGTTCTATCCTTTTAAATTGGTGGAAGTCTAGATCCCCACCGGGATAGGGATAGACGAACTCCTTTTTCCAGGTGGTGGAGAGCAGCTGGGATATGAATTTACTTGTGGTATCTTAGTTGAGATTGTGCTGGCTTCTTCCCAATTCTTACAGTGTTGTCGTTATAATGTTAGCTGTAAAGGAATAGATTTCAAACCAATGCGTACTTTTCTATAATTTCTTAGTGTATGTTCAAAAGTGAATGTAGTAAAGCCTGCTTCACTTGCATCCTTGTGTTTGGTTGAGTGTCTATAGTTTAACACTGGAATTCAAATTTTGAGTTTGCTATTACAGTGTTTTTTACCTTCTGACTTATTTAATAAAGTTCATGTCTTTTGACCAAAGCATTTATTTCAACTTATGTTGGTAAGTACTCACTTGGGATTCATATTCTGTGTTTGAAATTCTTTCACTGAATAAAACAAAGTTGATTTCTCTGCCATTGATGCTTCTCTCAGTTATTTATAAAGTTTGTTCTTTTCTCCTCAAAATTTTAGTTAACTGATTTTTGTTTTTACTCTGAATAGCAGGAATAACCTAATCTAGCTTTGTTCTGCATCTTGTAACCCTCTACTGGAATCCAGACTAAAGTAGCTACCAGCAGAAGGGATTGGATTTCAGCATTGTTTAGCAAGCATGGCCACTTCTTTTAGGACCTTCCTTTCCTTCCATCATCGAACTCTCTTTATTCCCTTGACTAGTGCTGCTTTTGTTGCTTCTTCTAATATACCATCTTCCCTTGCAATCCATTGCACTCGCAAGCTCTACTGTTACACTCCAAGAAATATCAGCCTCACTTCCATCAGGTGTTGTGTACAGTCTGCTCCAAGAACTATTGAGCCACAATACAAAGTTGCTAGTCACCCAAATGTTGTTCAAATCCTTGAAGAAAGAGGGTTGATTGAATCCATTACCTCTGAGAATCTCAGGTCAGCTTGTTCAGATCCAAGTTCTGGTCCTCTCAGAGTTTACTGTGGTTTTGATCCTACTGCTGAGAGCCTACACTTGGGCAACCTTCTAGGGCTCATTGTGCTTTCATGGTTCCAAAGATGTGGCCATGAACCTGTTGCATTGATTGGAGGTGCCACTGGTCGGATTGGAGACCCTTCTGGAAAGAGCCAAGAGAGACCAGACCTTGATGTCAATACATTGGAGAAAAATGTAAAGGGGATTGTTGACACCATAACACAGATTCTAAGTCAAAACAAAAACTTAAATTCAAATGTAATCCCTTCTGGTGGTTCCTTTGTGATTCTAAATAATTATGACTGGTGGAAAGAGGTTAAGTTGCTGGATTTCTTAAAACAAGTTGGTCGATTTGCAAGGGTGGGTGCCATGATAAGTAAGGAGAGCGTAAAGAAGAGATTGGAATCGGAACAAGGAATGAGCTATACTGAATTTACTTACCAGCTACTACAGGGCTATGATTTTTTATACCTTTTCCAGAATGAAGGTGTTAGTGTTCAAATTGGTGGCAGTGACCAGTGGGGTAATATCACTGCTGGGACCGAGCTAATTCGTAAAATTCTACAGGTGGAAGGAGCCTATGGGTTGACATTCCCTCTTCTGTTGAAAAGTGATGGAACCAAGTTTGGGAAATCAGAAGATGGTGCAATTTGGCTTTCGCCATCTATGTTATCCCCTTACAAGTTCTACCAATATTTCTTCTCAGTTCCAGATGCAGATGTTGTCAGATTTCTCAAAATTCTTACTTTCTTGAACATGGAAGAGATCAATGAGTTGGCAAGTGAAATGACAAGACCCGGTTACACGCCCAATACAACCCAGCAAAGGCTTGCTGAGGAAGTTACTCGTTTTGTTCATGGTGAAGATGGTTTGAACGAGGCTCTTAAGGCAACTGAAGCACTGAGGCCTGGATCAGAGACAAAATTGGATTGGAAGACCATTGAGGGGATTGCCAATGATATCCCATCTTGCTCCTTGGCTTATAATCAAGTGGTGAATCTTTCACTTATTGATCTTTCAGTTTCAACTGGTTTGCTTGAGAGCAAATCAGCTGCTCGGCGTCTATTAAAGCAAGGAGGTCTCTACTTGAACAACAATAGAGTGGATAATGAAAGTAAAAAAATAGAGGCTGAGGACATTGTAGATGGCAAAGTTCTTCTTATATCGGCTGGCAAGAAGAACAAAGTTGTTGTAAGAATTTCTTGATTCCTTGTATTGGTACGTACCTGATCATTTTTTTAAATAACTGTTCTGTGAAAATATTGTTTAACTTTGCAGGCTTTAGTCATGGTATATAGGGCGTTATTACTTTTCTTCCTTTTGGCAAAATAAGATGGAAATGAAACATTAGAGATTGTTTGACATCGTCATTATTATTATTAGGATGGATGATAGACAAATACCATCAAAGGAAGAAATCTTCTTAAGAAGAGCACTTACCATAGACTTGAACACTCTTACGCAAAACTTCAGCTGTATTTCCTTTGAAAACAGGTGAGGAGATGATCAACTTCACAATGCCTTCATAACAAGTATGTCCGAAAGAGATGAGTTGCTTGCAACAATCCTTGGCGATACTATTGACTCTGTGCAAGAATGTTATTGGAAATGGCATCCCCACATTCCTTATCAGTTATAGCAGTTGACATTTTTCAAAAACTCTCTCTTTTTATGATGGCTCCGGGATTAGACTCCCTGGAGCTAGAGTGGGTGGAGATGTCACCTTGCTAGCCAACAACAAGACTACCATAACAGCTAAGATGCTAAGCTTCTCCATTGCCATTGGTGGTCTCTTGATTTTTGGGCTAGCTAAGGGAAGACCTTCCGAGCGAGTTGGTAAAGAAAGTAAAAGGCTAATTATACGTGAGTCAATATCTTTTAATGCTTAAGAAACTGTTTCTTGGCTTTTTGCATTGAGACCTCTATTTAATGAAGTTTCTTTTCTGAAACATCTTTAACATTAACATTTGATCTCTATGCTTAAAATATATATTTAATGATGTCAAGTTAAGTAAACGATCTAAGTAACATGTGGTAATCTCATTTCTTTAGAAGTTAGAGGACTTAATGAATTCGAGTCATATAAGTCTGGTTCATGTAATATACAGGTAATGCGACTTAAAAAGACATTGGTTGCCCCTGCCTATAACTAAAATTCATTAAGAAGTACAATGATGAGTTTGTCATGAAGGTAGCATTTTCTGTTCATCTTTGTTACTTCAAACACACCCCGGGAATGCAAACGGTTTTATTGTGGCAGGATTATTCACGAATAATTAATGAGTAACATGTTTATTTATCTTGCTACATTTTCTTGTTAGCTCACCATATTTGTTTTTCTCTTATAATTTCCATATATTTAACTTGAATAAGTTCTTACCATATTTTCATTAAGATGTTGGAGTATATTAAAAGAGTGTTCTTCTGATTCTAATGCATTGATTGTCATACGTAATTTAATTACTAATTATCAAAGATTAGTTTTTGTGTGTCTTGTTGTGTAATTTAATAATAGAGTTGGTGCAGTTAATGACTTTTGAGTACTTTGATTAAGTGTTTCTTAAATTTCAATCTTATGAGTCTTTATTGAAGTTAGTGACATGATTTAGACTCAAACTAAGTAAACCTCCCCTCATATTAAAGTTTTATGTACAAAATAATAAGAATAATAATAATAGGATGTATGATTTTATGGTTCAACTTAATGTGGAAAGCAGAGACATGTTTGGCATAGAAGAGAGTGAATGTAGAAAAAAATCAAATACTTGGATCACATGAATAAATATGACATGACAAAGGGGAGATCTATAATTTTTACTGAGAAGTTTAAATTAACTTAAATGTAAATGTGTTATTCAAAATAATCATACCAATAAAAAAAGTTAACCAGTTCATTACAATACACAAAATAAGTTTATAATCTATTTTACAAAAGTATTTTTATATTTTGTAAGAGGATATATCTATTTATATAGAAATTTTACACATACATAAAATTCTAGTCATTTATCTTTTTGCTTTTAATGAATGAGATTTATCATGATTTTTTAAGATGAAAATGATAATTATTTTTAATAAAAATGAATAAATTTTAACCATTGAAAGTGAAAAGATGAGTTATTGAGATTTTATATAAGTGTAATGTATAAAATTTATATATAAATAGACCTTTGCTCATTTTCCAAAATGACACTTCTAATTTACTTTGAAAAGTTCATCACTTCCTTACAAAAGTATTTTTTATATCTTAATAAGTTTAACACTTTTTAATTTCTTTGAAATTTTAAAATTGCTTATATCTTCTCTCCATCTAAAATTTTGTTTAGGTAATAAAATTAACAAAAATGCTATAATTATAATGTCATGTGATATTGTAAATTTATAATATGATATTGTAAATTTATAATATGATATGTTATTATATAATCTAACTCTTTTCATTCAATGATCTATGTGTGATATTATGTATGTTGGCTCAAATACTTCAAGAGATGGGTGAATTGGAGCCTTCAAATTTTTTTTTTCTTTTTTCAACTACCAAATGAAAAACAAAGAAAGTATAGAAAAAGAGCTTGCACAAGTAATTTAATAGAGGTTTAGTCTAACTATATGGCACCTAATCATCTACCTTGACTTCATTCATCATGGATTTTCCTCACACCCTTTACTAGTACTCAAGAGTAGTTCAAAGGAACTAGCCAATCCTATTACAACACCCCCCCTTTACAAAGAACTCCAATAACCCTCACTTGTTTTTTCTCTTGAAGACTTCACTCACCCTCAAGTGTCTCTTCTTGAAGCTTCACTCACTCCTAAGGTTACAAAGAAATGGTAGAAAGAAAGATTACAAAGGATATGATCTTTCAAAGATTTAATTTGCAAATGTAAACTCAGATTCTTAAAAAGATTTGCAAATCTTCTAATATGTGTCTAGAGGTTCTCTAAAATGTTTACCAATCATATTTATAGAGTTAAGGTTGAAACTAGCCATTTATTGTTGTTGGGATGCATTAAATGCTTATTAGACATGTTAGATTCAAAAAACTATCCGTTATTATCTAGTCAAAAGTTGAATCTAAAGACCAAGAGTCAAATCTATAAAACCTAAATTTGATTCTCCAAACCAAGAGTAGACTTTTCACAAATTTCTTGAATTTGACCAATTTTCCTTTGTGCAAACCAAGAATACCAAGAGTCGAATTTTGAACTAATAGTCAAATTTTGAGTTCAAAGAGTCAATTCTCCAAATGGAGAGCTGAATATGCCCTCCATCCAAATCTTTCTAAACTCTTTGGAATTTGGGAATCGAATCTTATAACCTATGTTTGAAACTTCAAGCTCATTCAAACTTCAACTTCAAATCATTATGTCTTTTTTATTCAAACTTTGTTTTGAGTGTTCTTATATTCATTGGAAAACTTGGGATGTCTACTTTCATATGAACTAACTCCTAAATCAAAACTTTCATTGTAGACATATATATGTTTTTGAATGAATGAGTGAAGGTCATTGTTTCAATGCATGAAAACTTGATTTTATGTAAGGTTTGTATCTAAAATTCTTTCTTTTGGTCCTACACATTCACACAAAATTCATTAAATTTTTCCGATTATTTTGTTATCATCAAAATTATCAAAGAAGTTTAATAATATATGTATTTACTCATTTAATATCACGTTATAATTATTTAATACGATGTCACAATTGTAAATTTATACTCATTTAATATCATATTATATTTATTTAATATCATATTATAATTGTAAATTTACAATCCTTTTCAGTAGTATATGAAGTTACTGTTTTGCTGCTAATTTTCTCACATTTTCGGTTTTTATTAATCATTTAATCGTAATTGTAAGTGTAATGACAAGTTTATCATGAAGGTAGCATTTTCGGTTCATTTTTGTTACATCAAACACACACAGAGCATTCTTTATATTATCAACGTTTTTATTGTGGCAGGATTATTCACAAATCTTTAGTGAGTAACATGCTTATTTATCTTACTGCATTTTCTTGCTACCTCACCGTATTAATTTTTCTCTTATATTTTCATATATTTAACTTGAATAAGTTATTTCCATGTTTTCATTGGAAGATTGTTTTGTAATCATCTAAGATGTTGGAGTATATTAAAAGAGTGTTCTTCCGTTTTCATTGCTTCTGACTTCCATGTGTAATTTAATTACGCATCAAAGAGCAAACTTTGTGCTCGTTGGTGCGAATTTCAATAACGGAGTTGACTCAGCTGGCAAGTTCTGAATATTTTGATTATTTGTTTTTTAAATTTAAATCTTGTAAATCTTTGATTATTTATTTTTTAAATTTAAATCTTGTAAATCTTTATAGGAGTTAGAAACGTAAATTATATTGTTTATAAAAAGGTCTAATTGCCTTTGAAACATGAAGACAGACCATTTTAATATGAGGACTGTTATGGCTCACGAGAGATAGTTAAGATCACTGATATTTTAACTTTTATTTTTTTGGTAAAAATTTAACATTTGTTTTGTTAAATAATTTTTTTGCGTTTTTTTTTTTCAACTTTACCCTTATGTTTTTGTCTTTTTCTTTTTTAATGAGTAAAGAAATAATTTTACAAAATAAAAAATAAAATATTAATGGCTCTAATAATTTCTTTTGTGGCTATAACCGTAACCTTCAATACAACACATAAATTAAGTTTATAATTCATTTGACAAAAGTATTTTTTATGTTTTGCTTAGGAAGTTAGTAATACTTTTAATTTGCTTTGACATTTAAAATTGTTTATCTATCCATATAAAATTTGATTTAGTTACATAAAAAAAAAAAAAAAACTGTTTACTTAATAGAACTAAAGTTAATTATAATCTTAATTAATTACTAAATCAAAGTTATAAGTTTACTTAATTAAAACAGAATGTTACTGTTACAATGCTGCTTATAGGATTGTAAGATTGTAAGTTTACAATCATAATATGTCATTAAATTAATAGATGCATGTAATATCACAGACAGACTTTAAGTGAAAATAATCAATTATATAACCACATATTATATTATAAGTTTACAATCTCGCATGACATTATAATTATATTATTTTCATAATTACTAAATTCAAATAATTTTTAAAAGTTCAATTACCATTTTACCCTCTTGTCCTTATGATGTATAAAAAGTTAAAAAGGTATTTCGCATGCATGTCAATAGATTTAACTCTATTAGTGCCATGTTAGCTACCATTAGTCTCATGTCAGCATTCTTGTTGATGACTGTTGAAACTTAAAATAGAGACTCTGGTTTGGCCTCTTCATCAAAATTAAGGGATTTTCATTTTCCCTTTTTTTTTTTTCGGTAAAAGGATGATAATGGGCTCTAGTTAAGACCACTAGAGAGATTATTAAGGCTAACCAATATTCTGCATTTTGTTTTATAAAATTACCTTTTTATCCATTTAAGAAAGGAGACAAAAATATGAGAGTAGGTTGAAAAGATATGAGTAAAAATGTAATTTAACAAAATAAAAAATAAAATATTAGTGTCCTTAACAATCTCACATCTCAATGGTGGCCATTACCATTTCTTATGGACCATTTATCACAGATTCAAGGATTTTTATATGTTGTAAAATACTTCTGTTTTTTTTTTTATTTAAAAAAAAAAAAAACCTACAATAATATCAAAACACTCCCAAACAAGGCCAAGTGATGTCCTTAAATTAAATCTTTTCAGTTTTCATAAGAGTGGAGTAGAAGTTAACCCCTCAAACTTTTATTTAATTACCTTTTCAGTTCCAAAACTTTTTTAACTCAAAAAATGGCTTTCACGGTGACTGCCCTTCATGGACCCACATTACTGAAGCAAAAAGGTAGGGTCCACCAACTTCTAATATCTACTTCCTTTATCCAATTTTAATATATTTAATTTTTAATTTAAAAATTAAATTAAATTATTTTTTTTCTTTTTAAGATTTTATTTTTATTTTTAAAATATAATTAAAGAAAAGAGAAAATTAAGATATTTAATATTAAAAACATTAAAAAAATCTAATTATAATTGTTAAATAAATGTAAATTATAATTTTATTAAATTTATCATATAACTATTCTTAGAAATATTAAAAAATATTAGTTTTTTATATATAATTATATCATAAATTAAATAAAAAAACTTAATCAAATACTCTTATTTTATAAAAATAAATTATAAAATTTTAACCATTAATTGTAACATCTTATTTTATTGAAAAAAAAAGGCCTAGGTTATAACCCGCTCACACTCACTCCACCTCGCGGGAAAATTTTGGGAATTCGTAAAAACAGTTCGTTTTCTGCTATTAGGGTTTTCGATTTGGTGCTTGCAATTGAGAGAAAGTGACGATTGATCTTCCTGAAGGGAAGTAAGTTGAGTTGGGAAGACTGAAGAGGGAGAGAAAAACGAGGGCCAAACAATATTGTAAGTAAACGGGTTTCGAAAATTTGCAAAATTTAATCTTTTGTTGTTATCTGAATGTACACGATTTGATCTTTTAAAAATTGTTGATCTTTTTAGTAGTGTTCTTGTTGCATGCCTTGTGCTTGAAATGATATTATTTGTATAAAATATTGAATGGGTTATCATGGCTTTCTGTTTGTACATGTGTTAATTTGATATCACCTTAAGCATTGTTCTTAATTTTTTCTTTTTTTCTTTTTTTCTTGTGGGGTTTTCTCGGGTTTTACCTTGGGTGGCATTGGGTATACCCAATTCAATTTTTTTTTTTTTTTTTTTTCTTGTGGGGTTTTCTCGGGTTTTACCTTGGGTGGCATTGGGTATACCCAATTCAATGTGTCTATGGAACAGAGGAATATGGCTGCTCCCTTTTGGTTTCATTTGGTGAAATTCTGGTTAATGACTTTTATGGGGTTTTTTTGCTGTACCTTGGATGGCAATTTTATGGTTTTGTTTTCATTACTTACTTTTTATGGTTTTATGGTTAATTTTTCATCTGCTTTTTCATTATATTTCCACCCATTTAGTTTTCGTTTCATTACTGAACAGGATACAAGAGCTTTTTCTTTTGCATAAAAAGAATCACTAGAATGGGACCAAATGCGAAGAATGTCAAAGGGCATGAAGAAACCCAGATGGATCGACTAAGTGACTTGCCAGACAGTCTGATTCATCACATCCTGTCTTTGATGGAAACTAAATTTGCAGTTCAAACCTGCAGTTTGTCAAAGAGATGGGTTAGCCTTTGGACTCATCTCCCGGCTTTTAATTTTGACAGCAAGTACTTCACTAGAGTGGATAACATGAAACGTTTTGTATCTCATGTCCTGGATCGCTGCAACACCATTAATGTCCTTGCACTCAGCATTCATACACGCAGAGGCAAACTGGAGCAGGGCCTATTTGATAGAATTATAAGCTTTGTTCTTTCTCACAGTGTTCAAGAGCTTCGTTTGTCCTTTGTTCGCGTAGGTACCTTGCAAGTGTCTCCAACTCTTTTCAGATGCCAATCTTTAAGGGTTCTCAAGCTTACAGGCTATAATTATGGTTTTCCAAGACCACTAGATTTTGCGACACTGAAGAGTTTGAGCCTTTGCAGAGTTGGCCTACGCGACAATAACTATTCCAATATCTTTTCAAGCTGCATCAATCTGCAGAGTCTTGTTCTGACTAGTGTTCATTTAGTGGTCGCAAGAGTGTTAAAAATAACAGCTCCTGCACTAGTTAATTTGACTGTGTCTGATCTTACCATTTTTGCTGCAAGGGATGACAGACATCGGGCTTCTCCATCCTTAAATGAAAACAAGCTTGTGATTTCTGCACCTCGACTGACCTCCTTTAACTTCAACTTCCCATGTTACAAACCATTATCATTGTCCATGGTTAACTCTTCCTTTCTTGACAAGGTGAACTTTAGCATATTGCACTTTTGTGACATGGAATACCAAGGTGGTCGTTTGTTTCCTTTTCTGATTAAAATCTTGCAAAAATTTGGTAACACAAGATCACTCACGGTATCATCAGATATAGTACGGGTATGCATTTGGAAATGTAGAAAAATCTTAAGTTTATAACAATGTTCAATTCTTAAATGCTAGCCATTTTTTGTTTTTCACCTACAAAATTCTTAAATTTTCTTTGTTTTCAACTTTGAAGATTCTCTCAAAGCATTCCAGGTTACTTGAAGATCGTTCATCTCCCTTTACTAATTTGGAGTCTTTGGAAGTAGTGAGGGGAGGAAAGAGTTGCAAGACTATTCCTCTGCCAGTTTTGAACTTCTTTCTCCGTAGCTCTCCCTTTGCAGAGGAACTTCAAGCAAAGTTCAAAAAGGTATTTACCAATAAAAAAATAAAAATAAAAAAAAAACCTGCCTTACTGCTTTCTTCTTTCTTCTTGGCTGTGGCTCTTCCCTGGCATTCCTTTTCCACCCCAAAAATTATGAAATTGTGATGGCTACTTTACACCCTTATTTGTCAATATAATAGTAGAAAATGAATTTGGTTTTTACTTTCAGTCGTACTAGATAATCTCTGTTTTTTAATTCCTGTTGTAGCAGGGAAAAAAGCAAGCTTAAAAGGCTGGGGGACTGGAGTTAGGACAGCAGAACAGCATGCTGTTTGATGTGGGTCTTCTTGTCTTCTGCTTCAGATTAGTTTCCAGTTTTATTGGATAAATATTAATGCTACTGAATTTTGAGAAATTTATGCATATGTTGAAAATTAGTAGTTTTTTGAAACTTAGCTAATCAGTTTGGTAATTCTATAGTTCTTGTTTATGAAAATCATCATAAATCCTTTGGCAATCCTTTAATTTTCAGCCACAATCTTTGTTTAGAGCATTATGACTTGTTGAAAAAAAAAAAATTAAACTTCCTTTTGGTAAAATAAAATTTTAAAAAGTGAGTTTTTTCTATTTATTATTATGAGAATGGATAATTGAACTTACCACTACAGCACAAAAAATAAGGAAAAAAAAAAGAGAATTAGAAGAGGAGGCAATTTAAGCCTTTTCAACAGTCAAAGCACTATTATATATTATAAAAGAGTTGGGCTAAGGTGTTAATTGAAGTGGTTAAAAATTTGAAACTATGATTTAGAGATCTCAAATTCAAAATTTAATACGGTAGAGAGAGATTTGAAAAAAATGAGAGAATTATCTTTTTTTATATAGTTTATCATTAAATATATTAAAATTGTAAACATTTTTAAGTACCATGAAGAGGTTAGACTAATTTGAAAACTTTGATTTTGGTTATTGTGAATTTCAAATCGTTACAATACTAAATACATTAACTTTTGAAATACCAAAAAATTGTAGAAAGAGTTTAATATTTTATGGTTTAAATTGTACCAAACTACAAAATATTATCAATTTAATGGAGGAGCCCTTCTATTATCACACGCCCCTCCCAATTATCAAAGGCCATTCCCTAATCCAAAGTTTAGTGTTTTTGACACTTTTTTGATGTAGAAAAAATGTCAAATTTCTCCCACTCCTACAATATTAAGAAGATCTATTAACAAGAATTAGACTAAATTGATATCCACTAATTTAAGAATTTTAATTTGAGATCAATATTAAAAGCTTAAATCTCTATATTGTACTACCAAACAACTAATCTCTCAATGTAAAAAAAAAAAAACGAAAAAAAGGGGGATATTGAGAAGGATGTTGCACACAAGTTACACCACCAGCACTCGATGGGCCCCTTTTAGCCCATGTTGGGTCAGCTGTTACAAGGCCTCCATCTTCACTCATTCCCACTGGCGGGAAAATTTTGGGAATTGCTAAAACTCCCTCCATCTCTGCTATTAGGGTCTCCAATTTGGCGAGATTTCCATCACTTTGAAGGCAAACTAGGGATCGGAAGAAACTTGTGCTTAAGTTTTTCAAGGGAACAAGGGCGAAGAATCTCCACGAATATTTGGTAAGCAAGTGGGTTCGGTGTTTCAAAAATTTGATCTTTCCACTGTCCTGAAGAAGTGTTCTTGATCCATGCATTGCTTGAAATTTGAAATAATATGTTAATTTGTAAAAATTACGAAATGGGTTTTTCTTGTTGCATATCAATTCAGGGAATTCTGGGTAATTTGTGTGTGTTGGTGACATTCAATGCTTTAATTTCTAAATCTTTTTTTCTCTCCATTTTGTTTCTTTCTGTTTATTTTTTTAGGTTTGTGACTTCCAACACTTTTTGCATCATAAATGGATAAGAAGTATACAAAGAAGACAAAGTGGCATGAAGAAACCCAGGTGGATCGGCTAAGTGATTTACCGGATAGTTTGATTCATCATATTCTTTCCTTCATGGACGCTAAATATGCAGTTCAAACCTGTATTTTGTCCAAGAGATGGGTTAGCATTTGTACTCATCTTCAGGTTATCAAACTTGATTCTAAGTTCTTCAAGAGATTGGTTAACTTCAGAAGTTTCATGTCCCAAGTCTTGGACCATTGTCAGACCTCTAACGTTCTTGCAGTTAGCATTTGCATGCGCAAAAGCACATTGGAGCAATCTCTCTTTGATAAAATTGTAAGCTTTGCGGTCTCTCACAGTGTCCAGGAGCTTGATTTGTCTTTGCATAGCTCAGAAGGTGTCTTGAAAAGTGCTTTCAGGTGCCAATCTTTGAGGGTTCTCAAACTTCAAGGTTTCTTGCGCAACTATGGTTTACCAAATTCAATTGGTTTGGCATCACTGAAGACTTTAATTCTTTGCAGAGTTGTCCTAGACAGTGAAAACCACTGCTTTGATTTGTTTTCAAGCTGCTTGGATCTGCAGAATCTTGTTTTGGATGGTGTTTTTTTAATCTTCTCAGACATCTTCAATATATCAGCTCCTGCCCTAGTCAACTTGACCATGTCTAAAATTTCTTTTTGCATTAGAAAGGATGCCAAGAATCCGGATTATGCTTCCATAGAAAAACGGAAGGTTGTGATTACTGCCCCCAGATTGGCCTCCTTCAGCTTTACATGTCACAGGCCATTGTTGTTGTCCATGGATAATTCTCCTCTTCTTGAAAATGTGAACCTTAACATGAGACATTCTGAAATTCTGGATCCTCGAGAGGATTCTTGGTTTAGGTTTCTGATTGATATGTTGCGACAGCTTGGCAATGCAAGATCAGTCACTTTATCATTAGACTTAGTTAAGGTATGTATGAGACCAATCAAGTCTGCTTTTTTCACTTAAAATAATAAAATAATAGGTTATAAGTATCATTTTTTTTTGTGTGTTTGCACCTTGAAGTTTCTCTCGAAGCATTCCAGGTTGCTTAAAGCTCAGCCTTCTCCCTTTATTAATTTGGAGTCCTTGAAAGTAGTGAGGGGAAAGCAGAATTGCAAGGCTCTTCCTTCGGAAGTGAAAGAACTTCTTGCTTTGTGGCTCTCCAATGGCAGAGGAACTTCTTGCAAAACTTCGAAAGGTAGAAAAACTGAGGAACTGCTCAATAGCTTTCTCATTTTGCTGTTTATTGCATTCCTTTTTCTTTCTCAAATGCGCACATTTTGCTAGTACCTTTATACTTCTTTCAATCAACATAATTATAGAAAATGCAGTTGGTTTCAATTTCCATTCATTCAAGATAATCTGTGTGTTTTTATTTTTGTTGTATTAGGGAAATAGAAAGCAAAAACAGCCTACCAAGGACAGGAGAACAGCATGATTTCACCCTGGACGGTCTTGTTTCTCCACTTCTTTTGTTTTTTGGATAATACTAATGCCAATTAGCTTCGTGGGGGTGGTTTTTGAAGTGATAAATGGTACTTTCTATGCTTTCCTATCCTTCAAGAAAGTTAGGACGTACTTGAGGTGGTATTAGTTTCCACTTTTAAGTTAAAAGCATTATCTCTTTCTCACCACAAGTTAAATCTGTCTGAATTGGATGAAAGTTACACTCTATAACATCCAACTATCAAAGCAAACTTACCATACACTTGACTTGATTTGATTGCCTTTATGCCAAATTTCTGCAGTGTCGCTTTGATGCTCTGGAGTGGAGTCTGTGGTTTTCTTTTATTTGAAAAAATAACTGAAAAAAAAAAAAGACTTTAACGAGAGTTTTCTAAAAAGTTAAAGGTGTGGAAAGTCTCAAAATATATGTTGATTCCAACTTGTACAAGATGAAGTTAGTCACAAACTATCCTAATCACAACTTATTCTATTTGGCGGTCTATAAATGGAATTATTTTCAAGAACATTCAGTGGGATGAGTGTAGAATCTTCAAACATATTTAATCAAAATCATTCTCATGTATTAAATGAAAAGGTACTAATGTTCTATTTGGATTTAGGAATTGGTAGCTTAATCCATATCTCTATAATTTTCTAATGAAAATGATATAGTTACAATGTTATAACGTTATAAAACATGATGTGTTGTTATATAATTGATTTTTTTCATTTAAGATCAACCTGTAATATTATATGTCATTTAATAATGCATTACATTTTTTAATAACATATCACGATTGTAAATTTACAATTTTACATGGCATTATAAGTTTGTAGCTATAGCATTATTGATTTTCTAAGTTTTTGAGCTCTATGACCATCTTGAGTTGAACTTCGTTGTAATTTGTAAAGCATTTGAGTACTGATTATTCTTCCCATAGCATGGGCTTAATTAGCATTACTGTTGGTAGATAACCCCAGATTGTTATTTGGGCGATCATGAAAATAGCTTCTATGATTTAGTGACTTCAAAAAATATTACGTAGTTTCAAAGAGAAGCAAACAAATTATTTTATAATTAATGATGATAAGTTGAGCAAATGATCTGAGTAACTAGCAGTAATCTCATTTTTTTAGAAGTTAGATTATCTAAATTGGAGTCACATTCAACGGTTTCCCCACACTCGGGAACTCAAATTCAATAAAACAACAATGATAAGTTTATCATGAAGGCAGCATTTTTAGTTCATTTTTGTTACATCAGACACACAAAGACCATGCTTTATGCTATTAACGTTTTTATGGTGGCACTATTATTCACGAACATGACATGCTTATCTTTTCAGTATATTTTCATGCAAGTACACAATGTCAGTTTTCCTCATACATTTTCATATATTTAACCTTACCTTATGATCAGAAAAAGAAAAAAAAAAAAAAAAGAAATTCTCACAGTGTTTTTTTTTATGAAATTCTTAGTAGATTTTTTTTTTTATGAAAATTTTTACATTATTTTCATTAATAGATTCATCTAAGATATTGGAGACTATTAAAAGATTGCCCTGTGGCATCCTTAAACTTTGATTGTCTGTTGTGTTTCAATAATAGGATATATGTTTTTATACAGTTACTTTAATTAGGAACAGTAAGCATATTTTGTTTCATTTTTGTTCTGAATGTGTGGGAACCTTGAATATAGATTTGCAACTTTTTATAAAAATTGGAAATAATTAACTTCCTTGAAATTCTAATTTTTTTCACCTATTCATGGGAGTCATGAATAGGTTCTATTTATATAAAAATAAATTATATAAATTTGTAATGCAAACTAGTCAAACTGGTAATAAAAAAAACTAGTCTTTTTTTTTATACAAGTATTGGATTTTTCAAATTTTGAGACTTTGAGTTCTTGGAGTATAGTTGTAATATCTTCTTCCAATTGCATGGAATGGAGCATAACTACCAGGATATGTGTTGAGATTTTTGTCTCTTATGCTTCCTCACCATGACACCATCTATACAGGAGTTTTTGTTTTTTTTTTTTTCTTGTTTTTTTTTCTTGTTTTTTGTTTTTTGGGAAACTTCTGAACTTAGTTGTTGAACTTTAACATTGTAAATGTTTAAATTTATCTCAAAATCAAGGTTTTGTTGAACTAAGTATTAAGAGAAATGATTTATTTACATATAAATCTTACATCATTTATATAAAATTTTAATCATTTATTTATTTTATTTTCAATAGTTGAGATTCACCATAATTTTTTAGATAAAAAAATTATTTTTTATAAATGTGGATACAATTTAACTATTAAAAATAAAGAGACAAATTGTTAAGATTTTGTATAAATATGATATATAAAACTTGTATATAAATAGATCTTAACTCAAGTATCTAATACACTAAGGTAACTTTGTTTTACAATTTGTTGTAGTTTGGATTGTAAAATAAGAACCATTGAATGGGAGTGGACTTCTAATGTCAAAAATTTAATCCTCATCTAATAGTTAGTATTGTGTAGTACAATACATTTTAGATTACACAATTTGTGGATGATAAGAGGCAAGGGTTCCTTGTTTTAACCGTCATATGGGGAAGAGCTTCAATATTAGAGGCCCTACCAGCTTATCAAACGATTTTTGTTGTGTAATCTAAATTATATAACAGTTTTTTTTTGACGAAATCATGCGATAGCAAAAGCTAGTTTGAAGGTTCTGGTTAAGTAATTCGGGATCTACTTTCACTTTGAATGTTAACTGCTTCCCCATTTCCTAAGTGCCTTAAGAAAGTTTCAGCCTGCAATAATACAGCTCAAACCAACACTAGGATGCCAATGAAATAATTTGGTACAACACAACGCAGCTGCCTGGATTACAGAACAGGAAACATGAGTAGGTGATTGATGATGGTACGCAATAGCGCACTAGGAGTCGGCCATGTGTTGAGTCTCCTTCTCGGGTACCATCCAACAATAGAGGGACGATGGTCAATGGAGGCAAATGTGCTTGGAATTGGAGGCAGCTGGTGCGGATTGAAGGCAGAGATTGATGGTGGCAACATAGGCTATAAGGAGGATAAGAGATTGAGGCGGTATAGACGAGTGTTAATCTCTTTTTGAAGAATGAATCTACCAAATTTAGAAGGGCAAAAGGTGCAGATCACCCCCTCAACTCAACAACTGGTGGCAAATCACCCCCTCAACCCATTTCACGCGCAAATCACCCCCTCAACTCACCTGCAGTGGCAAATCACCCCTCTATTAACACCGGCACTATTCTTTCGTTAGTTTTAACAGTTCGCTCATTAGCCCTTCCTCCGTCGATGTCGTCGAATACCACCAACCCAGAAGTCATCTTCAAGTTGGCTCTCCGCATGGTCGTCGACGAGCTCATGAAGGTCTTCGTTTACCCTTACCAGCTAAAGGGGAAAATCATGGATACCCATGTCAAGGCTGTGCTGGATGTCTGCGCCACCATGATTGACAACACGCTGGATCGACTCAATGAGTCGGTTTCCACAATGGAAGTCGACAAGGGGGAGAAGCTGCTATCGACGTCGAAGATCGACGCTTTGAAGACATGACTCAGTGCTTCCATTACCGATGAAGAAACCTGCTTTGATGCCTTGGATGAATTGAACGAGACAGAGCACTTGGCGATTCATGACGAATTAAAAACGGCGATGCAGAATTCCACCGAATTTGCCAGCAATAGTCTGGCAATTGTCACTAAAATCTTAAGCCTATTGGTGGATTTCAACATCCCAATTCACAGGAAGTTACCCAGAGTCCAAGAAACAGAGTCGAACTTTCCGGGTTGGGTTAGCCTCGGCAACAGGAGGCTGCTGCAGTAAACGACCCCTTCTCCAGATTTAATAGTGGCATAGGACGGATCCGGTAAGTACAAAACAATCAAAGAGGCGGTGGCGGCAGTGCCGAATAAGAGCAAGACTAGATTTATTATAAAGGTGAAGGCAAGGACGTATAAGGAGAATGTGAATCTAGACAAGAGCAAGTGGAATGTGATGATGTTCGGGGAAGGCAAAACGAAAACCATCATTACCGGCAAGTTGAATTTCATCGACGAAACTCCTACCTTTTCCACTGCTACCTTCGGTAAGTCCAGTCCCCTCCTCAGTCCTCACCTAATAATTTTGGGGAAGAGAAAGATCACATGGGATATGGATGTTGACATGTGAAATTGTTTATGATTCATGATGCTCATATGTGGTTTTCTTTTCTTTTCTTTTCTTTTTTTTTTTATCTGGGTTTGTCGTTTGAATGAAAATGGTGATTCTGATTACATAAACAAGCCCTGTCAAATGCAGAGGACGAGTTGAAGAAAGAGGTGTCAAGCTTGTTGCATTAAGGGTTTCCATTGCATGGTTCTCTGCTTATCTGCTCTCAGAGAAACGAGGAAGAAGAAAGTAGTTGGAGATGGTGCTGACATGGCATTAGATACTAGATTACAATCCACTTATACAATGACACTTGGCAAGTGAGATGATCTTGTCTGCAGCTGGAATTTTTGATTTAACAGAGGGTGGGTGAATGGACTGTTAAAACTAACGAAAGAATAGTGCCGGTGTTAATAGAGGGGGTGATTTGCCACTGCAGGTGAGTTGAGGGGGTGATTTGCGCGTGAAATGGGTTGAGGGGGTGATTTGCCACCAGTTGTTGAGTTGAGGGGGTGATCTGCACCTTTTGCCATTTAGAAGAATGAATCTATCAAAAATAGTTAATCTCTTTTTTCCTACTCTTTTTGGTCGGATTTAGTAGCTGATGTCATTGTCATATACCTAATTGTTAATATCACC
>BPVZ01000144.1:124714-153144 GCA_020521535.1 Rubroshorea leprosula | reverse complement strand
GGGAAGACTAAGCCTATATGGCATTCAAATCCGAAATAAAAAATTTGCGTGCAACACTCTTCGGGGAGATACTCGTCTCTGCGTGCAACCGTAAATACATATTTCCAAATAGCATTTCCACACTCTTCAGTCATGGAATGTTACGAGCAGGTTCGCATAAGCAACTCTTCTGTCGCTGATAGCTTTCGTAGTTGTTCAGGGGAATTAACATTCGGGATTGGACTTGCCCGGAGCTGGTTGAGATGATGCCATCTTGATAGCCAACAAGAGCACCACCGTGGCAGCCAAGATGCTATGCTTCTGCACTGCCATCGGTGATCTCTTGTTGTAGCTGGCTACCTAGCGAAGGAAACTTTGGAGGCGAGTTGTATGTTAGAGAAAGGGATTATTTATAGGTTATGTTTTTTTTAAAGCTTAGGATGTTTTAAAGTTTAGGATGTTTTAAAGTTATTTTTATTTATTTATTTATATTTTTTGACCAATGAGAAATTGAGGGATGGGAAAATAATTACAATATTACTGCACTGGCAGCTTGAACCATTGACAAAGAAGCTAAGGGGGAAGGTGCACTTCCATCGCGGTTAAAGCCGCAAGTGTGTTTTAAAGTTAATTTACATGTAATTTAAGACTAAATTATAATTTCTTGAGTCATTTAAGATCCTTTGAGACTTAGCAAACTGTGTCTTTGGCTCCAATTTTTTGCTTTAATTCTTTTTTAAATAAACCTTAATTATAATTGAGGGATTTCTTTTAAATCTTAAAACATTTAATAGGAACAATTAAAATTTAAATACTCCACCTCCACCCGTTTATTAAATTTGGTGAGTTTAGAAACCACCTGCTAACTAACAAGAAGACCCTCAAGCCTTAGTGGGGGTTAGCAAGAAGACCCTCGTGCCTTCAATGGTGTAGAGCATAGGATTTTAAATGAAACAAATCACTATCAAACCTCACTTTGAATTAGATGAATGAAGATTTGAAAAAATGAGAGAATTATTTCTTATTAGAAGAAAAAGAAGATCATCATACAACAAAAGGAATGTTGGGACAATTAAAACACCAGAATTAATAATAAAATGTATTAAATATTTTTAATGAATTAATATGCCAAAAAAATTTATTAATAATTTTTGAATAATTATACATGACATCTAGATTTTTATTTTCCCACATATATTGTACTCCCATTTTCCCAAAGAAAGAGACAATTGATGAGAGGATCGAGGAAAATCAAGACATTTTAACATTTAAAATATTAAAAATAATAATAACAAAAATTAAAATGTTTTTAATAAATTAACATGTTAAAAAATTATTGAAGGTATACAAACAACATTGCCACCATGGTAACCGCCCTGCCATACCGGTACCGGCGGCAACGGTCCGGCAATTCTGTAGACAAATTCTTTTATCATTTTTCTTTTATTATTTCTCTTTAATAAACTCACGATTATTTGCACCCGGCCCTTGAGGTCCACTGACATTAAGCCAGCCGATGCATTCCCCCCTCCTCTAGACAGGTTCGAAATCCGTCATTTGCAAAAATGTTTAAAAAAAATAAATAAACTCACGATTATTCAAAAACCATATTGTCTCGTTATTAATCCAAAATCTTATTCTTACGTCTTCCATGATAAAACTCTAACTTGACGAGAGATGTAGTGTTAATTATTTAAGTAATGTAGTATTATAGAAATAAAAGATTTTTAAATTTATGTCATGTGAGTATATATTAAAAAAATTTTAAAAATAAAAATAAATATTTAATTTATTAATTATTTAATTAAATTTATACATATGTAGTGTTAATTATTATATTTTTTTATATAAATTTATTATAAAAAATTACTCTTACATAGCTGAAGATAGAACTTAGAAAAATCCTAAACATAAAAGAATTTGATTTTAACTGATATGAGATATAAATCAAATAAGATGCAAGATGAGGGGGAATTACTTTATCAAAAAGAAAAAGAAAAAAAAAAAAGCCGTAGCTGCTTCCACTCGAAGTTTATTCATTTTTCTTTTATTGAAACTTCCATTTTTATCCTTACATCAAAAAAAAAATAAACTTCCATTTTTATCCACCAGGGACCCTAAACACCGTTCCAGTTCTCTCCTAACTCTTCATTCTAACATCTCTAGTCCAAGATTTTCTCCTTCCAGTCTCATATCATATGCGCCTCTGCTTGTTTTTCCATCTACCGTTCTTCAATTTTCTTTGAATTCTATGGGCATCTGATTTGCATGGGCAATAATAGTAAGCCCCCTTCTTCTTTTTCTTCCATACCCTTCGAATTCTGGGAAAAAAAGGGAAGAAATTTGAAGAAATTTCGTTACTTTGAAGGTGGGCAGTTTGGAGAAAGTGCTGATTGACCTTTTGAAAGATTTAATAGAGAGGAAAGCAGGAGATTGTGTGCCTCCAGAGGAGAAATCCCCTCAGAATATTGTAAGTAAATAGGTGTTGCATTCTTCTAGCCTTGTATCTTCAAAAGCAGTGATCTTTCTACAGTCTTGAAGTGTTCTTGTTAAATCCCAGCCTGCAACCTTATCCAAAAGGTCAGGTTTGTGCTTTAACTTTTACATTAACTCCATCTTAAATAGTTGCAGACATGCTTCTTAGAGAAAAGATAATTTAAGGTCTCTTTTGAGGAGGCTTTTGAAAACCAGTTCATAATAAATAAGCTTTAAATGCAAAAACAGCAACAGTAGGAAACTCTTGGTCTCCCAGAAATTGTTGATCTCTTCACTAGCTAACCTGAAATAGGGTGAACAATACATGAGCTATGAAGCTCAATAAGCATAGGTTATAACTTAAGAGCTATAATTGAATTCCTAATTTAACTTAAGAAGTTCCATCAATTAACTTATGTTGTTCTTCAATACAAAACCTATTTCAAGATACAGGAATTAGGTATAGGATAATCATCATCTTGTAAATAATCCTCATTCTCTAAATTAGAACTATCTAATTTAGGACAGGTAAGTTCAATCCAAGCACATGCTTACTTGGTCTCCATTCTAGAACAACAGAAAATATATTCCTTTACCGTAGGAAGTACAGAATCAGTTCCATCAAACACTGCTCATCAATACTGAACAGTTTCATGAGTGTCATAAATAAATATGACAAATACTTTCAATAATGTAAGATAATAGCAAGGCAGCCTTATGCTTTTTCAACACGTAGATGAATGCAAGTTCTTATCTATGGATTTTTCCCTTGTGGGTGTACATCCTACCTTACCAATGCTCCAACTAATGGTTCTTCCTACTGTGCAGTGGATCTAGATATCTTCTTCACATTCCCAATCCAACTGGGTTCCATACCCCCGGTCAAACTGGGTTCTACCTAGCTCAATAGCTCAAGTATCATTTTAGATGTCTTTCTTTCTTTACCTCAAATATGTTAACTTTCGGAGCATCATTATTCTTTACTCAAACTTTAGGAGTATCTTACCCAGCCTAACAGCTTAGGTATCATACCATAGATTTATATGCATATAAACAACACTATAAACTATTTTGCATATACTTTAGTTATAGCAAGACAAGTTATCATTAAATCACAGCAAGATGGCACAGTAGCTTTTGTCAATTAAAGCTTTCAAAAGCCATATCTACATGTCCAACATGTAGTCTCAACTTTAATCTAGCACTGACTTAGAGCGTAGACATGGCTACACAATTAAATTCAACTTGCATAATAACTCGTCTATTTAGTACCTTTCATAGTTAATAGATTCTTAGAATTTTAGGCTTAATTCACAAACATGACAAATCATATATGGTTCAGATACAACAGCTAACCATGTGCTAATTCATAATTTCAATTGCATGTTAAGCATTCTTCTTTATTAAGGGCCTGTTTGGTGGAGCTTTTGGGAGCTTTTACTTTTTTTGTATTGTTTATGAGTGATAAATTTAAATTTTTATTGGAGGAAAAATTTAAAAGTTGCTTTTAGAAATAGGAAAAAGCGAGGAAAAAGGAAGTTTATAAAAAGCAAGAGTTTGAAGCTTTTGAGCTTTTACTGTTTAAAATCCTTTTAAGGTTAAAAAATAGTTTAAAAATGTAAGTTTTTAAAAGGGAAATTTAAACTTATGAAACATGAATAGTGTCAAAAAGCTGAAGCTCCAAGAAGCTGAGCCAAACAGGCCCTAAGCCTATTTCTTGCATTAGCTTTAGTCTAGGATCATATTTAACCAGACAAATATCATTTTAAATTCAATTACATGTTAATTTTGCTCGAGCCCCATGATAAAAATATAGGTTGGCCCAAATGCAACAACACCTCTAGGAAAACAAAGTCAACAAGATCTTGCAGCTACCAACCAACAGAACGCATCTAGCCCCTTCCTTTGTTGCTTGGCTAAAAGAAAGAAAGCCCAGAAATTCAGAATTGTAAATGGTAGGAACATGCATAAGTGGGAATAAGAGAAAAGATGTCTAGAATCCTTTTGTGCAGACTAGAATTAGACCATGGTATTTCTAGTGGTTTTAGCCACTCTTGCAAGCCACTTGTCTTCTATAAAGGCCAAGTGTTGCATTTTACATGGTTAGTGGTGGATGCGTGCAACCCACTAACCAAGTATCACAGTTGGCCATGCAAAACCTCAGTTTCTGTTCTATGCTATTAAGTCCTTAACAATTAAGGACATCAATTCTGACTATAAACAATGAAGGACAGGGATGTTTCAGTTCTTGTTGAGGGCATCGCTTGAAATGAAATTAGAATGCTTTAATTTGTAAAAATTGCAGAATGGGTTTTCCTTGTTGCATATGGCTACCGAGAATTATGGGTAATTTGTGGGTTGGTGGCATTCATTTCTTTCATTTCTTAATCTTTTTCTCTCTATTTTCTTTCTGTTTATTTTTTCAGGTTTGTGTCTTCCAAGAGTTTAGTGAGTATACCGAAACAGGATAGGAGAGACTTTTTGCATCATAAATGGATAAGAAGTATACAAAGAAGACAAAGTGGGATGAAGAAACCCAGATGGATCGGCTAAGTGATTTGCCTGATAGTTTACTACATCACATTCTTTCCTTTATGGATGCTAAATATGCAGTCCAAACTTGCATTTTGTCCAAGAGATGGGTTAGTGTTTGGACTCATCTTCCTGTTCTCAAACTTGACTCGAAGTTCTTCAATAGAGTGGGTAACTTTAGAAGTTTCATATCCCAAGTTTTGGACCATTGTGAGACCTCTAACATCCTTACACTTAGCATTTGCTCGTCCAAAAAGAATTTAGCGAGTTCTCTTGTTGATAAAATTATAAGCTTTGCTGTTTCTCACAGTGTTCAGGAGCTTGATTTGTCTTTGAAATACCCTATAGGTGACTTGCAAAATGTTTTCAGGTGTCAATCTTTAAGGTTTCTCAAACTTGATTTATTTTGTGGCCTTCCATTACCAAACTCAATCAGTTTTGCATCATTGAAGACTTTGATTCTTTGCAAAGTTTATTTGAAGAGTGAAAACTACTGCTTTGATCTCTTTTCAAGCTGCTTGGATTTGCAGAATCTTGTTTTGGATCATGTTATTTTAACCATCTGGGACATCTTCAATATATCAGCTCCTGCCCTAGTCAATTTGACCATATCTAATATTCGTTTTCATGTTGCAAAGGATGCCAACATAACGAATTATGCTTCCATAGAATATCAGAAGGTTGTGATTACTGCTCCCAGATTGACCTCCTTCAGCTTCACACGTTACGGACCAGTGTTGTTGTCCATGGATAATTCTCCCCTTCTTGAAAATGTGAACCTTAGCATGTTTAATTATGACTTTCTGTTTACTCAAGATCGTTCCTTTATGCTTCTGATTGATATGTTGCGGCAGCTTGGTAATGCAAGATCACTTACTGTATCATTAGGTTTAGTTAAGGTATGTATGGAATCTTATTTGGCGTGCGTAATATCCCATAAATTTAAATTTCTTAAAAGCTAGTTATTTGTTTCGTTTTTCCATAGCCAGAATTTAAAATTGTCTGTTGTACTTTGAAGTTTCTCTCACAGCATTCCAGAGTGCTTGAAGAACAACCATTTCCCTTTTCTAAACTGGAGTCATTGAAAGTAGTGAAAGGACGACGGAATCGCAAGAAAATTCCTCCAAACGTGCTGAAGTTTTTGGTTCAGGGCTCTCCCATGGCTGAGGAGCTTCTCGCAAAGTTCCAGAAGGTATTTACAAAACTGAGAAGTACTTAACTGCTATCTCCCCTGTAGTGCTAATTGCATTCCTTTTTAACTCCAAGTTGTGATATTTTGCAAGCTGAAAAGTGCTTAAGTGCTCTCTCCATTTTTTCTTTCTTTCCTTCTATGTTTGTTGCAGCAGAAAAGAAGAATGTGTAAGCAGCCTATGGATGATTGACCAAATGTATGAGAAAGTCGGACAACATGATGTGGCCTCGTTTTGTCTTCTGATCCAATTTGTTTTCCAGCTTTTGGTGATCTTAATAATGCTAATTAGTTTAGAGGGGTGGATTTTGGAGACTTAAAAGTACATTTTATGTCGTTTCTTATCCTGGAAGAAGATTTGTTGGAGGACAGTTTCCAGAGAGATAATACATATACAAAATAATGTTTATTTCTGTTTACTCCATTGTGACGTGGCTAAATTAATGGTGTTAACGTTGTGAATTACTTGGATAGACTACATTTTGAATGTCATCATGATGAAGGTTCGCACTTAAACCTTTTCCCCTAAAACACTATTTTGGTTTCTTTTACTTTAACAAAAAGTCACATTTTAGTCCCTTTATTTAAGAAAAGTTCTTTTTTAGTTCGTAAAATTAATTATCTGATTTTATTTTAGTCATTCTATTATTTTTTTACATATGAGACACAATAAATAAGGTAAGTTTTAAAGTTGAGAGATTAAAAGAAGGTTTTTTTTTTTTTTTAAGTAAAGCATCAAAAAGGAGTTTCAAATAGTCTTTTTATAGTTCTTTTAATTTAAAATTTTTAGCATCTAACATGTAACATATATATAAAAAGATAATGGAAGGATTAAAAATGGTTAGAAAATAAATTTTAGAGATTAAAAAGAGATTTTCTTAAATAAACGAATTAAAAAAATCTTTTTATTAAAGTAGAAAAAGTAAAATGACATTTTAGCCTTTCTTATTGGTCATAAGAGATTGTCACGATAGTTTTCAGCCTGCTGTAATACTCCTCCAACAGGGCCTGCACGCAACATTCTCTTTACTTACCCTCCAAGCCTCCCTTACTAAAATCCTCATTAGATTCATGTTTTAGGTCCTCTATTGGGTATTTATGATTAGAATATTTCCAAACTACATTTTACATATTTCAAAATTAATTTTTTCTTGAATGATTTTAAGGGCACACTTCCACATATTAGATTAGTGTATTAAGCTTGAAACTTGAATTCTAAATTTGACTTACAAGGCAATAATTACTGACCAATTGATTTAATTCTTAAAGTTATGTTTTAAGTATTTGATACAACCATTAAATCTTTACCAACTCAACTATAAGTTGAAGGCATAAGCAATTGGACGGAGGGCCCTTAAATGTGACGGCAATCATCCCATCCACCGGTTTAGTTTTGGTGTCCAGCACAATATAAGCTGCGAAGTTGTGAAGTGCAACCTCATTCCTTGATCAATTTACACCCCCAAAATGGTGAAATTGTGGTAGCTTCTTTGTTCTTTCGCTTATTAATATTTATTGTAAAGAATAAATATTTTCAATCATATAATAAAATACATGATGTCTGTTTCTATTCTTATTTACAATTTCTTTTTTTTATATATATATTAATCTCGATATCTAAAAAACACATTAAATCTTGATTAATTTAAAGTAGAGCCGACTTAGACTTCATATAAAAGAAAATCCTCCCGACTTAGATATTTTGATATTTTTAAGGTCATAATATCTTTCTTTTTTTTTTTTCTTTTCTCAAAGCAAAATATTGAGGTAAAAATGCACTAACAATAACTCAGCACTTCAGCATTTAACCCAACAAAAGCCCTTTTTGAACTTAATAAATTTTTGGGAATGAAAGTAAATAGTACTTAGGTATAGAACTCAAGATTTCATATCCAAGCACATTTTTTTAAGAGGATAGCCACAAAACAACTTAATGTTGGATCAACACAATAACAATAACAATAATAATAGTACAATAAAAACCTTTGTTTAAATAAAAGTCTAAAAATTTAATAAAAAATATGAGATAGCTTCGAGTTTAAAGTAGAGTTTGGCTATTACTTTTGGATGGGGTAATATAAGAATTTTTCTATTAGACCACCCCTATTCGGGAACTACAGTATATTAACATAAAAAAGAGAAGTACAGTGTTTCCTGGGCCCTGTGCATTATGTTGTGTTCAACTGGGCTAAAAAACTGAAAAGGAAGGGCTTTAATGCTGGCCCAAAAGGCTAAGGGCTTTAACCTATCAATTAAAAACATAAGTGAGGGTTACCCTGTTAAAATAAAAAAATAAAATAAATAAATAAAAATAAAAACAAAAGGCGTAGCTACTAGCTACTCCTAGTTGAAGTTTACTTGTTTTTCTCTTTTAATGCATCAGAGACCCTAAACACCTTTTTAATTCTCTCTAACCCTTCATTCTAAGATCTCTAGTCCAAGATTTTCTTCTTCGAGTCATATCATATGCGCCTCTGCTTGTTTTTCCGTTTACTATTCTTCGATTTTCTTTGAATTCTACGGGCATCTGATTTGCATGGGCAATAATAGTAAGCCCCCTTCTTTTTCTTCCATACCCTTCGAATTCTGGGGAAAAAAGGAAGAAATTTGATGAAATTTCATTACTTTGAAGGTGGGCAGTTTGGAGAAAGTGCTGATTGACCTTTTGAAAGATTTAATAGAGAGGAAAGCAGGAGATTGTGTGCCTCCAGAAGGAGAAATATTCCCCCCTCAGAATATTGTAAGTAAATAGATTTAGCATTCTTCTAGCTTTGTATCTTCAAAAGCAGCGATCTTTCTAGAGTCTTGAAGTGTTCTTGTTACATCCCAGACTTGCAACCCTATCCAAAAGGTCATGTTTGAGCTCTATGATTAACTCCATATTAACTAGTTGCAGACGTTCTTAGAGGAAAGATAATTTTTGGTCTCTTTTGAGGAAGCTTTTGAATCCAATTCATAATAAATAAGGTTTAAATACAAAAAAAAGAAAAAAAAAAGAAAAAAGAAAAAAGAAAAAACAACAACAACAACAACAGTGGGAAACTCTTAGTCTCCCAGAAATTGTTAATCTCTTCACTAGCTAACCTGGAACAGGGTGAACCATACACCATGAGCTTTGAAACCCAATAAGCATAGGTTATAACTTAAGAGCCATAATTGAATTCCTAATTTAACTTAACAATTTCCATCAATTAACTTATGTTGTTCTTCAATATAATATCTATGTCAAGATACAAGAATTAATCAACGTCTCGTAAATAATCCACATTGTTTAAATTAGAACTATCTAAGTTAGGATAGTTGACTTCAATCCAAGCACATGCTTACTTGGTCTCCATTCTAGAACAACCGGAAAATATATTCCTTTACCTCAGGAAGCATAGAATCAGTTCCATCAAACACTGCTAATCAATACTAAACAGTTTCATCAGTGTCATAGATAAACATGACATAAATACTTCTAATAATCATAAGATAATAGCGAGGCAGCCTTATGCTTGTTCAACATGTAGATGTATGCAAGTTATTATCTATGAATTTTTCCCTTGTGGGTGTACATCCCACCATACCAATGGTCCAACCAATGGTTCTTCCTACTGTGCAGTGATATAGATATCTTCCTACACACTTGCAGTCCAATTGGGTTTCTTACTTCCAGTCCAACTGGGTTCTACCTAACTCAGTAGCTCAAGTATTATTTTAGATATCTTTCTTTCTGTACTCCAAATACATAAACTTTAGGAGCATCATCATTCCTTACTCCAAGTACCTTTAGGAGTATCTTATCCAGCCTAACAACTTAGGTATCATACCATAGATTCAAATGCATATAAACAACACTATAAACTGTTTTGCATATACTTTAGTTATAGCAAGACAAGTTATTATTAAATCACAGCAAGATAGCACAGTAGCTTGCATCAATTAAAGCTTTCAAAAGCCATAGCTACATGTCCAACATGTAGTCTCAACTTTAATCCAGCACTGACTTATAGTGTAGACATGACTAAACAATTAAATTCAGCTTGCATAATAATTGGTCTACTTAGTACCTTTCATGTTAATAGATTCTTAGAACTTCAGGCTTAACTCACGAGCATGACAAATCATATATGGTTCAGACACAACAGCTCACCATGTGTTAATTATTAATTCATAATTTCAATTGCATGTTAAGCATACTTCTTTATTAACCCTATTTCTTGCACTAGCTTTAGTCTAGGATCATATTTAACCAGACAAATATCATTTTAAATTCAATTGCATGTTAATTTTGCTTGAGCCCTAGGATAACAATATAGGTTGGCCCAAATGCAACAACACCTCTAGGAAAACAAAATCAACAAGATCTTGCAGCTACCAACCAACAGAGCACATGTAGCCCCTTTCTTTGTTGCTTGGCTAAAAGAAAGAAAGCCTAGAAATCCAGAATTGTAAATACTAACAACATGCATCAGTGGGAATAAGAGAAAAGATGTCTAGAATCCTTTTCTGCAGACTAGAATTAGATCATGGTATTTCTAGTGGTTTTAGCCACTCTTGCGAGCCACTTGTCTTCTATAAAGGCCAAGTGTTGCATTTACAGGGTTAGTGGCTGACGCGTGCCCCACTGACCAAGTGTCACAGTTGGCCATGCAAAACCTCAGTTTCTGTTCTATGCAATTAAGTCCTTAACAATTAAGGACATCAATTCTGACTATAAACAATTGAGGACGGGGATGTTTTAGTTCTTGTTGAGGGTATTGCTTGGAATGAAATTAGAATGCTTTAATTTGTAAAAATTATGGAATGGGTTTTCCCTGTTGCCTGGCTACTGAGAATTATGGGTAATTTTTGTGTGTTGGTGGCATTCATTTCGTTCATTTCGTTCATTTCTTAATCTTTTTCTCTCCATTTTCTTTCTGTTTATTTTTTTAGGTTTGTGTCTACCAAGAGTTTAGTGATTATACCGAACAGGATAGGAGAGACTTTTTGCATCATAAATGGATAACACGTATACAAAGAAGACAAAGTGGCATGAAGAAACCCAGATGGATCGGCTAAGCGATTTGCCTGATTGTTTACTACATCACATTCTTTCCTTTATGGATTCTAAATATGCAGTTCAAACTTGCATTTTGTCCAAGAGATGGGTTAGTGTTTGGACTCATCTTCCAGTTCTCAAACTTGACTCAAAGTTCTTCAATAGAGTGGGTAACTTTAGAAGTTTCATATCCCAAGTATTGGACCATTGCGAGACCTCTAACATCCTTACACTTAGCATTTGCTCGCCCAGAAAGAATTTAGCAAGGTCTCTTGTTGATAAAATTATAAGCTTTGCTGTTTCTCACAGTGTTCAGGAGCTTGATTTGTCTTTGAAATACCCTATAGGTGAGTTGCAAAATGTTTTCAGGTGTCAATCTTTAAGGTTTCTCAAACTTGATTTATTATGTGGCCTTCCATTACCATTACCAAACTCAATCAGTTTGGCATCATTGAAGACTTTGATTCTTTGCAAAGTTAGGCTAAAGAGTGAAAACCACTGCTTTGATCTCTTTTCAAGCTGCTTGGATTTGCAGAATATTGTTTTGGATCATGTGTTTTTAACAATCTCAGACATCTTCAATATATCAGCTTCTGCCCTAGTCAGTTTGACCATATCTAAGATTATTTTTTATGTTGCAAAGGATGCCAAAATAATGTATTATGCTCCCATAAAAGACCGGAAGGTTGTGATTACTGCTCCCAGATTGACCTCCTTCAGCTTCACATGTTACAGACCAATGTCGTTGTCCATGGATAATTCTCCCCTTCTTGAAAATGTGAACCTTAGCATGTCTCATGATGACTTATCGGATACTCAAGAGGAAGGTTCCTTTATGTTTCTGATTGAGATGTTGCGGCAGCTTGGTAATGCAAGGTCGCTTACTGTCACATTAGGTTTAGTTAAGGTATGTATGGAATCTTATTTGGCATGCCTAATATCCCATAAATTTAATTCTTAAAAGCTAGTTATTTGTTTTGTTTTTCTAGAACCAGAGTTTAAAATTGTCTGTTGTACTTTGAAGTTTCTCTCACAGCATTCCAGATTGCTTGAAGAACAACCATTTCCCTTTTCTAAACTGGAGTCATTGAAAGTACTGAGAGGACGACAGAGTTGCAAGAAAATTCCTCCAAACGTGCTGAACTTTTTGGTTCAGGGCTCTCCCATGGCTGAAGAGCTTCTCCGGATGTTCCAGAAGGTATGTAAAACTGAGAAGTGCTTAACTGCTATCTCCCTGCAGTGTTAATTGCATTCCATTTTATGTAAAACTGAGAAGTGCTTGACTGCTATCTCCCTTGTAGTGTTAATTGCATTCCATTTTAACTCCCAAGTCGTGATATTTTGCAAGCTTAAAAGTGCTTAAATGCTATCTCTCCATTTTTTCCTTTTCTTTCCTTTTATGTTTGTTGTGCAGAAAAGAAGAGTGTGTAAGCAGCCTATGGATGATTGACCAGATGTATGACAAAGTAGGACAACATGATGTGGCCTCGTTTTGTCTTCTGCTCCAATTTGTTTTCCGGCTTTTGGTAATCTCAATGATGCTAATTAGTTTAGAGGGGTGGATTTTGGAGAGTTTAAAAGTACTTTTTATGTTGTTTCTTATCCTGGAAGAAGACTTGTTGGAGGACAATTTCCAGAGAGATAAATACATATACAAAATGGTGTTAATTTCCGTTTACTTCATCGTGGCGTGGCTAAATTAATGGTGTTAACATTGTTAATTACTTGGATAGACTATATTTTGAATGTCATCATCATGAAGGTTCGCACTTAAACCTTTTTCCCCTAAAACACTATTTTGGTTTCTTTAACAGAAAGTCACATTTTAACCTCTTTATTTAAGAAAGTTCCTTTTTAGTTCTTAGAATTAATTATCTAATTTTGTTTTAGTCATTCTATTATTTTTTTACATACATGACATGGTAAATATCATAAATTTTAAAATAGAGAGAATAAAAGGGGGTTTTTTTTTTTTTTTTTTTTATGTAAAGGATCAAAAAGGGGCTTCATATAGTCTTTTTGTTGTTTTTTTGTTTTGAAATTTTTATTATCTAATACGTAATATATATGTAATATATATAAAAAGATAATGGAATAATTAAAAATGGATTAGATAATAAATTTTAGAGGTTAAAAAGAGATTTTTTTTTTAAAGAAAAGAATTAAAAAAATTCTTTTTATTAAAGTAGAAAGAGTAAAATGACATTTTAGCTTTTCTTATTCGCCATCGGAGATTATCACGAAAGTTTTCAGCCTGCAGTAATATTTCTCCAACAGGACCTGCACGCAACAGTCTCCTTCCTTACTCTCCCAGCCTCCCTTACTTAAACTTACTTAAATTTAAGGGTGTTCGCGGTGTGGTTTGGTTTAAATTTTATTATTTTTTAAATCAATTCAATTTAATCAGTTAATAAAATTTTTAAAGCAATCCAATCTACTATTATGTGGTAACCAAACTAATCCAATTTAAATTAGATCGGTGTGATTCGATCAGATTGATCAGTTTTTAATATTGTTAAATATATAAGATAATGTAAAAATATTTTAATATCAAATAGAAAGTATAATTATAAAATAAATTAACATCCAAATCAGTAAAAACATAATAATATGTAAAAATTATAAACAAATTCTTATTCTCCTTTATATTTATAAAAATTGAAAAGCTCCGAAAATTATTTTTGGTTACATCACTAGAGGCACCAAAAATAATAAAAAATAACTTTAAATTTCTAGCACAACATAAATAATTCTTGAAGATTAAAATTCATATTTTTTTTCCTAATGCACTAATAATTTAATCACATTTTCTAAATTCTATTAAAAGTGAATAACATTTAACATGAATATTACTAAAATTGATTAAAAGCATTCATAATCAAAATTTAAAACTTCTAAACTAAATATCCAAAAATAGTAGAATATTAAGACTAATTTTATTATATAGTTTTAAGACTTTTAGAATGATACTTATTTAAAATTTAGTTAGGAGAATCATAAGATTATTTTAAAAATAAATTAGAAATTTAGGATTCTAAGAGTAAAGGCGCAAACCAGTTATGAAATAATAGAGTTGCAGGTGAATTAAAAATTTAATAATAACTTAGGAAATATGAAAATGTTCTATTTTTATTTTTTTAATTAAGTTAATGGAGTTATAATCTTGTAAAATAAGAAAAAAAATTTTAAAATACTAAAAAAAATGTGTTATATTATTTAATTAAATTATTTTCTAATCGGATTTTATTTTGTAATCGGGCAGTTCGGGCGGTTTGAAGGTAAAATTATGAACCAAACCAATTATATTAGTTTTAAAATTTTAAAATTCAAACCAATCTAATTTTATATTGGTTTGGATCGGTTTTTAATTGGATTGGATCAGTTTAGGTCGGATCAATCGGATTGGATCGGATATAAACATCCTTACTAAAATCCTCATTAGATTCATGTTTTAGGTCCTCTTGTGGGTATTTATGATTAGAATGTTTTTGGATTAGATTTTAGATATCTTTTTTTTTTTTTTCTCGAATGATCTTAAGAGTAAATTTTCACACATTAGATTAATGCATTGGGCTTAAAACTCCAATCCTAAATCTGACCTATAAGAAAATAGTTACTTATCAATTGATTCAATTCTTAGAATTATGTTTTAAGCTTTTGATACAACCATTAAATCTTTACCAACTCAACTATGAGTTTAAGGCATGAGCAATTGGAAGGAGGCCCCTTAAATGTGACGGCAAGCATCCCATCCACCGGTTTAGTTTCGCAGTCCAGCACAATATAAGCTGCGAAATTGTGAAGTGCAAACTCTTTCCTTGATCAATTTACACCCCCAAAATGGTGAGATTGTGGTAGCTGCATTGTTCTTTCTTTTATCAAAATTTATTTTAGAGGATAAATATTTTCAATCATATAATAAAATTCATAATCTCTGTTTCTATTTCTATTTATAATTTCTGTTGAAGGGCAGCAGAACAACATGATATGTAACTCATTTTCCGCCACCGAACATGAATCCACATTTTGTGATGTCTTGGGTATTCTGCCTAATTTGGTCTTTGTTCCCTTTAAACTCAGGTGAAGAAATAATTAACTCGACTAAGGGTTCATACCATGGAAATCCTTCCCAAGCAAAAAGTTGGTCACAACACTCTCTTGAGGGATGGTCCGAATCGTGGTCCATTTTTGTAAGTCTAAATATAATTCTCCAAGTAGATTTAGCACACTCTTCAGTCGCATACTTCAAGCCTCTTTGGATAAACAACTCTCTTGCCGCTGATAGATTTGGTGGTTCTTCGGGGGAATCAACATTCGGGAATGCACTGGCCGGAGCTGGAGCTAGTTGAGATGATGCCATCTTGATAGGATAGCCAACAAGAGCACCACCATGGCAGCCAAGATGCTATGCTTCTGCACTGCCATCGGTGATCTCTTGATTTGTGCCTGGCTATAGCCAGGGATGGAAACTTCGGAAGCGAGTTGGTATGTTAAGAGAAAGGGAGCATTTATGCGTTATACTCCTCTCTTTTTTTTTTTTTCCTTTTAATGGGAGTATTTATTTTTACGTCATATTTTTTAATAATTTATCTAACATTTATTTTTAGAACAGAAGTTAAAGTGTATTAAATACATTATTTTATAATAAAATTCTATAAAAAAATGTAAAAGAATAAATTTAAAGTTAACTTTTATTTTTTTTATATAAATTATTTAGAAAACAATGTAATTAATGCTTTTTTAACATGTACTCTAAAGATACAAATTAAACAAATCTTCGTTAATAGTTATGTTTTTCTAATAGTTACAGTGTTTTTAGCTGAATTTGTAGATAATTTAAGATTAAATCTCAATTGCTTGAGTAATTTAGGGTTTATTTAATATAGCAGTTTTGTGATAGCGATTAGTGGTTTTACCTAAACTGCTAAGTATAGATATTTGATAAATTTATATATTTTAAAACCATTACAAATAAAATGTTTAATAAAAATTTGTATTTAGTGATTTGAGACTAGTGGATAACAGTTAGGATTCAAATTACTAGAGAATTGAAAAACTAGTTTAGGTAGTGTTTTGTATCAAACCGTTAGTAAATTAAAATTTTTTAATTTTATTGACAAATTTTTTTTTTAATTTTTTAATTTTTGGTCATAGCTTTTAATTAATATTTATCTAATAAGTTTCAAATTTTTTTTTTACTTTTAACAACATTAAGTGATTATAATATTTTTATTTTTTACATTAATATATCATTCAAAAAATATATTATCTTAAAAAAAATTTGCTTATTAGACGAAATAATTCATTTTTTATTTAAAAATAATATAATTATTTCTATGTTAAAAATAAAAATGAGAGTGTAATTACATTATTACAATTAATTTTATTTATTTATTCATTATTTTTATAAAATTAATAATTTTAATAATAAAAAATAAGAATATTAAAAATATATACTTAATTATTTTTAAATATGTTTTTATTAATTATTTAATATTAAATAATAACCACTAACTATTATATAACTAAACAATTATATTTATCAAATTCGTTATCTATTATACGCTACTTATTCTCCGCTATTTGCCATCTACTATCCGTTAATCACTATTTGCTACCCACTATTACTATTCACTATCTATTATTCACCATTCATTAAATTTTAACTATTGTAATAAACAAGCGCTTAATGGTCTATAAGGCTCAGCAAACTGTGCCCCTAGCTCCATTGTTCCATTGAATCATTATTAGAATGAACATTAATTATAATTGAGGGTTTTTTTTTTTTTGAAACATTTAGTGAGAACAATTGAAATTTAAATAATTTATCATCTATCTAATTTAATTTAATTTAATTTAGTTGTCCTATTTATTAAATTTGGAGTACTTGAGATGCTGCCACCATGCTGGCTAACAAGAAGACTGTCATGCCCTTTTTGAGTGGTTTAAATAGTTCAAAATTTTAAAGTTGTATATTTTATATTCAAAAATTGAGTTTAGTGAAAAGGAATTTAGAAAATGAAAGGGTTATTTTTTAGTATATAGTCAATCATAAAATGTATTAGGAAAAAAGACAATTGTAATAGATAAATGTATTTTTTTATTAAAATATCAAGAATAATGATGAAAACACTTTAATTTTTTTAATAAATTAATATACAAGAAAAATTTATTAATGATATTTAAATAATATATAAAGTAGTTCTAACATCTAGATTTTCATTTTCCCATGTAATATTAATGGTGTTAGGCAAAACTTGCATTTATTTTAAAGGTATTATTTATCTCTTGTAAATTAAAAATTTTATTAAAAGAAAATAAAAAATTAATTTTTTCAAAATTTACTTAAATTTTAAATTATAAGATAATTTTTAAATTTTCTATAATAAAATTTTAAATTTATGGGAGATAAATAATAGTTTAAAATAAAATATTTTTAAATTTTACTAAATAACTGCATTAGACACTAATTTTTCCCAAAGAAAACGACAATTAATAAATTGAAGAAACATACACGGCATTAGAGAGCCATAGGGCTTTTGCGGGGGAGGGAAACGCAAAATATTGGCGGTACAAAAAGGAGACACAAAAACGCAGCGCCAGCATTCAGCACAACAAAAAAAACCATTGCTTCCCTTTCACGGTGCTCCCTCTGAGACTTCCTTATCTTCTTCGTCTCCGCCTCATGGCCTCTCATTCTCGTTTCTTCTCTCACTCAGCTACTTTCAACTCCCTCTCTTCCATCCCTCGCCCTCCGCTCTTCTTCACGCCCAGGTTTCTTCTCACTCCCTTTTTCCCTTCTGTTTGTTTCTGATTCTTGTTTGCTTATTTTCTATTTGGTTACCGAGAAAACGCAGGAAAAAAGGGAGCTTAGAAAATGGGTTTTTTTAATTTTATTGTGTGTTTGCTGAAATATTCAGAAAATACCATAGTACTCGGTGCTTTTGGAAGATATATTGAGGAACTTCAGTTATTTTGCTTATGGGTTTACTAGTGACGGAAGTGTATGGTTTTAATTATTCATTTTCCTTTCAATTAAACAGAGTATTGGCAGCTTATGCTTGTTTTGCATTTCTTATCCAGCAAATTTTCTGGGTTTTAAGGCTTTTGTGTGTTATGAAACTCCTTATTGATCTGAGTTGCTGGTTTGTGGGTCGAGTTTGTCGTTCAGGTGCTTTCCGAATGGACTTTTGGTTAGAAGTGTGTTTTGGCTGAGAGCGTTTATGTCATCCAGCATTACCAATGAAGCTTTTCAGGAAACCAGCAGCAGCCCAAAAGCATATGGCTCTGAGCAAATCCAGGTAATTTAGCTAAATATGTAAATTTCTGTGCTTTTATATTAATACGTTAGTGTACTTCATCAGAAATGTATGATTAACGCGATAGTGCAGTAACTCATCAGACATGGCTACTTTGACTGAAAGTCTCTGTGAAATCTTGTTGGGGATTGAGGTTTTATTGTCTTTATCTTGTTTAGGTACTGGAAGGCTTAGACCCTGTTAGAAAAAGGCCAGGAATGTATATTGGAAGTACAGCACCTTGTGGTCTGCACCATTTGGTAACTTGTTTTTCTAATCATGTTTTAGAATTATTATCGTTCTGATGGTTTATCTTATCATATGAAGAAACAAAACCTTTTATTTTGCATTAATGATTCTTCCTCTTAGATTTATGAAACATTGGATAATGCGGTTGACGAGGCGCAAGCTGGTTATGCCACCCACATGGATGTTATTTTACATCCAGATGGTCCTGTGAGCGTAGCTGACTATGAGCGAGGGGTATGTCCTCTCTTCTATAACTTTTTGCATCTAATTATGTTTCTTTTTATGCTATGTATTGTTGAATGTATGCAGAAAGCCATGTTTACTTGAAATGTTGTTTTAGATATTCTAATTCAAGTGTTTATCTTTAGTTTGCCTTGATTTGTGCAACACCCTGATTTCGATATGCCTATGATACTGTTCATTGTTTACATAATGCTTATTACATTTGCATGTATGCCATATCAATATACTTCATTGGTAGGTTATTGATAATTACACACGGTAGTATATAAGCATGGATGCTTTATCATGCATACATGGTCTATGTGCAGAGAGCCTTATTCTAATTCTCTATGTTGACATGGATGCCTTATCATGTCATATAAGCATTAGCTGCTGCATCCTTGGCTTTCCCTGTCCTTTTCTGCATCTTGGCATAATGAGAGTACATGCTCTAAACTTTCTTGCTATTCAAGGTACAAACTCCAAAGCTAGTTTATAGAAAATTTTCTTTGCAGTATTCTTTTAGAAGAACTAGGCACTTTGTTGTGCTTTTGTTGTGTATTTATTACCATTCTTTTAATTGGTTTGACTTGTAAATTGCAGATTCCTACTGACTTACATCCTGTGACAAAAAAGTCTTCCTTGGATACAGTATTGACTGTATTATTGTGTGATAATTTCTGTTTTTACATTTTATGTAGGCTTGCTGCACTGTGTGACAGTATCTGGTTTTTTCAGTAGACATATTAGATTTTAGATTTTGGTTAAGAGGTTAGTATTTTAAAATAAACTAAGTAATCCATCTTTTTTGTCTTTATTGTGAATAAAGTTCAATATTCTCGTTCTGTCTATGATACAAAACTGCAAATTGCTTGGAAACCATGTTTTTTAAGTTCTTAGGATGCTTCTGATTCTGAGGAACCACATCTTTGACTCTCTGGGACTGAGCTTGTGGGTGGAGTCACCATTTTATTTCTCACTGTTTGACCTTTCTAATTCCTTGGAATATCTATGAGACAGAAAATCATGGGTTACAAGTGAGAACTAATTGATGAATACCTTAAATGAAGTAGATATTCTTCTTTGATGTAATTGTGACAAAAATACTAATTTTGAAAGTTTTCGAGGAACTTAACAGAAGTTAGCTTTCAAGAAAATGAAATTTAAATTATGAAACAACAGTACTTGTTCTTTATGGACTTTGAATGATAGAAATTTGAATTAGTTTATCCTCAAACTTCTTACTTTACTTTAGAAGATTACTTGGGAGCTAAGAGGCTATGGATGTTAACCAATTAGTTTATTATCATTATTACTTAGAGGTATTTTTTATTCTGATGCAAGTTATATTTGCTATCATATGGTGCAGGTCTTACATGCTGGTGGCAAGTTTGGTGGTTCAAGCAGTGGGTATAGTGTGTATGTTGGATTGCACGGTGTGGGTTTATCTGTTGTTAATGCCTTGTCTGAGGTGTGAATTGTATTCTAAATTGTGAAGTATACTCTTTCCGTTCATTTGTGGAAGACCTAATTTGATTTTTTGACTTTTTAGATATGAATTTCATGTGAAAATTTAACAAATTATTTGAATAATAATCAAAAAGTTTTTTCTTTTTATATGAAGTTCTTGTGTACTTTTATTTGATAAAAAAATTTTCAATTATTATTTATATGAGATATTAAATTTTCATATAAAATTTACTTTTTAAAAGTCAAAAAGTCATATAATCAAATTATGATTATGAAAAATGAACGGAGGGAATATTTTTTTTATTTTATTTAAATTTAGAGTTTACTGTTTTACGAACTGTTTCAAACTATAAAATAAAGACTTTTAGATGGGGAGAGCCTAATATCAAGGGCTTCTCTCATCTAAAGATAAGTGTTTTAAAGTTCAAAACAGTTTGGATTATAAAACATTTTTTTCTTCAAATTTATAAAAAGAAAAAATGTGACGCAGGTTTGAAAAATCATTTTTATATGTTTGTTGGTTGTCTTTCATTTGAATAATAATTTCGTGTGTTTTGCATCTGTTTTAGGAATTTACTAAACACGATAGGAGAGCTTTTTTGCATCAGAAGTAATAAACTGAAGGTTGTGATCTGTGCACCAAGACTGACCCCCTTCAGCTTCACATGTTACAGACCAGTGTTGTTGTCAATGGATAATTCTCCCATTCTTGAAAAGGTGAACCTTAGCATGTTGCATTATGACTTTCCATGTCTTCAAGAGGACGGTTCCTATATGTTTCTGATTGATATGTTGCAGCAGCTTGGTAGTGCAAGATCACTTACTGTATGATTAGTTTTGGTTAAAGTATGCATGGAATGGAATCTTATTTGGCATGCCTAATATCCAATAATTTTCAATTTCTTAAAAGCTAGTTATTTTTTTGGTACATCTTAAAAGCTAGTTATTTGGTTTGTTTTTCCATAACCAGAATTTAAAATTGTCTGTTGTACTTTTGAAGTTTCTTTCACAGCATTCCAGATTGCTTGTGAGAACAAGCATTTCCCTTTTCTAAACTGGAGTCATTGAAAGTAGTGAGAGGACGACAGAGTTGCAAGAGGATTCCTCCAGAAGTGATGAACTTTTTGGTTCAGGGCTCTCCCATGGCCGAGGAGCTTCTTGCAAAGTTCCAAAAGGTGTGTAAAACTGAGAGGTGCTTAACTGTTATCGCCTTGTAGTAGTGTTAATTGCATTCCTTTTTAACTCCCAAATGGTGATATTTTGCAAGCTGAAAAGAGCTTAACTGCTATCTCTCCGTCTCTCTATTTTTCCCTTTTTTTTTTTTTTTCCTATAATACGTTGTAGCCGGAAAAGAATGTGTAAGCAGCCTATGGATGATTGGTCAGATGTATGACACGGTAGAGCAATATGATGTTGTGGCCTCATTTTGTCTTCTGCTTTAGTTTGTTTTCCAGCTTTTTTTGGTAATCTTAGTAGGAAAAAGTATTGTGCTGTTTGGATTATATTAAACTACACAATAATAATCACTGGATGAGGGGTGAGCTTCCTAATATTAGAGGCTTTTCTCTATCTAATAACTTTTGTTTTACAGTTTAAAACAGTTTGAATTATAAAACAGAATACTTATCTTAATAATACTAATTAGTTTAGAAGGGTGGATTTTGGAGAATTGAAAGTAGTTTTTATGTTGTTTCTTATCCTGGAGGAAAACTTGTTGTAGGACAGTTTCCAGAGAGATAATACATATCCAAAATGGTGTTAATTTCCGTTTACTTCATTGTTGTGTGTTTAATTTATTGGTCTTAACATTGTTAATTACTTTGATAAAAGACTGGGTTTTTCTTAGGGAATAGGTTAAGAGTTTTGAAAGAATAAAAAATAATATTTAATTTATCAATTGTCTAATTAAATTTATTAAAGTAACAATAATATTAAAATTAATATATATTTTTACATTTTTCTATAAAAATTTATGACAAAAAAGTGCCCTTAAGCGTATAAGTTATAAAAATCATGAATATATTTTCAATGTCATCAACACGAAGGTTCTTAGTTAAACCTTTTCCCCATTTCCTATTTGCCATAAGAGATCATCAAGAAAGTTTTTCAGCCTGTAGTAATACTCCTCCAGGATCTGCGTGCAACATTCTCTTCCCTTTACCCTCCCAACCTCCCTTACTAAAAGCCTCATCAAATTCGTGTTTTATGTCCTTTTTTGGATGCTCTCCAGTTCATTTTTACGTATCTCGAAATTAATTTTTTTTTAAAGTAATTTTAAAGAGGCATTCCATATATATTGACCTAATGCATTGATCTCAAGACATAAAACTTGAATTTAACTTACAAGACAACATTTATTTACTAGTTCACCTTGAGCATTGGCCTTTTAGGGTTATATTGAGTCCTTGATACAACCATTAAATCTTTACCAGCTCAATTATGAGTTTAAGGCAGCAGCAATTGGATGGTGGAGGCCCCCTAAATGTGACGGCAATCATCCATCCACTGGTTTCAGTTCTGCAGTCGAGCACATTATAGGCTGCAAAAATGCGAGGTGCAAACTCTTTCCTTGATCATTTTACACCCCAAAATGGTGAAATTGTGGTAGGTGCAAATTGTTCTTTTATTTTAAATTATTTAGTGTAGAGAATGAAAAAAGTGCATATAAGTTCTGATTTTAATCTAAATTAAGATTCTAATTTTTTTTTTTGAATCAAAACTGATTCACACTATTCTAATAAAGAATAAATATTTTCAGTCATATAATAAAATACAAAATCTCTGTTTCTTTTTTTTTTTTTTTTATTATTATTATTATTTATAATTTCTGTTGGAGCACGGCAGAACAACAAGATATATAACTCATTTTCTGGCAGAAGCACCATAATAAGCTAAAACGCTACGAATGATCTCCCGGGCATTCTCCCTAATTTGGTTTTTGTTCCCTTTAAACTCAGGTGAAGAAATAATTAACTCGACTAAGGGATAAAACCATGGAAATTCATCCCTAGCAAAAAGTTGGCGACAACACTCTCTTGAGGGATAGTTCGAATAAAGTTCCATTTTTGTAAGTGTAAATATAATTCTCCAAGTAGATTTAACACACTCTTCAGTCGCATAATTCAAACCTCTTTGCATAAAGAACTCTCTTGCCGCTGATAGATTTGGTGCTTCTTCGGGGGAATCAACATTCGGGATTGCACTCACCGGAGCTGGAGCTAGCTGAGATGATGCCATCGTGATAGCCAACAAGAGCACCACTCAGAGGCGGAGCCAGAAATTTTTTTCAGGGGGGGCAAGATGCAAGAAATTTTTTTCAGGGGGGGCAAGATGCTAAAATTTTCAAAGTTCAAGAAAAGCTAAATAATTTTTCATATACTAATTTGTAAATTTTTCAAATTTCAGGGGGGGCGAGCGCCGCCCCTCGCACCCCCCTGCCTCCGCCACTGCAGCACCACCATGGCAGCCAAGATGCTATGCTTCTGCACTGCCATTGGTGGGATCTCTTGGTTTGTGGCTGGCTAGCTAGGGAAGGAAACTATGGAGTCGAGTTGGTATGTCAGAGAAAAGAGAGTATTTATACAAATGTTTTTGCTAATTGTTAGGGTGTTTTGGAGTCGGTTTCTACTAAATCACAATTTATTGAATCATTTATTGTCCTAGGAGGCTTAGTAAACTGTTCATCTAGCTCTATTTTTGCGTTGAATCTTTTTTTAATTGACCTTTATTTTTATTTGGGGGTTTCTTTCAATTCTTGAAGTATTTAGTAGGAACAATTAAAATTTAAATATTCAATCATTTTTAACTTAGTTGGCCTACTTATTAAATTTGGAGTAATTGAGAGGTCACCCTGCTAGCTATGCAAGAAGATCCTCATCCCTCCAGTGCGGTGAAGGCCAAGATTTTAAAATAATCAACTCAAATTTCAAACCTTAAGTTAAATGGTAAGAATATCAGAAAAGGAGCATGCGGAAGAAAATCAAGATTTCTTAGTATTAAAAATGTCAAAATTTTCAATCAGAACCATTTATTAAGTGGAGCACAATTAGGGATCTACTTAATAAATGGTATTGATAGGATGTTCTGGTATCTTTGATGTCAGAAAGTCCTCATTTTCACCTTTTTTGTGTTGAGAAAAATAGAGAAGTATCTTTTTTTTTTAAAAAGTTTTTTTTTGGTTTTAAAAAAGTTTTTTTCTTTTTTAGGCACAAATTAAAAACATTTTATATTATAAATGTTTGTAATAAAATATAAAAATTGACATTAATTTTAGTATTGATGCAAAGTGAATTAATTTAATTAGAAAATTAATAAATTAAAAATTAATTTTTTAATGCAAATTTATTACAAAAAGGTGTATTTGTGCATAGGTTAGATAAATCCAAAAAAATGACCATTCGCTAGATTAACATTTTGACAATTAAAATATCATAAAAAATAATAAAAAGTCTTAAATATCTTTAATGAATTAAGAAAATTTTATTAGTATAATAATACTAAAATAATTTTATAGGATATCTAGATTTTCAATTTCTAATGTAATATTGTGCTCTTATTTTACCAAAGAAAAAGACAATTGATGAACAAAAAAGTTATAATCATGTCATGTTGTATTTGAACTTTTAATGTGCGTTCTAATTATTGAAATTATTAAATTGTACTTAATAAATTTTTTTATACTTATTATTTTTTTTTGAATATTTTGACATAAGATGTGTTCGAAACTCACTCAAGTAAGCGGAATACACCGCTTCAATAGCTACTATTATTGGACCTATAAGATCAAGTGCTTTTATACTTATTTATTAAAAATAACTTAATAATTTTATTATTAAGATTGTATTTTTAATATACAATCTAGATTAAAAGTACAATTTGTATTGAAGTACATGAATCCTTGATAAATTGAAGAAACATTAAGAAGCGGTAGGGTTTTAGATTTTGGGAGGAGGGAATTGCAAAATATTAGGGTCCAAAAAGGGGACACAAAAACGCAGCGCCAGCATTCAGCACAACAAAAGAACCTCTGCTTCCCTTTCATGGCGCTCCACTTGAGACTTCCTTATCTTCTTCGTCTCCGCCTGATGGCCTCTCATTCTCGTTTCTTCTCTCAATGTGCTACTCTCAACTTCCCCTCTTCCATCCTTCGCCCCTTTCTCTTCTTCACGCCCAGGTTTCTTTTTTCCCTTCTGTATGCTTCTGGGTCTTGTTTGCTTATTTTCTATTTGGTTCCCGAGAAAACACAGGAAAAAAGGGAGCTTAGAAAATGGGTGTTTTAATTATTTTGTGTTTGCTTAAATATTCAGAACATACTATAGACTGGGTGCTTTTGGGAGGATATATTGAGGAACTTTAGTTACATGCCTTATCATGGCATGTAAGCATTAGCTGCTGCATCCTTAGCTTTCCCTGTCCTCTTCTGCATCTTGGCATAATGAGAGTACATGCTCTGAACTTTGTTGCTATTCAAGGTTCAAACTCCAATGCTAGTTTATAGAAAATTTTCTTCGTGGTATTCCTTTGGAAGAACTAGGCACTTTGTTGTGCTTTTGTTGTGTTTTTATTACTGTTCTTTTAATTTGTTTTTCTTGTAAATTGCAGATTCCTACTGACTTGCTCCTGTGACAAAAAAATCTTCCTCGGAGACTGTATTAACGGTATTATTGTGTAATAATTTCCATTTTTACTTTTTATGTAGAGGCTTGCTGCACTGTGTGAGAGTTATCTAGTTTTTTCAGTAGGCATTTTAGATTTTGGTTAAGAGGTTAGTAATTTAAAATTAACAAAATAATCCATCTTATTTGTCTTCATTGTGAATGAAGTTTAATATTCTCATTCTGTCTATGATACAAAACTGCAAATTGATCGGAAACCATGTTTTTTAAGTTCTTAGGATGCTTTTGATTCTGAGGAACCACATCTTTGACTCTCTGGGACTGAGCTTATAGGTGGAGTCACCATACTATTTCTCACTGTTTTGACCTTTCTAATTCCTTGGAATATCTATGAGACAGAAAATCATGTGTTATAAGTGAGAACGAATTGATGAACACCTTAAGTGAAGTAGATATTCTTCTTTAATGTAATTGTGACAAATAAAGTAATTTTGAAAGTTTTCAAGGAACTTAACAGAAGTTAGCTTTCAAGAAAATGGAATTCAAATTATGGAACAACAGTACTTTGTTCTTTATGGACTTTGAATGATAGAAAATTGACTTAGTTTATCCTCAGACTTCTTACTTTAGAAGATTACTTGGGAGCTAAGAGGCTATGGATGTTAACCAATCAGTTTATTATCATTATTACTTAGAGGTATTTTTTATTCTGATGCAAGTTATATATGCTATCATATGGTACAGGTCTTACATGCTGGTGGCAAGTTTGGTGGTTCAAGCAGTTGGTATGGTGTGTATGTTGGATTGCACGGTGTGGGTTTATCTGTTGTTAATGCCTTGTCTGAGGTGTGAATTGTATTCTAAATTGTGAAGTATACTCTTTCCGTTCATTTGTGATAGACCTAATTTGATTTTTTGACTTTTCAGATATGAATTTCATGTGAAAATTTAACAAATTATTTGAATAATAATCAAAAAGTTTTTTCTTTTTATATGAAGTTCTTGTGTACTTTTATTTGATAAACAAATTTTCAATTATTATTTATATAATATATTAAATTTTCACATAAAATTTAGTTTTGAAAAGTCAAAAAGTCATATAATCAAATTGTGCATATGATTAGTTCCTATAGGGAAAGATCAGTTCTCAAAGTTAAGGAAATCATAATGGCTACGAGAGCATAGCTGATATTTTGATATTGGGTCAATATAATCTTGAATTGTCCGTCAATTGGTTATCTTATTTTATCTTTAGATAGTCTCACCTCTTGTGAAATTGTCTTCTCTTTACTCACAGGCATTGGAAGTTACTGTTTGGCGGGATGGAATGGAATACCAGCAAAGATATTCACCTGGAAAGCCTGTAACATCACTAATTTGCAATACTCTTCCTATTGAAGAGGAGGATCATCAAGGGACTTCTATTTGGTTTTGGCCTGACAAAGGAGGTTTCATGGCTATGAAGCCTCTATGCCTCTTATGCTCATAATTTTTTGTTTTTTCCCCCCTCAAATTCTCATAATTGAATTTGATGATAATTTGCAATGTTCACAGCAGCAATAGAGTTTGACTACAACACCATAGCTAGAGAACTTGCTTTCCTGAACCCCAAGGTAACTATTTAATTGAAGGGGTATAATTCTAAGCTTCTACCTTGAACTTCACTCTCTTTACTTAACCTTTGCAGCTTACTATTACTTTTAAAAAGGAAGATAGTGATCCAGAGGAGAATGTATACAATGAATACCTCTATGCAGGGGGCTGGATTGGTCGAATATGTGAAATGGCTAAACACTGATAAGGTTTGTTGCTCTTTTCCCTCTCCTTTACAAGTCCTTTTTCAGTTTTATTGCTTGACTAGCCAAGCTTTTCACCTCAACCTAACCTAGGATGCCCAGTTTTTTACATGCTAAGGTGCTGTGCTTGGCCTCTTGGGCATTTGAAGTGGCTATGCAGCTTATGCCAAGAGGGTAGCTACCCATGAAATGGTGTGGTTTTTAGATTTTCTTCTGCACGTTTGTTGCTTCTATCATCAACCCTTTCTGTATTTGATAATTCCTTAGAACTGCAGATGGTGAATGGTAGCCAGTGACTGACGGTTCTTTTCTGCAGAAACCACTTCATGATGTTCTGGGTTTGAGCCAAAAAACAGAAGGGATTGCAATTGATGTAGCTCTCCAATGGTAAGCCATTTACCTCTATATTCACCATTCATAACTGACGTTTATCATGTGTTGAGGATATCATATTCAGAACATTTCCATTACGAGCATCAACTATTTTCTACACTGCTAAATTCATGAGTTATTTCTTGAATAATCCATGTTATATCTGGTTCATCATTTTACTAGGTGTTCAGATGCATACTCAGACACAAT
>BPVZ01000144.1:79042-89799 GCA_020521535.1 Rubroshorea leprosula | reverse complement strand
CTAAATTTAATAGATAACATCATATCATGTCACATTTTTGTGGAACCCATTTCAGACTCATTAAGTCTTGATATTTTGGCATGCATGGGTCGTATTTTTTATGTGATGGATTATTTTTAATCAAGTTGGATATATGTTGATGACATGACAAAAAAATGTATTAGTTTAATATCTTTGTTCAATGATAAAAATACCCTTCTATTCTCATTCACGATCATTTTTTGGGACGTAAGGTTTGGTTTAGTCATTCATGTTGCTGTTTTTGTAAGTCCTAAATCTCCTTTAAAATTCCAAGAACTTAGTAGCATTGTATCCGGTGAGAGTCCCACTAAGGCTCTAGATTATGCCATTTAGGTTGCCAAATCTTTCAAGAGGTGCCAAGTCGAAACCTAACCCAACTTAAATCTCATTATGAGATTGCACATATTTGCTATGATTTACCATAGCCTAAGGAGGTTTGATGAGGCTGTGTCAATTCTAAAGTGAGTGGTTCAAGTACCTAACATCACTTAGAGCCAATGTTTACTTAAAATGATAGTAAATGAGAAGAAGAAGATGCAGCCAAACTTGAAACCTTAAGTTGCAAATTCCCAATTTAAAAACAAAGGAAAGAAGGATATTTTTGTCATTAAATAAAGAGATTAAAAGGATGTATTTTTATCATTATCAAAATATGTTCAATTGGGATTAAAAATAATCCATATCACAAAAAAATTAGACTCACACATGCCAAATCATCAAGATATAATAGGTTTAATAGGTTTGAACTAGATTTCGTAAAATTTTAGGTTGATTTATTTTAATTAAAAAGTACGTGGGTTAAAAATTTTTGAAAAAAAATAGAGGGATAGATTTTAAATAATTTGAAAAGTACATAGGTTAGTTTGTTTTATAGCATAATATACTTAAAATGAATTTAATGAAAATGTGACATGTCATGACATTATTTATTAACTTTGAACTGATTTATTTCAATAAAAAAACATATGAGTTGATTTATTTCAATATTAAAGTTTGAGATTAAAAAATTTCACAAAAAAGTTGAGGGGTGGATTTCAAGTAATTCGAAAAGTATATGGACTAACATTCTCTTTTCGGCCATTTAACCATAAAAATTTGTCGAGAAGCAAACATAGTAGTAAGAACCAACCGCTCCAACTCATGAACAAAATTTCCTTCGATTAAATTCGAAACGAAGCCGCAAACTCAGGGTCGATTTCCATTTCCATCAATCTCTTCTAGGTTTTCGTTGCTGTTATCTTGAATTAAATGTTTTCTGAAACCCTAGATTTGGTGAATTTTCTTTGTTTGATTGCTTGGTACCTGCTTAAACCCTAGGGAGCTCGGCTCGATTTCTTTTACTCCCTTTTTTAATTAGGTTTCTGGGTTTTCTTTTATGTATAAAAGGTAATAATTTTGGTTATGTTTTGATGATTTGTTCTATTTTCAGGTAATAGACTTGATGGATTCAAAGTTGCCGTCTCCTCCTGGTGATGGTTCTAACACCAAAACAGCATTTCGCAAGCCTTCAAATGATGCAGCTAACAGGAAGTATCGGCGCCGTTCTCCAGTTGGTGGGTCGTCTTCGTCTGAAGGTACTTGTTTATGTAGGGTCTTATTATCGATTACTGGTTGAGAGGTGAACTTTTTTGAATTTTGGTAGTTGTGGTTCTGCATGATTTGGTTTCATTAATTATTCAATTTTACTTAGAAAGAACATGAGAAGGGTAGGGGAGGACATAATGATGGGATGTGATTGGGTTAAAGGAGAGCTTATTGTTAGAGAAGAGACATGACATAGAGAGAACTAAACTTTCTCTTGGATATAACCTGAAGGAAGGAGATTATTCTATGAGAAATAAGTCCAACTTGAAGTGGAAAGTGGACAATTCTATTCATTTACAAAGTTTTAGCAGCAATTGTGACTTACCGTATGATTCTTCTAAATATATTTTGTGAGCCTGAAGGAAAAATCAAAATTTTTGAAAAATTTTTATTTCCCAGATTGATAATAAAGATTCATGTGATATTTGTTTGGTAAAGAGTAGGATTGAGCTTTGACAGCATGAGAGCTCCATCTGCTTTCTGAGTTTTTTAGACTTAGTTTATTTATTTATTATTATTTTTTCAAAGAGTATCAACAAAGTTTGGGTAACCACAGGTAGGAATTTTGTGCTAATTGATTGGATTTGCAAGCAGCTGGGATTGCTTTTTCTATGCATTTTCAATTCAACCTTTATACTGGAAGTAGAAAGTGGATGATTGTATCCATCTACAAAGTTTTAGCAGCAATTGTGACTTTACTTTATAATATGATTCTTCTAAACATATTTTGTGGGCCTAAAGAAAAATGGGTAGCAGCTACAGATGCATGATTGATTCACTGTGCAAGCTGCTGGCATTGTTTTTTCTATGCATCTTCAACTTCCATTCCATGACCAAACTTACTTGCCTTTGTTTTTTTGACATCTTCAACTTCCTTCATCTTTGGTAATGGGGTACCATTAGTTCTTCCCTTTAGTGAAGAAGCTGTAAAATGATTTAGATATTAAATTGAGTGGTATTTAATATATACAATGAGACTGAATCTATCACTTGCAATTGTGTTTGTAATTGGACTTTCTAGTGATGGATATGCCATAGCAAACCTCATGTTATTCATTATTATGTTGTTAATATACCCAAATTGATGCTTAGTCATTCTAGTGAAAATTACTTGATTTTGATAAATGCCTAGCTTATGGACCTGGTGGATGTAATATGTTGTTATTATGTAAGCCTGTCAGTTTATTTTCCTTACTGCTGGTAGTATTAGGCTTTGTGTAGAGCTTTGGGATAAGTAATCTTTCTATCTTTTTGGCTGATTGTGTACTAGTTATGTTATGCTGAAGCATGAGTAGAAAACTTATTGTATCTAAAGGCCTCATACAGTCTTTAACATACAGGCAGTCCTCATCGTGACCATAACTCCAGTCCTGTCCTTTTGAAGGAAGATACTGCAAAAGATTCTGAATATCGATCAAGAAGGAAAGATGATGGCAGAAATGGTGATTCATATAGACATTATGAACGACAGTCATCAAGGAGTTCCCATGGTTATTCTAGGCAAGATGACCGTGTGAAACCTGACAAGCGTGTAGACGATAGTGATAGACATTATGATAGGTATTCTTCTCGCTCTGGTAGGGAGTCAAGAGGTAGCAGTCGTTCTGATCGTACAAGAGAAGAAAGTGAGCATAGTAGGTCTAGAAACTACTCATCAAAGGAGGACAGATATTCCCATGATGGACATGATGGTTCAGGAAATAGAAGCAAGGAGAAGGACAAAGAGTCTCACAAATATAAAGATAGGGATTTATCTTTTGACAGAGCTGGACCTGTAAAGAGACGGGACAGAGATGATCGAGATGAAAAAAGGGATTATTATAGAAGTTCAGAAGACCATAAAAGTCATCGTCTGGCTTCCTATGAAGAATCCAGGGGCCATCGACACGATTCCTCTTCTGGGAGGGACAATGATAAATATCGCTTTAAAGGGGAGAAGTATGATGAACTGGAAGCTTGCGGGGATAAGGATCAAAACATTAGGGTACCAGTGGAGAAGTCCATCTTTGCAAGTGAAAATGAAGAATCACCAGCTAAAAAACCAAAGCATTTTAGTTCCAGCAAGGGCACCACTGATTATGGTAAAGATGGTAGTAGTTTCTTTTGATAGTTTTTATTTTTTTTTTTGTTGTCGTGGACTATGTTTGATTTTATACTCAATGAATTTTCTCATCTGTTTTGCAATCATTCAATAGATCTTGTAATTTCTCTACTATTGTTTGATTAATGTCCAAGTCTACCCAATTGTAGCTGATGAAAAGCAGACATCAAGTTTAGACAAGGCTCAGGAGAGTGGTAGTAGAGGTATTGCAGGAGAGGTACATGGCAATGACTCTGAGGCCACTAATGACCTAAATGCTGCAAAAGTTGCTGCAATGAAAGCTGCTGAGCTAGGTCTGTACAATTCTTGACATGGATTCCTTTGTGTATATCCTATATTATTCTTTTTATCTTTATGAGTCAAACAGCTATTTTTAAACTTTGTGGTCTTTTCATCTCCATTTTTTTGTACACATTCAATAACTTAGATAGTAAGCAATATGGAGAAGCATCTTTGTCTTTTAACTGATATAGCAGAATCTCATGTCTATCGTCAATGGGTGCTAATTTTAACCATATATGTTGCCAAGTCAAGTATTTTAGAGTTAAAAAGTTTGTCAATTTCAACTGTCACAAAGTTCATTTGGGGCTGGAAACAAGGGGCAGCAAGCAAATTAGGCATTTGCTGGCTTTATCTTGGATATTTGAGGGCAGAACAGGTAAAGTTACATGGACAAGTTGAAGGTTGAGTAACTGCCATGTGCAACCATCAAATATGACATAGACAAGAAAAGTAAAATTTTAATGAAGGGTTAACAACTTAACATTGAGAACTAATTTATCAGGTTAGGTTACTCATAATGCTATGTTATAAGTGTTAGTTTTAAGTCTGATTGGTGATCTGTTTGGGTTTTATGGTAATAATGATTCAAAGCTGGCTGGTTACATGGGTTTTCTGCTGGAATTGAGATGGAAAAGATATCTCTAGGCTTCACCCTATTTAAATACTATGTATCTTGATATATGCAAAGCCTTCCTGACCTCACATGTGATTTCTTCATGTTGCAGTTAATAAGAACCTTGTTGGGGTGGGTTTTATGACTGCTGACCAAAAGAAGAAGCTGCTATGGGGAAACAAGAAGAACACAACAACAGACGAGGTTCATCTGATGAATTTTTCTCCCATCTTTCTGCCTGTACTTGCTGTGTCCTAAAATCTAAATATTTGGTTCAATCCCTCTCCTTTTCTGCAGACTGGCCATCACTGGGATACTGCAATGTTTGGTGATCGTGAACGACAAGAAAAATTCAATAAACTCATGGTAAATCTCATTCTTCCTTGTTTCCCTTTGGTTTTCATGTCTGAGAAATTTAATTGTTTGATAATTTACCACTAACAAACAAAATTGCATGGAGCCTACTGCTGCATGTTCCTATACATTCTCTCAGCAAGAGTTTGTTCACTTACTAACACAGTTTTAGAGTCTGAGGTTGCCTTGGTACCTATTGCCAATTGTAGGGTGTGAAAGGCGAGCTGAAGGTGGAGCAGCAGCCAAACAATCAAGATGGCAATGGTCACCTCCAAGCCGAGAAGCAGAGGGAACTTCAGCTGGACTTGGACTTGGAGAAACAGTATACTGCCGGACTCAGGAGAAGAGATGGACGCACTGTTGGATTAGGTCTCTGAGTATCAACCTTGAATCATACTTTATCGCTAGAACAGTTCCTTGTGACATTGTGTTGTCCTTATTTGCAGGAATATTAATTCCTGAACTTCTATGCTTTTGGCATGCTGGGAAAAATTTGCCTTTTTATGGGATGTTTAAAGACTTGGCAAATGACATATTTGAACCTTTTCATCTTTCAGCATTATCAGTTTTCCATCTTTTCCTTCTCCATCTCTCAAGGTAGTTTTGGTAGAAATATTCACCTTAAGAATCATGAAATGCGTCAAGAATTTTACTAGCAAATCTTGGGGTGTGGCTATTGCAACTATAAAAATGTTGAGGCTATTAAGTTTTTAATTTTTTTATTAAATAGTATTTGAAAATATCAATTTATTGATTGATTTTAATTTATTAATTAATAAATATTAATTATTTTATTAATTATTAGTTACTAATTATAATTACTATTATTAGTTATTTTTATTAATTTTTAAATTAATATTTTTAAAGATAATATTTCATAATTTTTAATAACCTTAATATTTTAATATTTTAGTTTTTTTAAATAAATAATATTTGAAAATATCAATTTATTAATTAATAATTATAGTTATTATTATTATTTTTATCAATTAAATTAAATAAAATTAATATTTTTTAAAGATAATATTTTATTTTTACTAATCTTAACATTTTGATTGGTATCTGAAACCCTGCTGCCTGCAGAATTTACCTAGGCAAATTCTATCCAATTAGATGTTACCTTAGAGTGCTGTAAAACCATCTCATCGCCACTAGCCACTAGGTTTATCGGTAACAAATAAGGAGTCAAATTCGATATCCGGTGATTTTTTTTCTTCATTTTTATCTGTAGTGAAATTCCCTAAACCGTAAAGTAACTCAGACCAAGTCCAATAGGATTAGTCATTGACAATTTGCGCAGGTAATAATTAAGGCAGTTTAAAGTGCAGGGATATTTCCATTCAATCTTTTCAAGATAGTCACATAATTAGGTAAATTTAGGTTGTCTTCTTCGGAAGTTCTTCTGTTGGCTTTGTCAAACAAGGGGCTACTGTCATGGCCAAAGGAAAATAAAAAATCATGGGGCTATTGTCCATCCATGTATATGTCTAGAAGATTGTAATATTAATACTTGATAATATGAGAGATATTCTTACCGTAGAAAATTTTGTTGTCTGTGCAAGTCTTAATCATCCATTACACATGACTTCAATGATAAAACCAAAAGGAGCACAGTTTAGGTGGACGTTTGTCTCTAATGTTAGTTTTCAGAGGAAGATGAATTTCAAATTAATGATCTAATATTTGTTATTCGTAATATAAGGTAGTAATTTATAATGCTAAATCCAAACCCAGAATTAATTTTATTATTATAATAAATTTATTTAAAAATTTTAACCTAAAATTTGTTGTTTTAGAAGTTTTACATGTTTCATGACATTGTCAATATATATTTAAAGTGATATAAATTTTATTGTAACATGTTTCTTTGAGAGCAATCCTAATGCTAATTTTTTTAGTAAACTTTATTTCACTAATAAAATAAGTAATTCATATTTGGAATAACAAAGTTTATTTTCTACAATTAATCACAACGCCTTTCCAGTCTACCCTATTTTCATCTAGTAATCATAGAACAAGTATTTCATTAGATCATGGATAAAATGGAATTGACATGTAATGATAACTTCAATAACATCAATTAACCTAAAAATATCTAAGCAATGAATCAAGAAAAATATTTTAGAATCTCATATCAACAATGTCGGAGAGGGACAAGGAATCATAGAGTGAAGTGATTTAGAAGACAGTGTAGCTAATGAATGGGTGACTCTCTAGTTTTGTAGAAACCGATATAATTTGTTCATTAATTTTTTAAATGATATTAAGTGGCTTAACTTAACTGATGACTCAACAGTTCCACCAACAAACCATTAAAGTAAGATCTCAAAATGGGGTATCTCACTATCTCCCAAAATTTGGGCCTGTTTTAATTGGCTGAGCTCTAGCTTCGACGAATGAAGGTGATGATGCCTTTGCATAAATAATTCATGAATACTTTGTGGTTTAGTCTTGAGGATGTTTTTAATTCGGCCTTTGGCTGAGAATTTTTTTATTTTTATTTTAAAATTTTTTTGGGATATATTAGAAAGTTAACAATTTGATATTACAAAATTTTGGGAAATTTTGATTTTAACCCTAAATTAATATTTTTAAATTATTGAATACTAATTTGGTTAAACTGTTATTGATTTTTAGCTGAGAATTAGTTAGAAGGGAATTTGAAAAAAAATTAATTAGAGAAGAATTTGAAGATTTTTGTGTTCAAGAATCAAGTATGATGCTCTGTCTCACTAATTAAGGGCACCAAAGATTTGGAGTATATATGATTCCACCTTTTTGCAGCGCCATGATTCCGACATTGTGGCTTTTTAGTATTATTAGTGGCACTGGCATTTGCATTTAGGTTAAGCCAAGATTAATGTAAAGAGCCAATAGATATAAGAGCCACTGATTTTGGGCATTTTATGCTATGCAAATCTATCATTTCTAGTTTCTTTCATTGCTTATACATCATCACATAGATAAATTTTCTTATAAATTCTATATTCAGATGAATAGTTGGCATATAACTCAATTTTAATGTGCATGAATCTCAACTTGCACCAACTTACCCTATGGTATCAAGTGATGATAACCAAAGAGTTGTGTCTTAGTTGGTAAAGGAATTGTTCCTTATTTTATTAACCAAGATTTGATTTTTGAAAAGCTAATGAAGAGGTAATTTTTTATGAATTTCTTAGTTCTTAGTTAGATGACTTGTTTTTAACTAAATTTGGAGGAAATTAATCTTGAAATATGTGTAAATTGATTTGAGGACACCTTAACTATTAAACACACACACAAAAAAAAAAATGATGATTAGAATAAAAAAAGATGATGGGCCATTGATGATTTTGAGACTAAACGTGAAAACAAAGGAAAGAAGGTTAGATACTTAATTAGATACAACATTTTCCTCCCCTTCAAATAATTTCACATGTTAAATAAGCTTTTGTGCAAAGTGTTGGACAATTTGTGGGAGGATTTGGTTGCAGTTTTTGAGTTTGAGTTGGTTTCTTCTTCCATATGAAGCAGTTTGTTTGTCTTCTATTCTAATAGTAGAGCCGCCTTTGAGCATGCAAACATGAATGTAAAGACAAAGCATGTACATAAAGTATGCCTTTTTTTAAAAAATTTGTTACAAACCACTTAAATAATTTAGTGGTGTTGTCTTTCCTTTAAAAATAAAAGATCTTGAATTTAACTCACATAACATGTGAGTAGGGTGAGGTTAAGAGATATGGGAAGGTTGTCTCTTATTATGCAGTTCAACATATATATAAAAAAAAAGTATGCCTTTTTCGTTTATATAGTTAGCATACATGTTTTTGAACTAGTTTGCACACATATTAAAACTAATTTCTTTCAAATCAATTTTAAGGGCATACACTCTAGGCAATTAAAATCATAAACCTAATCTACAAAAGAACACTAACTTACCAATAAATTCAACCCTAAAAAAGAAAGATATACTTTCTTATGTGTTATTATATACTTTCTTATATGTTATCTCTTTGATTAAGTGTGCATGTCCTAGAAGAAACCCTTGTGTTTCATACATCCTAACAATTGGAAATTAAGTCTCTATGTTAAAGGTTTAATATTGAAACCTTAAAAATATATCTATGATAATTCCGAAAATGATATCACTATCCAATATGAATAGGGTGCCAAAGAAAAAAAAAATCCTCATTTGTGCCTTCCCCATCAGGCCTTGACGAGGGGACTGGGGACCTACATTTTTTTTTCTTTCTTTGGGAGGTTCTCTTTTTTATGGCAAAAGATCAAGTTGATATTATACCTCCTCCGGAATAATTGTAAGATTAGACCTTTAATTAATTAATTCTTTTGTTTCAATCAATCTTTTTCACTAACTTTTCATCTCAAAGGAGCCTTTCAAAATTATTGTAGTACCAAATAAGCCCCTTTACTCTACAGCTTTTGCATTTAAATTTAAAGTTAGGAGAAAGAGTTGGGTGAGAATAGCTGGTAGTTTTCTCTGGTGTTAATGTGTTACTCCCTCTATTTTAAAATAATAATTATTTTTTATTTTAAATTTATTTTAAATTAATTATCAGTTATTTTATTTCTAAAATAAATTAATTTTTTTATACTTTAAACTTATCATTATCTATTTACTTTAATTAATCATTTTATCACAAAAAATCTCTATTTATTAATTTTTCATTTCTTTTATAAGGGTAATATAAATAAATACATAAATTGTCCTTAAATTCTTAATTTGAAAAAAAATAATTATTATTTTGAGATTAAAAAAATACTAAATTTGCTCTACGTCTAATTGGAATACTAAAATGGAATGATTTTGGTGCTTTGTGACTTCTCATTTTTCTTCTTCAAGCAACAATCATTTTTCTTTAATGATTATGCATTGCAGAGTTAGTGGAAAAACAACAAAACTCATTGATTAAAATCACCCACTCAAAAACTAAAGCAAAGAGAAAATCCACGTGTATCAAGTGAAGGATTGTGTAGTAAAGGGAGTCAAATAGTACATGCAAGTTACTTTGAGGGGCTTACTTATTTGAGACGAAAGTTAGTAAGACCAAAACAAATGACCTAGGTTGTGTTTGGGCTTGTATTTTTATAGTGTTTTTTTCACACGATATTTTATTAAAGTGTTATTTTATTAAAATTAAATTAATTTTAATTAATATCTTATATAATTTAATAGTCATATTAATATATAAATTTTTTTAAAGTATTTATTAAATAATAATATAATTTTTCTTATTGTGGAATAGTAGAAAAGTCTCCAAGTTCTTAATTTAAAGAAAAAGTTAAAAAGATACTAGTTGTTTTACTGTAACCTTTCATTAGACAATTAATGTGAATGTAATGGATGAGAGTATTCTTTATACTCCCAAGCAATAAATCCATCTTTGCTTTGCAAAAGAAGGACAAAAAAGATAACAATTATTTTGAGATAGAAAGAGTATTAAATTGACTTCGTGTCTAATTTGAATGCTGAAATTGAATAATTTTGATTCATTGTGACTTCTACTTTTCTTCTTTGATCTTTTATTCAAGCAACAATCTCCTTTCTTTACCATTATGCATTGGAGAGTTAGTGGAAAAATAACAGAACTCATTAATCAAACTCACCCACTCAAAAACCAAAGGAAAGAGAAAATTCACTTTTATATTAAGTGAAAGGGTTGTGTAGCAAAGAGAGTTAAATAGTATGTGCAAGTTACTTTCAGGGGTTTACTTATTTGAGACGAAAGTTAGGAAGAGGGTTTGATCAAAACAAATGACTTAAGTTGCGTTTGAGCTTGTCTTTTTATTGCGCATTTTCGT
>BPVZ01000144.1:25237-46134 GCA_020521535.1 Rubroshorea leprosula | reverse complement strand
TCATTCGTTTGAGGATCTCCCTGATAATATTAAAAGGCAAGCTAATTGATAACGTTCACATTTTGTTTTTACAACTCTATTTGCTTTCTGGGGCTCGATTGTTTATTTCGAATGCAATCTTGTAGCTCTAACCATATAGTAAGATGGCAACATTGGAAAACCTATCATCTTTCTTTTAAATGAATGAAGACGACCTCATGTCTTTTGAGCAAAGCAAAAATAGTAGATTGGCTTCTTTAGCTGCCGCATCACAGAGATTTGTAAATAAAATGACTAGTAGATAGGATGAGCATAATCCTGCGATACATGTAAACTGATTATGACAAATTGATGGCATTTTCCATGAATGAAAAGGGGAATAAGTGTTCAATTGTGCACTTTTCCAAGAGTACCATGAAATATGCATGCACAACATGGACTATCATATGTCCTTTCCTGATGAACGAAATGGGCTTCCAATTGTAAGATTTAATAAGGTAGTTCAAAGTTGGAACTCCTCTTCTAGGAAAAAGTATGATTCATTTGTAATCTATGCAAAATCTTATTACTGCTATCTTTAGTTTCTCGTTATGTATTTGCACTTCTATGTAGTTTATGTGATATAAGTCTTAAGTTCTTTTTCTTTATGTATAGGAAGACAGCTGCTTCCTATAGGGAGTTGGAGGCCAGAAAGAGTCGAGTAAGTGAATTGGAGAAACTTTATATGGAGATGGCCTTGAAAAAGGAGTTACAGGTATTGAAAATTAGAATTCTTTCTTGGTTTCTCTAAGGTGGTTGGATAATGCATTTTAGTTTATAAATGCACGAGATTCCATTTGATGCACAGAAAAATGGTCGGAAGCGCAAACTCCGTGAAGATGAAATCAACTCACCAACATCCAAGCCAGTGTACAAGTGGCGAGCAGAAAGAAAGCGATGACCATCATCCAAAGTTTACATTGATGCCAGAATTTTTGAGTTCTATCAGTAAGAGGAAGTGTCTTCATTATTTCGTCATTCACGCTGGTGAGACGTGTGCTGATAGATAAAAATGTCAAGTTTTTCATAAATGTTAAGTTTCGTCAAAAGGACATGGTTTTAATGATAAACTCTATATGAAACAACTTTCTTGGAGGGCATAGTATGGGGAATTCTTGTGCTTAATCTCTGGTTGGGATAAACTGCTTCAATTATCCATCCCAAGAGGATGACCCTTCTTTATGAATTTTCCTTCTAAAATTCTACAATGTTTCTTGAATTTTAGAATCCTGTGTCTTGAACATGATGCCTTTAATTGAGTTTATATTTGTTAAAACTTAAACCTCCAAATGATGATTTATCTGAATCACGGTTATATATCTCAGATGGTCTAATGAGCTAATGAAATTTCGACATGCAAGCAAACAATAGTCCTACTAGTTTGATTACCATTGTATAAATGTTGCTTACTAGTTGGAACTTGAAAGGGGCGTTTAGGATGCAGTTGACGGTTTGGAGTTTGGGATGATTAGGTGAATAAAAATGTTTCGAGTTATAAACAATAATAATTATCAACCATTAAATGTTAACTATCTACCATCCTTAAATCTGTTAATCCAAATACAATAAGCCGTCACTGGTTCATTGCTTTGTTATCACAAATACAACCGTCCTTTTATTTGGCTTAGATCCCTAGAAAACTAAGTACTAAAATACTGACTCAATTTCATGAGGATTGAAACGAGATCTGGAGTGAATCCTGCCAGTCCCTTGACAGCAATTATACAATGTGATTATAGAGACGAAGAACCAGAAGCCATGAAAGCAACTTCACAAACTGTTTACTTAACGCTAGATAAATTTTGAGATCCACTCTAATCTGTACAGTCCTCTAGTAATCTTTAAAACTTAAAATGGACCCAGAAAAGCTGAGATAAAAAGCACGAGAAGAAATGAAACAACTGGAACTTGTGCAAATTGGCATTGCTTCATCAGCCTGGCATGTACTGGATTTAGCTTCAACTTTTGGCAACCCCATTTCCTGATTAAGATGCATGAAAGGCTTGGCCAGAAGCATGAGTAAGACGTATCAAATACTTGACCAGATACATCTCGTCTCCTTTTGCGAGATAGGTCGCAAGGGATAAAACTTATTGTTGGGATCCAAATTGAGCCTTTTGAAATGTGCGAGATGAAACCCCATGTAGAAGTCGAACAAACCCGAGGAAACTGAGCTTTCCATCTGCATGTCTAATCCAGTCCTGGAGAACCACATGAACTGGAACAGATGGGCTAAGTCCTAGTTCCTGAAGAAAACAAATTAAACCAGTGTTAGTCCTGCAATCTCTAAGGAGTAAACAAAGAAGTTGCCAATGAAATGCTCAATAAATGGAAAATCCAAATCACACTGCATTATCTCTGTGAAGTAAAACCAGGAACTTGTAAAAGAAAATGCTTTCTGAGGCAACCTACAAAGAACACCCACATGCAGCATGCAGACAAACACACTTAGATAAGAGGACGATTACCGAGGCAAGTTCTTCAATCATAATGGGTCTATTTCCATCCTTCTCAAACAACTCATATGCACGTCTAGCATGTTGCTCCCATGTATCCATTCCTTCCAGTTGATGGACACTTATGGCAGCAGCACAAAATTCTTCAAAATCCAATTTTCTATATTGAAGGGAACCAATCTGTAGTATATGAGAGGCACAATTAGTCACTAGAAGTACTATTTTACTTGCATTTGAAGGAAATTCATTACAGATGAAAAAACATAAGCTTTACCATGTCTACATAATCTAGGACCCGTGAATCCTTCATAGCATCAGTAGAGATCTTTGTCACTGCCTGCTAAGGTCAAGCTACTTAATATGATGTGAAAAAGGAATGAAAATATAACAAAATGCAGAATACTAGGTAAATAAAGGAGCTGTACCGTCTTATAATTCTGCATGGAAATGAAACCATTTTTGTTTGGCCCAAGCAACATAAATTGTTCCCGAAGATAAGCCAGCTGAGACACAGTTAATGTCTTCGCAAGACCCTGCCACCATAGGAAGCTACAGACACATTAACTGCTGCTAAAGCCCACCAGTAGATAGCCAAACATTAAAAATTAATACAGTTTAAGATCAGTGTCCAATATATATTCAAGGTCTCAACAGTTAACCTCCCTAAAGACCTCTTAAATTTTATGCACACAGACAAATTTCTAGTTGGTATAATGTTATTCTGCCTTTGTTTTCATCAGTAGATAGATCTCAAAAGCAAAGAAAAGGTTCTGAATAATTTGAAGCAGCTAGCCATAACATAATCATGCTTACCCCCAAGGCTGATTTCCGTAGAGAAGATGAGAATATATAAGCTTTTACAAGCCTGTATATGATCATATCTTGTGGTATCCGTATGTCATGATAATTGGCCAACCATGGATGACCTAATCACAAAAAAATTAAACAAAAAAATAAAACAAAACAAATAAAGACATAAAGATGGTCGGGGTGCTTCTTTCTTGGTTCATTTATTGTTGGATTGTTTCATCACTAATGGCGCCAGTACTGGTTGATTAAATAGTTTAGATGACTTACTCAAAGCCTGAGCAGCAGTCAGTCTCTTGCGATAATCCTTGTTTAACAATCTCTTTACAAAATCTATAGCTTCAGGTGATAAAGATGGCCAAGGTGCTTCATCAAAGCTTGGATCTGCTTTAAGGACAGAACGGAAGATGCCTGATTCAGTCCGAGCCCAAAATGGTCGGCTTCCACAAAGAAGTATGTAAGCAATTACTCCAATACTCCACATGTCAGCTTCAGTCCCATATGATCTATGTAGAACTTCAGGCGCAACATAATATGCACTTCCTACAATATCATTCAACCTTTCATCTGCCAAAGCATACAAAAAAATCAAATTCTGATAAACCTTTTTTATAAAATAAATCAGGCAAGGGGACCTTGGGCAGTAAATCTAACCAGGCTTTACGTAGTCAGAGAGTCCAAAATCAATGGCCTTCAATGGGGAATTCTCATCTTTTGTAGAAAAAAGAAAATTCTGCAATATATTTCACATATGAGAATTGAAATGCAGAATATACCAATTGTATTCTACTACTACTTGGTGTTCCATACCTCAACAAATAAAAATGAGAATATGCCACCAGAAATGAGAATGATAATTCTAGAATCATAAAAATCCATCTAATTTAAATTAAAATTTATAAAGCACTTCTTAAGTTAGTGGTCTTATTGCCAGTCCAGAAAAGCAGATGAGAGAGATTCCAACAGACTTGCAGGCAGATTCTTTCTAATTAGGGTTTCAAATATGACAAATCGTCTATCCAAGGAAAATGAATTGCAGCTTTACATTTTATGAGTGCAAAAGAATTCCCATAGATAGCAAATTGGGTTCCTTCCTTGCATGAAAGATTTGGCATTTATGGTTGTTGCAGTATGACGAGTAACCTTAAAAGTTAAAACGTGAAAGAGATGAAGCCATTTCAATAATAATGCTTATTGCTTAGCAACCTTGGATGTAGTTTTATCTAACCTTAAATTAGATTTAATGTCATTTATTAGTACAACTAAATTCCAGAGATAGTAGAAACAAGAGAAAAATATGAAGATTATTCATTATGAGGCTCAATATTCTGGATACAAGAAAACTGCCATCATGTATATGCTTATAAGTCAATTACCTCTGGCTTGAGATCACGGTGAACTACACCTTGTAAATGACAAAAGGCTACCACGCTTAGAATCTGAACCATAACAGCCTTAGCATCTTCTTCTGAGTATTTCCCACCCCTGCAGAACACAAATAAAATTTTAACAGTTGTTTAGGGTCTAAATAAGGCCAATTATTTACCATGAAGAGAAGGTACACAGCAAGTACCTGGAAAGTATTCTATCTAACAGTTCACCACCTTGGCACAACCTGCAAATCATTTAAAGGATAAGTTCCAGAAGATCAAAACAATAGCTACAATTTCAAAACTAATTTACAATGTTAAATCACATCAACACAAAATAAAATAAAATCCAAGTGTTAAACAGCTGAACGGGTTCTCTCATATCACTGGAAAATTGAGAGAGAGAAGAAGAATGGAGAAAGGAAAGGAAAGAAACTAGCAAGATAGTTTGACAGATTCACATCAGATGCCAAAATACATTAATTTTTTCATAAAATGCTTGCATCAATGCAAATTTGATACTTGCCAAGACTTTGGCATTAATGAAAGTAAATGAATAGATTTCAAGAAAATAAGAGCTATCTTAAGAAAAACTAATCCATTGTGTTAAGAAATTAAGTTCAGTAGGCTTAAACTTACTCCATTACAACATAAACATTCTCATCATCTTCATAGGCATCATAGAACTCCGCTAAGCTCTTATGACCTGTTAAAGCCCTTAATATCTTCACCTCTCGTCTTACATCCTCTATGGCAATTGCTGTAGTCATCTGCGAATAAGAAACATTATAGATCAGAATAAAACAAACAATTTTACGGGGTTCTGCCATAAATTATCCAAGTGAGTAACACTAGCAATTATAAGTTCATGATTATTGCCATCAGGACCAATAATCTGGAGAAGAAAAAAGGTCCTTCAAGGATTGTTCTCCAGTAAGAAAGAGATGATATGATCATACTATTATTATCCAACCTCAACAAGCTGTTCATATTTAAATATACAACACAAGCAAAGAGTATGACATCCATATTTGACTACTTTAACAAAAATTGACAATTATAAATACTCTAGTTCTTCAATCACCTTAGATAAAGTAGAATCTACAACAACTCCAACATGGTATCCCATTCAAAGATGGTGTCACAAAACTTCTTCTGAATCATATAACTTATGGAAATTGACAATTATCACTTCAGAATAACATTCTTAAAGGCTGTCCTAGTATCTCTCTAATTCCAAGAGCAAGCAGTATGCCGGACAGATCAAAATCCAAATTCCAAAAATTGGACAAGAAAATAATACCCTAAAGACGCTAAAGAACCACGTTTGAGAAGATACTAGTTCTAAAGCAACAATATACAGATTAAGATATAGCTGAAAGATTGAAAACTGTATAACTCAATAGACTATATTCAGCAAATATGCATCTCTGATCCATCAGCAATAATGCATCTAATAAGGCACACCGATACAGAATTGACAGATCATGAGAAGTTTCATTAGTGAAAATTAGACCTTTGATTTTGGAATGACTTTGACAGCTACATCCTGACCCTTCAGGCTCCCTTTCTTGCCCTTGGCCGAGCAAGTATACCCAAAATGGCCGCGTCCGACCTCCTCACCAAGCTCATAATGAGAAGCAAAATGCTTTGAGAACCCGAAATTCTTATCCAAACCAACCTCACACTCACTTCCCTCGGGAATTGAGGCCTCATTGGGCTTAATGGAACCATGCCTCCGTGCAAGCAGTGCCCGGATATGCTTAGCCGGAGAAGGAGGTGGAAATGGCCGCTTGAAGATCCGCAAAGGAGTAGAATTCACGCTTGGTATAGCAGGCGAGGTCTTGAACAGGCTCGGCAGTGGGCTGGGACTGTAAAAGGGGAAAGTTGAGGAGGATTTGGTGGTGCGTGTATTTGGAGTTGGATCATTTTCATTTGGAACAGAGAGGTCTCTAGCTTGGTTCTGTTGAAGCTCAATGGGTTTTCCATGACAGAGTCCCATGGAACCAGAATCCCAAAAAAAGAGGCTTCAAGAATTCTCAGGAAAACCCAAAAAGTGGAAAAAAAACCAATTAAAACAACTAAAAAGTTCAGGAATTTAAACCATATGGAGGGAAAAGAAAGAAAACCAATTCAAGTAACAGAATTTACTTGCTACCCTTTTCCTGAGTTTCACAGTTTGATCAACAAAACCCAGAAAGGATCAGCTTTTAAAATTTCACAGAAACCCAAATTCCAAGAAACCAAGTATCCAAGGAGAATAATCAATCTGATAAACCTGATGAGGAAAGCAATTCAACTTTGAACTTTCCTGATCATGCAAAAACAATGCCAGATGGAAAAAATAAAGACCCAATAAACAAGAAGCAGAATTTAGGTGATGCAAGGGAAGAATGAAGAACAAGAAACCCAAGATTGAAAATTTACTCCACCAAGAAAAGGAAAGTAATAAGGTAAAGATGCTTAGCAGGAGCTGCAAGAAAAGAAAGGGAACCAAGTCTTCTTTTTTTATTTCTGCCTTTTGTAAGCTTTTTCGCTAATGGGTTTTGTGTGACGAAATATCAGATTGGGGTTTGTTAGATAGAGGATTGTCTTCTCTGAAATAATTTGTGGAAATCCTCAAAAAAGAAATAATGGAAGTGGGGTTAGGGTTTGGATCCTTCCAGCCTGTCTTTTTTGATCCCAAAAACAACCAGAGAGATGGATTAAATTTGATTATGTAGAATTGTGTGGTGCTGTAATCCTATGTGTGTACATGTGTTCTACACGAGTTTTGTCCAGACTCGGCTTCCATTGTCTTTCTGTGTCTCAGCTTTGACTAGCTTTTGTTGGGTTTTGAATGGCTCTTTGTTTGTCTTCTATTTTTCATTTTTCTTTGTAAAACTAAAGCACTTTATTGAAAAACATAATTAGATTAAGTATTCACTCAACTATTGTCCAAAAAAATATGAGAAGATGTCATTTTGAAGAAAAAAAATTAGTAAATCGTCATCAATACCATAATTAAAATTTTAAAATATTATTTTGCAATCTATCTTCAAACTGTAACATAATTAACTATTGATGTATTGATAGAAGGGTAAACCCTCAATACTAAGGAGTTGACTCCTTCCATCAATGGTAACGTGCGTTGATTAAATTTCATGTACTAAAATTATTTTAAAAAAATTATCTTCACAGTTTAACTTAAAATTTTGTTTAAGTAAATTCATGATTTATGATGATCTGCACTTATTGAAAATATATAATTCTTTAATTATAAGTTTTTACATCCTTTAGGAGATGTTTTAAAAGTTAAGAAATTATGAAGATTAAAGGTTGAGTTGGAGAGGAGTTTGAGAATGGGAACCATCTCTTATTATATAATCCGTTTATTAGATGTATTGTGTGTGTTTTTTCAACCATAACTTCAATTGGTTGTTGAATTTGTAGAAGAGACTTTTGTCCCAACCTAACATGGTTGAAAACTAAACATCATCTTCTCATTTATGTTCATATTAAATCTCCAGAGCAACTGTCATACTTTTAAGATGAATTTTTCTGGTAAATGGTCCAATTGTTTCTCCATCTACCCCAAGAACATTTTCCACAATTCATTGCCCAAATTGGGAGCTGAGTTGTTTCTTCCTACCAGTAAATGTACTCAATACAACCTTAGTTCTTACTTTTTAGGACATGCGGCCTTAATTTATAGTGGGTTTTGGCACAAAAGTTGGTGCATCTACTTTTATACATAACTAAATATAAAAATGTGGTACAAGCTCTTTATTCTTTTGTTAAAACAAGAATGAGGGTTTTTTCTACTTCACCAAATGGAGATTTTGTCTGCCACTTAAAAGGTCGACCTACAATTTGTATAATATGATATCTTAACATAATGGATAAACGGCCAACTTATAGTAATCAAATCTTTTTTAAGGGAAATCATGTAAGAATCACAAATGGACTTTTTTCTAGTAGGTCACCAATGCTAGCTTGCTTCAATTGCTAGGTCATGAGAGTTTTTTTTTTCTTCTTCTTGACAGGTAATTTAATAAGGTCGGTCTGCACGTATTGCATTAAGTCTATCTTGTCGGTACAATAAAAAATATTTCATTTCCTCCTCTCTGAGACTAAAAATATTTATGTAGAATTAACCTTTCATGACCATTTTGTTATACTATTGCTAGAGTTGGTTTATTAACAACTAACAATATAGGAGGGGTCTTTTCAATTCAGGTTAACTAAAATAAATGTCACTTCAAAACATAAAATATTTAAATACCAACAGTCAAATAGTTAAGTCCAATAAAATTATTTTTTATTTTTAAACTATAAAAAATGTATTTTTTTTATTTATCCATAAATTTAATCCGTTAAATTTGTCTTTATATATATATATATTTAGTCTTTAAACTTATAATATATATTTTTAAAAATTTAAAATATACATATGTTGATAGAGTTAATAGACTAATTGATAAAATATATATTTTTTAAAATAATTTGAAGGTGGAAAAAAGTGCATAAATAATTAAAAATTAAAAATATTAAAAATTTAAAATTTGAAAACTAAACATGACATTTAATCTAATTTTACGCATTATTAAAGGCATTTTAATTTTTTTATATTTGAACTAGAATTTATTTTAGTCAAAACTGAAAAATGACTCTCCCTACAATAATCACGCAAAGATATTGGAAATTTGGAATGTGAAGGATTTGGCTCGGGATCAAAATTACCTATAAATGACTATATAAATGATAGAACAGAAGGGAAAGAAAGGAGGGAAAACTGAAAAGTGATAGCAGTACAATTGATACCATCTTATTTTGAAATGATTAGGCACATAATGACTAATGAGTAGTCTTTTTCCTTTTCTTTTTATTACTCCTTTCCTAGAGAAGACATGATTGATCTCAAATATATTTTTGTTAGACTTCAAACTTAGCAGAAGAATCTTACCTACCAAATTATTTAATAACTTGATCACATTTGTTAATTTTACACAGAGTTTTAAATTAGAGAACTTGGATATCTCAATTTTACATTTCTATTTTTGATTTTTTTTTTTTTACGCTGATTGGCTACATACTGGTACCGTCCATCACCTTCTATTACACACCATTTAAAAAATCAATATCTCACCGTTTGAAATGAGATACAAAAAAGCTTAAACCCATTGCTATCCATATTTATTTATGTTTCCAACAAATTGATTGCACTTTTATCATCCACACTAAAATCATTCTCCATTCAATCAATTCTCCAAAACCACTAAATCGTCCTCCATTCAAACCCAAAATTCAAACAGATTGAAGTTTATGAACCACCACAACAAAGAACTAACTAAATTTGAGTGAAAAAATAATAATAAAGAAAAATTGGAAAAAGATATTTGTTTGTGAAATCTAGGAAGGTTCTTGTGAACTCAAATATTTCGGTATGTAGGAACTTAGGGATATGGGTTTGTTGTGGAACCCTAACAGTTGGTTCCTTGACACCCAAAAACTAAACCCATATGGATTTGGGATTTTGAAGGGAAAGATGCCAGAGTTAGCCTCCTTCCTTTTGAGTGAAAAAAAATAAAGAAAAATCAAGAAAATATATTGGTTTGTGGAATCTAGAAGGTTCCTGTGAATTAAAAAATTTAGATTCGTAAGAACCTAGAGATTTGGGTTTGTTATGGAACCTTGACATCTGGGTTTGTCTTGAAAGTCAGAAACAAAACCCTGATAGATATGAGATTTTGAAGAAAAAGATGCTAGAGTTGGTTGTTAAGAAGGCAAACACAGCAGTGAAGGAGGAACATGAAACAATGAGGTTGTAACTGCAACAAATTGCTAAGCTTCCTTTTGTCCAAGTTTCCTCCTTGAGCTAACCTGCAAAGCCTCGAGATTGGTCCTCAAGATAAACACTCTGATACTTAAGTCAACAATAATTGAGCTCACTAGGAAGGGAACAAGAAAAAAACTTGAGATTGGTTTCAATTACCTTTGGAAGGAATCCTTGAGGGGTATTTATAGCCTTCAAAGGGGTGTCCATGTGTTGTTCTTTGCAGACAACTGGGGTCATATGTATCAACCATCGCAAAAATCTCTCACATGAAGATTAAGCACGTATAGACCTACTATAGCTTCAATGAAAAGGGGACGAGCTCAACCTTGATCGTAGCTCAACTGCTAGAGGACACATGCAAACTATAGAACTGTCCAAGGTCACTTAGCTCAAACTACCATTGACTACCATTACACTACTCCTAACTTACAAAGCCCTGAGGTTGGTCCTAAGGGTAGATACTTCAATGCTTAGGTCAACTATAATTGAGTCGGATGGGAAGGGAACAAGAACAAAACTTGAGATCGGTTTCAATTACCTTTGGGAAGGGACCTTAAAGGGTATTTATAGCCTTCAAAGAGGTGTCCACATGTTGTTCTTTACAAACAATCGGGGTCATATGTGTCAACCATCGTAGAAATCTCTTAGATGAAGATTAAGTACGTATAGACTTACTGTAGCTTCAATGTAAAAGGGACGAGCTTAACCTTAATCATAGCTTAGTTGCTAGAGGACACATGCAAACCATAGAAGTGTCCGAGGTCACTTAGCTCAGACTACCATTGACTACCATTACAGAGGTGGGACCAATGGTGACAAAGAATGGAGATGGAGGAAAGAGAGCAATACAAGAGAGAAAGAACTAAATTCTGCCAAAAATCTAGCATGGGTGATTCACAAATTAGGTTGTTAGGCAACACAAATGTTTCCCTAGTAGCAATTGGGTTGAATCAAGAATGCCAAAAGGAAGGAGGACTAGTGTGTAAGCCAGTCATTGTCTTGTGCAAGACAAGCTTTGAATAAGCAAATACTAGCTTATTAATGTATTTTAATCTTCAAACCACTAGTGTGTAATGTAGTTTGTGTGGGTTTTGAGGTAAATGTATCATCCCCCATCCCCCCCCCCCCTTTTTTTTTCATTTGGTACATGTAGAATTTAGGGGAAAAAGGAAGGATAACTAGAAAGATAGTTGCAACTGCAATAGATTGAACCTGACACTTATATGGCCTAAGGGCACTTAATCAGTGTGGCTGATGCTGCATTTGCTTGTTGGAGTTTTATATAAAATTTTTATTTTATGGTTTGAATTGCATAATAAGAACTACTAAATAATAAGAATTATTAGATAAGGAAGATATTTTTTAATATTAAGAGATTCATTCTTATTCAATAATTTATGTTGTATAAAAAGATTAATTTTTAGCTCTTGCCGCCGTTAGGGTTTCCTCTCGATGGGCGAGCTCCTTGCCTAAGCGCTACTTCCAGTTTTGAAGGGCTTCTCCCCTTGTTTTTCTTTCTTTTCCTTCCATGGCTCAATCGTGTATGTTGGCCTGGAATTATCACAATCTTGGAGAGGCTTACATGATCTTTGAGCCAAACCAATTGTGCCTCCAAAAAAAACCTAATTTTGTCTTGCTCCCTACAACAAAGCAAACAGGGATGGAGATGAATTTGTTCCAAATAGATTTAGGGTTGGCTCACTATTCTGAAAGCGATTGTGCAGAGAGAGGGGGTGGCTTGACTCTATTATGGAATGATGCGTTTAACCTTCAAGTTTCCTTTTTCTCACCATATCACATAGATGTTGAAATAGTAGATCCAGGTGGTTGTCAATGGCAATTAACAAGGTTTTTGGGCCAACCAGAGACTGCTTGCAGGGAGGAGTCATGGACCATTCTCAAATCACCCAAGACAATTTCTCCTTTGCCCTGGATGCGTTTAGGTGACATCACTGATATCTTGAGCAAATTAGAAAAGGAGAGGGGCAATCTCATATTTTGGTTGGGCTATGCGTGGGGGGCCATAGGTGGCTTTTGGTGTGGAAGGTCAAATTTACATGTTGTGGGGGAAGCTGATGGTGTTCTGCAAGGGAACTATGGTATTCAAGTTAGCAAAGGGGGTCTAGTTCCCTTAATAACTTATGGTAGCAAGGGCTTGAAGAGGATTGGAAAAGATGGGAACATGTTTGGGAGCACTTGCAGATGGATGGGGTACCTTGTGATTGCACAGAGGAGGACTATGGTCCTTCTCTTGTCAATTATTTTTTAAGAATAGATTGGATGGCAACCCATAGTTTGGGGACTGTTTGTTGCCAAAATCCTCTACTCTCCCCATGAAGCTAGTTAACTAGGTGAGGACGTTCAGTAGCTTCTGATGCTCATAGTAGCTCTCCTTTCTACATTAGTAGCCCTATTTAGCCCATACAGCAATTGCAATTGCAATCTCTAGTTACAGATGTCTCTCTTTATTTAATTATCTATATTCGTCATGGGCATAGTTTAAATCTGTACTAGACTGTAAGTTATGCTTCTGATTCTGTTTTTAGGCTATCATGCTTTAGGCTATATGCCCTGTGATGGAGATTTTATTATACTTTCTTATTACTTAATATATTTCTCCATTTCTTATAAAAAATAATAATTTATGTTGTATAGTTTAATATAATTTTAATTGAACAACATTTTTTTATTTGATTGAGTAAAACTTTTTTACCATGCGAGAAGGAAGTGTTGTCATGGAATTGTTATATAAAATGGTCTGAGTGAATAAATTACATTGAACTAGAAGGTTTATTGTAAGGTTTTATTCCAAAAGTTATAAGATTAATTTACAGTTATATATATACAATAGAAGTATATTTAATAAAAATCTTTGGCTTGCCTTCAAGGCTTCGAAGCTTCATCTTAGGCATTAGAGAAGCTATGGCAGAAGTAAGATCAGATGAACATATCGTAATTTATTTGTATGAGATTTCATGTAATAATAATGAAAATATTGCAATATAGTCTATCGTATGTAAAGTATATTATTTTTAATTATTAATAAAAGAATGAACTCTCAATATCCAAGGCTCACTTCCTCATCAATGATAATTGGCTGCACTTTACTTTTTCGAATTACAGTACTCAAAAACCACAATTCAAAAATGTAATTATATATTTTAAGATAGAACATGAACATTTACTTGCATTAATGGGTAACCTTCAAACTTTAGGAAGTTAGCTTTGCTTATTTTTTGTCTTTGTTTGTAGAGATAAGAAATTGGATCTTAAGTTTGTGATTATTAAGAAAACATGTAATTTTATCACCAAATTACTTAACTTATAATTGTTGTGTTTGTTTAGTACATTGACGGAGATGGTTATGCATATACCATCTTGTCTTTACCATAATTACAACATTTTTTTTATATTATAACTTTTTAATGGATATACTAGGTTAAATTTTTTATGCCAGTCAAAGATAAGTTATCATGTTAGACTAGCAAATTCATTAACGATTATCCTTTCATTAGCTCCATAAAAAATTGAACACGGTTGATTAAAAAAAAAAAGAAGAAGAGAAATTAAACATTTATCAACAGTGAGAGGAACATACCCTTTTACACCTAGTACCACGTACCCCTTTACGGTATAACAATGTTACATTTTGATTACTGCCCTTGGCATCTATAATTGTAAAAACAAATCATCAGTCCAACGCAACCGATTATTAAATCAAATAATTCGCAAATAATCATATCAAAATAATCTCCTAACCGTCTATTGACTTCCACCATTAATGTTTTAAAATAAGCAAACAATTATTGATCCAATTAAACAAATATTCAATTTCTCAACAATTCATATGTGCCCTAGAAGATTAAACAATTTGATACCGTGGGACAGCACCATAAAAAAATTTATACCTTGGGCATGGACCGCTTGTGCCTTTAAAATATTTTCTTTAACTACCTTGTACCTTAACAAATTACATATAATTAATTTAAAATCTTAATAAATTATATCATCACCAATGATCATATATAAATTAATAGTAATCTATTTTTGATAATATTTTAATTATAAATCCACATAAAATTATAAATTTAGAATTATGACGTGAGATCAAATAAATATAATGTGATATTAAATGAGTGAATGTATATAATATTATAATTAAATCTTTAAATGTAAAGCATAAATTATATAACGACACATTATATAATAAATTTACATTGTTATAAGGTATTATAATTATAGTACTTTTCATATTCTTTTAGTGAAAATAAGATATCTTGAGTTCGAATTACATAATATATAAATAGAATGGATTATGATTTATGACATGTAAAAGAGTTGTCATTTATTATACAATTAATTTGATGAAAATTGATATGTATAATTGACATTTATAAAATTTTTAATTAAATTATTAATTTTTAAAAATATTAATTAAAAAGTTCATTTTTAAATAAATTCTCTAAAAAAATTTAAAAAAATTAACGTACCTCACACTCTTCTCTAATTATAAAGTGATTTAGACCTAAAGTAACGGGGTTCACATGAAGTTGACTAGATGGTCATTTTTCTAGCCGATTTCAAACATGAATTTAGCCGTCCCTACCCTGGAAAATTGATAGCGAAGAAGCGTAAACGAAAACACTAATATAATTTTAAATAAATTCTTCCAGAAGGGCCGGGGCAGGTGAGGAAATGCAGTGATTGGCATTCCATGGCGTCCAGTCTTTTCTCTTGGAACCTTCAAATTTCTAAGAGTACGATAAAGCAAAGTAGAAACTTCAAGCAACAAATACAGCAGCAAGAAACCTCTGGCGAATGGTATTTTGTCATGGTAACCAAAATATTTAATTATATCCTAATTTATCTGTTAAAAAAATTAATGATCAATAAAATAATTAATATTTATTAATTTAACAAATTGAAATCAGATTCTAAATAAATATTTTTAAATATTATAACAAATTATTTAAAAAATAACTACAAATTAATAAATTACAAATAAAATTAATAAGTTTAGCAAAAGAAATGATGACCTTAACCTTAGCCAAACCTGCCCTCTAATTAATAAAAGTGCACATATGGTGAGCCCTTTAATTAGAGATCAGCTGATTCAAGATTCAACCCCACCGCTCTATAAAACTTGGAGGCCACTAGGTTGGGAGTTCAACTCCCACCTATTACTGCTTGCAAAATACCTCTCCCAAAAAGGTTACCGATGTTCATAAAAAAAAAAGGGCATATGACCCTCTTTTTTTTATTGGCAAACTTTTTTTTTTTTTATTAAGAAAGTATCAGAAATATTTTAACCCATTATCTCATCAATTTTTATTAAAAAAATATAACAGATATCTTAATCCATTACATCATGTTAGTATTTACAATCCAGCATCCAAAAGTAAACAATTACTAACAATAAGGTATATTACCCTTAGTTTACACTCCTTCTATTTTAGAATAATTATTTTTTTTTATTTTAAATTTATCTTAAATTAATTATAATTTTTTTCTTAATTTAATTTTATTATTATCTTATTATTTTAATTAATTATCTTATCATAAAAAATTTCTTTATCTTTTAATTTTTTATAGGTAAATATATGAATCATTTCTAAATTTTTTCTTAATTTAATTTTATTATTATCTTATTATTTTAATTAATTATCTTATCATAAAAAAATTTTTTATCTTTTAATTTTTTATAGGTAAATATATGAATCATTTCTAAATTTTTTTTTTTTAATCTTGGTTACATAATGAGAAGTAATCATCTTCCATCTCTTATTATATTCCACTAACATACCATACAATTCGAACTCAGGATCTCTTATTTCCAATGAAAAGAAATGATCACTAAGTTACTTAGATCGTTGGCATTTCTAAATCTTTAATTAAAAAGTAAAAAAATAGTTATTTTAAAACATATATCTTTTTTTTTTTTCTAGATAATACGATGAGCTAGATTTTGCGAAAATTGATATAAGTCCATCTCTCATGTTTGATAAAAAAAACAAGTTATCTACACAAAGACTAAAAAATTATTGTCATTAATTTCTTCAAAAATTCGGATAAGATAGAAAGTAAATCTTGTTCAAACTAGGTTATCAATACTTGAGTAATTATATCTATTCAAACAGTGTATAAACAAGCCTTCCATGAAATACAAAAATTTAGTCAAACTTATCATGTCATGGAAGGCATCCGAAGTCCTTAGAGTCATGAGGAAATTCGTTTATTCATGCCTCATAAGTGATGTCATTTTATAATGCCAAAAAAAAAAAATTGTGAGTATGACATAAGTAAGAATTTTATAAGATGTTTTGAGGTTTAAATTGTATTAAATTATAAAATTAAATTATTAAATAAAGATAAATTTTTTAATATTAAGAGTTATTTTTGTATTAATAATTTTTATTTTATAATTAAATATAGTTTAAAGGGATATTTGTTTTAAAATTTATAAAAAAATTATCAATTATTAATTAAAAAAATGTGTGAATTTTATTGGTTTTGTAAGAATCTTTTTGGGCCACTAGATGATGCCCTAGACTAGATACAGGGAAAAGATGGACCAGTGTTGCTTCTTTATCGAAGAAGAGTGGAGCTTTGTGCAAGGCTTAAAAAACATTTAAAAAAAATACCATTCTTCATTTCATAAAAGGAAAAAATTCTTATTCCTTGATTCCCTCCTCTCCACCTCTTCTTCTTCTTTTTTTTTTTTAACCTTTTTTTGTCTTAATAGGATAAAGCTGATTTGGAAGTGCTGGACAGAAGAAAGGGTTGAGCTGGGATAGAAATTTTTTTAAAAAAATAGCATGCATTTGGACATGTAAAAGAAGATGGGATACAGATGTTTTCCACGGAGAGTTTCTTCACCCAGAAGCTACTATGTTTTATTGGCCATACCCAGAACAACTATTCCCATATTTTGGTAAAATGTTTTGTTAAAACCTAATTAACATTAAACCCTATTAGATAATTAATGAGAATCCTATGCCAATTAATTAGACTAGTAATCACAAAAATTAGCCGGCTTAATAACAACATTTGGGTCTAAGTCTCTAAGATTAACCTTATATTTGAGTTGAAGGTGATGAAGGGGATGGAAAGAGAGGAGAGGAGAATTATATCAATTTATTCCCTTAACTTCTCCTTATTTAGATAAACAACTAAATTATGAGAAAAAATAAAGCAAAAGAAAAAATTTTCCTTCCTTTCCTTCAATTATTTTTTTAACTAAATAAAATTTTTTTTCTCTCTCTCCTCTCTTTTTCTCTATTTTCCTCAATTCAAACATATTATAAAGTTTAAAAATTAGAGAGTTGAGACCTTTCCTTTGGGCATTGTAATGACTAGAGATGATATTAATTATGGTGTGGTATAAGTTTCTGGCCCCATTTTATCACTATAAAAAGGTTTCTATGATAAGAAGGCACCAAGAAACTTGCTCTTTTTGAGTATTGTAAAGAGAAATGTCTTCTAAAAAATAAACAAAATAAAGATTTTGAGAAGACGTTAAGATTTATGCGATTCGCGTGGCCCACGTTCCTGGATGAAGAACAGAAAAAAATTCACTAACTCATCTACGTACCAAATGTATAAGATTTGGTATGTAATCATCCGACCCTAGTTTCAGTCTTTCAGAAGAAACTCCCAGAACACTTACAAAACTGTCAAAAAGTTTCCAGACCTAACAAGAATAACGTGATGATAGAAAGGGAAGCTTGTTTTGTCTTTTTTCATAAATGGCAAATGTCTTGAGAAATGTCACAAGTTTTTTTTTTCTTTTTTAGCCATGAGAAATGTCACTATTAATCCATGTATTAGTCATACTCTTATAAACCTACTTTTTTTAATAAATTTTATTTTTTTTAATTTTAAATTACACAATTAGTGAAAACCATTTCCTAATTGTTTTATTCAACTCATTTAAATAAATGTCATATAATTCAATCCTATGACCTTTAATAATCATTTGGAGAAGAAATTACTATTCAACAGTGAGCAACTCTTTAGGAGACGTCTCAATGATTAAAAATATGAATTTTTATTTTAGATATTTTAAATTTAAATATTGAGAATAATGGGGGAAGAATTTAGGAATGAGAGAATCATCTTTTATTGTATAATTTATTATCTAATGTATCTAAAAAACAGAAATTATCACTATGCAATTTAAATGAAAATTTGGCCAAAAAAACATTTCATTTCATTTTATTGCAAATTGTAATTAGTCAGGCCATACAGGGAAAAGGGGCAATCGTATTGGCAGGGTTTGATTATTATTGGCATTTTTTTCATTTTTGTTTAATTTTTTTAAGCGCCAGATGCCAGCAAACACATGCTACTATTCAACTGGTTAGTTTTCTAGTGCCAGAAAGATTATTGGCATTTTTATTTAATTTACCATCGGGATTAGAAATTCTCCATGGGAAACACACAATACACACACACCGAAATGTAACTTTGTGCTTCATTTGTTTGATTTTATTCCTCATCTTTCTTAATGTAAAGGATCTGTTCGTCTGTGGGACAGCTAATTTGGTGTACACAATAGGGGCTGTGGTTCTCATTTTACTCATTGATGATTTTAAAGACATGGGTTAGAAAAACCCCATTTTCTTCCTCCTCATTCATAGGCCTAACAAAGCAACAATGGGTCAATGACACCTCTCATGGGCTGATAGGTGGACTTCGTTGGGCTGTGGGAAAAAATCACATTGCTTGCACCATGGACAATGTGTAACTAGAATGATCAGAAAGATTATTCATCTCTAGATGGATTGCTTCTTCATGGACAAAGGAAAAAGGATTGCTTCTTTATAGTCGAACATTCATTCTCCTATCTCCTCTATTTTTTTCTTCTTCTATTATTATTATTAAGTGTTAGTGTAGTATAAGCTATTTTTTAATATTTTTTAAAAAATTAGTCTAAAAATTTATTTTTCAATTAATATTTTTAAAAATTAACTATTGAATTTAAAGTTGTATTCACATAAATCATATATATTAATTTTTATATTAATATTAATATTAATATTATTTTAGGAAGTTATAAGTTTTAGTACTATGACATGCAAATGAAATAGGTTAATAAATGAAAAAATGTTGCCTCTCATTATACAATTTAAGATTAAAAAAAGAAAGAAAGAAAGAAAGAAAGAAAGTAAGATGGAGGAAGAAGAAAATGGATTGAGAAAAACAAGCCCAGAGCATGAGGAGAAAATTTGTTATCATTTATCCCTCATATACATTTATTCCTTCCTCCAAAAACCTTATTAGTTGGAAATCAAGTCAAGCTTGAAATGTAATATAACACAATGTTACTTTTTTTAGAAGTATTTTTTTTTTAATAAATTTGCAAGGGATCGGATTCGAACCGATGCCTAGGGGAGAGGGGAATCCACTTAACAAGTAGTTTGAGATCATTGGGCCGAAAGCTCAAGTACACTTTTTTTAGGAGTATAGTTAAATTTGCGTGAACATTTTGTATATCTACTCGCTTTTGTAGAAGAACAATTCTAATTATATATTAATATCTTTCATTGCAATACTAAAATTATGTTTGTTAGGATCCCACATTTATTTCGAAAAGATCTACCATGTATCTTCAAGTTGGGAAAAACATAACGGATGAATAGAAAGATGAACCTTCGTTGCTGATTTTGGAATTGAGATAGAAATTTTTAGAAGAACAAAGTTATGTACAATGTACGCTTAAGATTTTTAAGAGTTCTTTTTCGTGATATAAGATTTATACAAGTCAGCATAAAATTCAATGTAGCACAGATAAAATATTTATCCACGAAGAGAAAAAATGGACTGATGACCGCTGAGTTGGGCCAAGACCCCAAACGCATTTAGCCTTGAGATAACAAGTTTGAAACTTGGAAGCCAGGTGAGACTGTGAGAGTTGGACTGTAACCGCAACCTAGGCCTTTTGTTAGTGGAGTCCAATCTCTTTGACTGTCTAATCTTTTCTTCTGTACAAGGCCCCAACGAAAAACCATTTTGTTTTGAAAAGCAAAAAAAATATTTCCATATGGAAAAATTTCAGTTATGAAATCAATCCCCATAGAAGCAGAGGAACTTTCATGGTGCTCCATATTAAATATGTAATGAGTCGATAACAATTTGAGGTCTTGTTATTCTAAACACAAAGATAATTATGCTTGTTTATCTTGTATATTTAGGCCACATGTCCTTCCCTTCTTTTTTAAATTAAACCCTATATTTCTTTTTAGTTTGACTATTAAAAATAATTGATAGTTAATAATTATAATTATTAATTGATAATTGATAGAATAGTTGATATGTGAAATAAATTTAGTTGATTAAAATTTTAATTTAGTTAAACATATAAATTAATTAAATTTAGTTGTTATAATTTTTTTAGTTGATTTATTCCCTTTTTAGTAAAAATTTACT
>BPVZ01000143.1:500983-513135 GCA_020521535.1 Rubroshorea leprosula | reverse complement strand
GGTTAGAGGGTATTGAAAAGGCTGTGTCATCCTACAATTCCTATAACCTTCTTTTGCTCCATAAAGAGCTAGTCTCTAAATACCAAACTATCCTTTTGGAGGAGGTGGACTTATGGATGATGAAGTCTAGGATCCCTTGGCTCAATGATGGGAACCGTGATACTAAGTTATTTCGCCTTAGTACCATTTCTCGAAGGAAATCTAATAGAATCCTAACTATCTTAGATGAGAACAATATTGAAATCTCCTCACCTGTGTAAGTTACTAACTTCATTACCAACTCTTTTCAAAAGTTGTACACCTCAAGAAAATCATATTGCTCTATCCTTTCTAATCTTAATCCTAACTAGACCCTACTTCACCCTCCTTTCAATGCTATCTTTACCTTTTGTTCTATTCCTTCAAAATATGAAGTCCTCAAGGCCCTTAACTCCTTTCATCCTAGAAGAGATGGCATGCAGGCTGTTTTCTTCCAAAAATTTTGGCCATCCACCAATGATATCATCCTTTTTTTTCACAACTAGCACGCTTTCGACAAACCTTAACAAAAAAAGTCCTTAACCCAACTCTTATCTCCCATTTTTGCCTCATGAGTTTATGTAACACCATTTACAAACTTTGCTCCAAGTTTTTCATTATTAGGCTTAAACCTTTCTTCAATCACTTAATTAGCCCCCTTTAATCTAACTTCATTCTAAGGTGGCTTGCTATTAATAATGCCATCAATAATGCCATCATTACTAAAGAATTGTCTTAACCATGCATAAAGAAGGGACAAGTTGGTGATATGGCCATCAAAATTGACCTCAATAAGGCTTTTGATAGACTTGAATGGGATTTCATTAAAAATTATCTCAACCATTTTCGATTTTCGCACCTTTGGTGCAAAATGATCATGTTATGTATTTGTACCACATCAACCTCCATCTCCATTAATGGCTCATTCTCTATAGAATTTTTTTAGTCCTATGAAATTCATCAAGGTGACCCACTTTCCCCATACATATTTATCCTATGTATGGAATATCTCTCCTTTCTTATTGAACGAAAATGTCAATTGGGATTATGGAAACCTCTTAAGGCATCCAAAAATGGACCTTCCTTTTCACATATCCTATTTGTGGATGACATTTTTCTATTTGGAAAACCAAAAGTCTCCACTACTTTAGCCATTAAAGAAGTCTTGGATTGCTTTTGCAAGTCCTCAAGACAATCTATCCACTAAAAAATCTAAAATTATTTTCTCACCAAATGTTTGTTTGAAACTAACAACTTTATTTACTCTATTTTGGGCCTTAATAAGGCCACTGGTATAGGTTAATACCTCAGTTTTCCCATTCTGTCTAAGAAGCCTACAAAATTTCATTTTGAATTATCATAAATAAGGCCAAGTAGAAGCTCTTAGGCTAGAAAGCTAACCTTTTATCACTTGCAAGAAGACTTACCTTAATTAATACAACCCTATGTACTATTCCTCTACATGCTATGCAACGCAACTCTTTTCCTACAAGCATCTGCAATTCTCTAGATAAACTCATTAGTGATTTTCTCTAGCATAATGAATATAACAAGCACAAACTTTACCTCATAAGCTAGGACACAATCTGCTTACCTAGTGAACATGGTGGGTTAGATATTCAAAAGTGTAAGAAGCTTAACAAAGCCTCTATTCTTAAACTTATCTGGTGTTTCTTCACTTTGCCACGCTACTCTTGGGTAAAACTACTTCATGTTAAATATTCCTTCCAAAGATCTATTAACCACTCTTCCCACATCTGGAAAGCGATAACAAAAATTACCTATCCTTTCTTAAAGGAATTTCATGGAATATCAACAAAGGCAATCAAGTTAATTTCATTCATAATCATTGGCTCTCTTTTGGTCCTATTGATAAAAATGTACAAGGTCCTTTCCCTGTTGAACATTCCTTTCACCCAATTATTGAAGCCAATGCTGTCCTATTTACATCTAGGGAACTTCACTACCACTTCCCACCTTCACTTGAATCTACTATCCTTTCCTATCTTGCACTTGCCAATCCCTTTAAAGAAGATTATATCTCTTGGAAATTCACTCTTAATGGATCCTTTATGTAAACCTAGCTAGCTACCCAAGAGAGGGGTGAATTGGGTCTTGTCAATTTACTCCAAAACTTGTTTCTTTTCCTTTTAAAATATGAATCAAATTTCCAATATATAAATTGTTGTGCAGAATAAACAAAGAATAATTGCAATCTTGCAAAAAAAGTGTGAAAAAAAAAAAAAAAAGAAAGGGAAGAAAATATCAAGCCGTGATTTATAGTGGTTCCTCCAACTCGGAGTATGTCCACTCCCTAAGCCTCCTTGTTCGAGAGTTCAATCCATTAGAATTCTCTTGCTTACGGGTGCAAGATTAAACCGGAACAAACTCTTGCTTGCGGGTGCAAGATTAAACCCTCACAAGTGAATCTCAACAACTCACTCAACTCTTTTAAGGATTATCCTAATTCAAGAAGAATACAAAACCCTTGTACGCAAAGACAATTAACTCAAAAGCTCATAAGAAGAAGAAGACGATATCGATTTGTTCCCATTTTGCAATCTATGTTTTTCTATTTCGAGAGAAGTCTGCTTTGGGGAGCCTCATATCTGACTTTTAATGCATTTTTAATGGTTGGTTAGGAGATCTTGCAATTAAACCCTGTTTTGCCCTTCAAAGCCACCTCACAATTGCTCCAATCAGATTCCACTCTTTTTCTACTTCCTAAAGTGGGTTAGTCATTTGCATCCCTCTAAGGCCCATTAAGACAAAACAGATAATTAAACTGTCAAAAGTTTGCCTTCCAAAATCTTTGCTTCAAAGCCAGAAATATTAGTTTGAACTGTTTTCAAAAAAAGTACTACGAGATTAGTTTAAATCAATTAGAATTGATTTGAAACCCAAACTCTAGACAAGGAGGACATGATTTAATTCTAATCGTGGAAAAAATTAGAACCCTTGAATTAATTTTCCTGCACACTTAGCACAAAAATAGATTAAACTCTTTAAATCATGACTTTAAATCATCATCAAAATACAAAGAGAACCTAACACTTTACACTCTCATCTGCCTATCATATCACCTGCAACTCTAAGCCATAAGATAGAGGAGTCTTATGGAAATGGATCTAGAAATGTCCCACAATTCCCAAAATTAATTTTTTTATATAGCTTATTGCTCATGATAGAAGCCCTTCTAGGCTCTTTTTTATCCTCTCTTGGTATATACATCCCTGCTGCATGTCCCCATTGCAACTCTGCTTCTAAAATAGCCCTTTGCCTCATTTGAGACTACCTTATTACCTCAAAATGTTAGCAATCTATACCTATTCCAATTGCTCTTCTTAGTAGCTTCCAACTTAACCTCTCTAACTAGCTTAAAGCTAATTGCAATTTTAAACTTTGGGCAACCCATCCTTGAATCCCCTGGGTAGCTTATTTTTGTTACCTCATTTGGAATCCATAGCTTGATAGAAACAATCCTTGCTTCTATAATAGCTCTAACTTGCAACAAATTACTTGTAAAAGCATGGAACTTATCGTAGAACTTTGCTCCTCCAATCCCCATCTTACAAAAACTATTTCCTATTCCTATATTCCCATTAGATGGATTCCCCCAAGGGATAGGTGGTTCAAAATAAACACTGATGGATCCTCTAACTTCGATCAAACTTGCATTGGTGCTGAAGGAGTCATTAGAGATCATGAAGGTATTTGGGTCATGGCTTTTGCAAAATGTCTTGGGTATGGGATCAATAATGATGCTAAACTCTAGGGCATCAAAACTAGCCTAGAATTACCTGCTAATTTGGGGATTAAGAAGCTTGAAGTTGCAACTTACTCCATATTTGTAGTTAATGCTTTAAATGATAGCTTTGTTAAATACACAATTCACAAGACATTAATTGCCTGATGCAAACTTTTGATCTAGCAGTTTGAGCAAGCACTGGTCAAGTATGCATATCGTGAAGCAAATGGTGTGGTTGATATACTCACCAAGCATGGAGCTTTCATGGAAATGGCTGTTGTCACTTTTGATTCTATTTCGTACTTTTGTTTGTCTTACTTCTCTCATGATAGAAATGGTTGTATTGTGCATCAAATCTCTTTTTTCTTTTTTTTTGTAAAACTTAATTTATTTCAATGAAATTTTCATTTTCATAAAAAATAGAGAGAAGTTGCATGGACCCCATTGTGCTAGTGATCACCTACTTGTGCAAGCACAACCACCCTTAGCCTGCTTCTAGAAACAACAGCACAATAACCAGAGACGTAATATGAAAGTTTTAACCCCTTATCTTTTCAATCTAAATGAGAAAACTCAAAATGAATGACGATGTTGTGTGCTCATTAAAATTCTATTACCCATTATCATGTCAGCACCAACTTGGCAATTCCTCGCCACCATGATTACTACCATGTCAAAGACACAGTTTAATTAATTTCTACTTTTGTTATACCGTAATCCAAAAATTTGACTCAACTCATTCATTATGAGTAGGGTCATGGGTTGAAGCTTCTAAAGCATCAATCCAAAATCAAATATAACTCAAACTAAAATTACCTAAACCTGACTGCATTGGGTTAAAAATGAATCGAATCAAACCAAAGTAATCTGACTAAAGTTAATTAATTTTTTAAATTTAAAATTTTAATTAATTATATTTTTAATTTTAATTTTTAAGTATAAAATAAAATTAAATACTATAAAATAATTATTATTTATTAGATTATTAGTCTCAATATTAATTTAAAAGATTTTCGACTAAACAATGAATTAATGTTAAATTTGTTAAAGAAAAACAGAAAAAATATTATAAAATTTTAATTTTTAAAAAAGTTAAACTCACTTGATCCAATTTGAAACTTGTGTAAATAAATCATGAGTCTACTTCTTTAATTCAAAATCCAAAATGACCAAACTTAATAAATTTAAAATCTTCAGTAACTGAATCTAAAGTTACCTAATTCAATTTGTTTGTCAAGCCTAATTTTTATTATTTACAATGATAATCTATGATGATAAGAAATTACCATATTGGCATTGATATGCAATTGAAAACAGAATTATAATGAGTATACGATACTGTTATCTATTTAAAATTTTTTTATTTAGATAGAAAAGACTAGGACTAAAACTTTTATATTACAAGTACTGATACTTTCATAGTCATAGTCATGAGGTAGATGGCTGGCCATAGATTTTCGCCCCACAGCGGAAACCCAAGCAGCCGCCATCGCCGTGAAGGCTGAACCTTCAACGCCGCAGCCCGACCCGGTTTCCCCGGATCAGAAGAGAAGAAGTTCGCGGATCTCGCCGAGGATAATTCTATCCTCGCTACCGGGGACGAGTTCGCGTGGTTCGGGGAGATGGAGACGACGTTGTCGACGCTGCTGGAGAGTCCGTTATTTACAGAGACGAGTGCAGAGGATGGCGCTGACGTCACCATGTAATATGCCAATTATGTTGTTTCAAAGTCAATTTTCCTTTTAAAGAAGAAGTATGCATGATGCTGTGGTTGGTTGGTAGCACAACAGTGCATAACCTCACTACAGCATGCAAGACAGCAGGTGACTGCGGAAGCAGAGCTTGCTGAAATCCCTTGGCAGTTGGTAGGAATTTCTTCTTTTCTGATTTTATTTTTGTTGATGCAAGCAGGTTTTTCTTTTTGGGTTGATTTTAGCATCATGCCACAGTTAGTGCTCGATGCTGGCCAGAATGTGCTGCAGCTATTTGAACTTTATAAACTGATGATTCATACATGCACTTGGAGAGGACTTTATTATCATAACAAGACTGTTATACTGCGATTTGTTCTGTAATACTGGGATAGACCTAAATGCATAGGATTGTTTTACTGATCTCTGCATTGTAGAAAGGTTTTTTTCTTTCCCAGTCAGCCTGCATTCTAGAAGGTTGGGTTGGTTTATTTCTGTATTGTAGCTTTTTTTTTTGTTGAACGTCATTGTTATGCTGTTTTTGGCATAAGAAACTTTGCTTTTCACCTGTTTTCTTTTCCCTTTATTTGCTTTGTGAATAAGAAAGGGTAGATGGTGCAGAAGTTTCTAAATTTGGTGTCTTAGGTTTCTATTCCTGTCTCTTTAAAAAAAATTTTGCTGTTAAATTTAGGAAGCATGTATATTTTAAAGGAGCCAGATGGTCTCTATGCAAGACTTGCAAGTTTTCTTTTCTAGTTTTCTTTGTCGTTGTTGGTGTTATCGTTGACCATTTCTTTCTGTTTACTATGCGTTGATCGTAGGAACTGGAGAGACTATGTCAGAAATTTGAGGAGAATGTTTTGGATGCCACAAAGAAGTTTGAAAAGTTAATAACTGACAAGAAAGAGACTGACGGGTTGCCAGCAACTGCTTTTGGGCTTGCTCACAAACTGCAAAGTCTAAGGTATTTATTTTTAAAATATGGCATATGGTTGTAACATTTTAATAATCTCATTTATAAAGTCTAGTGCGGTTTCTTACTTTTTCTTTTTTATTAAATACATTATACCTTCATTTTTACCTAGGGGCATGAAAATGTGACTCCTGAGGATGGACCATGGATCTTGAAGTTGGATGATCCTAGTTTTCTTTCTGTCTTGCAACATGCTAAGAACCGTGCTTTGCGTGAGGAAGTATACTGCACCTATGTAACTCATGCATCTAGTGGTGATTTGGATAATACTCCAATCATTGAGCAGATATTGAAGCTTAGATTGGAAAAGTCTAAGCTTCTCAACTACAATAACAATGCTGAGGTAAGGAGCATGACTTTATTTAAGAGGTCTTTGCTTTTACAGGTGTACTGAACTATCTTTTATCAGGTAAGCATGGCAGTGAAAATGGCAACAATTGATAAAGCTGAAGAACTCCTTGAGAAGCTATGCAGTGCTTCCTGGAATCCTGCAGTCCAAGGTAGCTTGCAAAATATTGTTTTTAATGGCTACAAATGGTTTTAGTCTTAAGATCTTCAATCTATAAGGGGTATCTAGTGCTGATAAGATAAATAAATAAATAAGGGGCATCTAGTGCTAAAAATGGTTCTACAGTTTCAAAATGAATAGGATTTATGTGGGATGTTCTGTTTGTCTTAGTTATTTTAAACTTCAACTTTAATTGGAAATAACAATGTTTTCTTATTTTATAAATAGCATCATAAAATGAAACTCAGCTCCTACTTGATGTTATCTAATGGCTAAGATTCATCCTTTATGCTGCATCGTGGTCTTTTGTGCGTTCCCCTAGGGTTCCATTGATAAAATTTTAGAACTTAAATTCTATATGTGTGAAGTATGTCTTGCTTTTCATGTCTTGCTTTCCTAAAATGTTCTCTATATTTATAATTGTTCTTGATGCAAACTTTTCCAATTTTTTTTTATGGAAAACTTTCCCAATTAAAAAATCGTGGACATTGAGCTAAATGATTATTTATTGTTTGTTTGATCTTTGTAGATATAGATGACCATAAGAGTTACTCTAAAAGTCAGGGTTCATCTGAAGCTCATAGTTTGAACCATTGGGATTTGGGACATAAACTTCTAAAGTGAGAGGCTCCAGGAATCAAAATACAACATCAATGAGGTTCTATCTTGACCCCTTTCCATTGAATTCAATAGGTGTTAGACTAGAGGCACTTGACAAGGTTGCCATGTCATCTAATCTAAGATCCTTTTTTTGTGGGTGTTTGTGCGCACATGCATGTACACTTTTGTTCTATATTTTAAGCTTCATTTATGCAGTTGATTTGCTTCCCATAGCGATACTTATTTTTTGTCTATCAATCAATACTATTTCTCGTTTTATATATATATATATATATATGAAAGAGTATAGTGCAATTCAAATTGTACTGAATTGTATTACATTAGCTATTGGATGGAAGTTGGGTTCCCTGGTATTGGAGCCCTCTGTCACGGGGTGAGACTAGCTCCGATAGTACTTGTCTCGAAGGCGGAGTCTAGCTCGACCTCGTGCGGCACTTAGTTCGAAATTAACCCCGTAAACCCGAACCAAGTCAGCCTTCTCCAATGCTTGGCGTGGCCCTCTAACTGGGCTCGAGGTTAGCAACACGAATACAAAGGTAGGAAGTTGGGAGAAGAAGAGAATTTATTAAGATTGCAAGGAAGTGTACAAGAGCATGAGTACACAGCCCCTCTATGCGCTCACTCACCTAGCAGCTCACTCTTGCTAGCCAACTCTCTATCTCCTCTTCTATGTGGCCTCCCTATTTATAGAAGAGGTCTGGCCCAAGTCCCTCCGCAGGTGAGTCTCTAGAACACTCCACAATTCCCCTCATACTTACAATTCCAGAAGTTTCTCCACTCTCCCCCTAGCTTAATCTTACATTATTTTAGAATACCCCATTCTAGAACTATGTACAAGGCCCTAGGAAGATATTCACATGAGTTAGGCCCATTGGGCCCGTCCAGACCCCTGTCTGGAACCATCCCCGCGCCTCCAGCAGCTTCTAGAACGTTCTGGGCCGCTCCAGTCTGTCACAAGGGTGTCGACACCATAATCCTGTGTATTTTCCACGTGTCAACACTCTGTCCGCCGCTGCCATCGCACGCTATATGGACGCCCTTGGCCGCTCCCGCGCGTGCCTGTGTGTCTCAACCGCGACCCCATGCCACGGCCCTGGCATTGACACTGCAAACTCATGCCAGGCCCGCCTCTTGAGCGTTCCATGTCGCGCTTGTGCCCGCATCCGTGCCCGTGCTTGCGCGCCCGTGGGTGTCGTGGTTGCCGCCCCGTGCAACGATGGCCTTGACTTGGGCCCCCGAACTCGCGCTCTGTGACACCTCGCCTGTATCCAATGATCCCTATATTACACTCCAGTGTAGTCCGAATTGTAAAACAAGGTTTCCATATATATATATATATATATATATTTTTTTTTTTCCCCCTTCCTCTGAATGCTGTGATGTTCTTTATGTTAGACATAGTTTTTGCATGAAAATGGATCAGGATTTTTCTTGATTATTATGAAATTTACTTTGCCTGATGTTCTAGAAGAGTTATTAGGTCTAGTCAGTATTCTATCCCTCATAAATTAATTCCTTGGTCAGATATGTGTGTAATAGCTTCTGTAACTTAATATTTGAGTAGAATTGACAAGTTTTAAGAATGTGGCCAACTTCTTGCCATTTTTCAGTTTTGTATGCCTGGTTTTATTTTTGTTTTCCATGATTAGACTTGGGACCTAAATTGCATGGGAAAATTTATGGCACAAATTTTACAGGAAGAGCTCCATCCATATTTCTCATTGCCAAAGGTTATGAATGGCCTTTTCAACCTTGCTAATACACTTTTTGGAATAGTCTAGCTCCTGTAAGAATCCTCTCTGTTTCTTTCATAATGTGCCTCAATTGACTATTGTGTGGAGTACTGATTTTATATTCTAATCTATCATTCTTTTTTTTCCTTTTTCCCAAAGGTCTGAAACGAAGATGTCAGGTTTTACCGTGTCAAAGATTCATTAGGTACTCCAATTGTATACTTTTACTTCGATCCATATTCTCATCCATCAGAGAGAAAGGGAGGTGCATCGATCGATGAAGTTGTTTCTCGAAGTCATGTACTGTCACATAATGGATCTGCCGTGAAGTTGCCTATTGCTCACGTGATATGCAATTAGACCGAACCAGTTGGGGACAAGTCAAGCTTAATGACACTTCGTGAAGTTGAAAACATTATTTTTTGCTCAATGAATTAAATTTGGAGTTTTAAATGCTTGGAAGCTAAGGATACAGTGGTGAGCAATTGCGACAATCAAATGTTTTCCCTCGCCCTCTAAAGAGACTCCAAAATCTTCCAAACCATTGTCTTTAACTAGAGCACGAGCACCATATTATTTAAAAACGTATTATTGAGCCACCTAAGTTACTCCTCTGTTTTTCCTCCTTTCAAAAGCATGGTTTTATCTCATACTTTCAGCTAGAGCACAACTCCCCCTCCTCATGAAGTGTGAATATATCTCATTCTTCAGTCAGCTAAGGAAACGGAATGCTATTTTGTGGGCAGCTGTGTGAGTTCCATCTTCTTTAGAATGTAGAGATATGCTCCATGTTTGGTTGGAGCATGCTACTTGTTCGTTTTATTTGTTTTGCAGCAATTAATACATTGTGCACAGTGGCATCTGTAATTTCTTATTTGAATGGCACTTTTTGCCCTTTTTCTTTTCCTCTTAGGTTGAGACTGTTATTCATGAATTTGGCCATACACTTCAACATATGCTGACCAAGCAACGAAGGTTCAGTCGCTGGCATTTGGGGATGCTGTTGAGTTACATTCCCAGTTCATGGAAAATTGGTGTTACCATAAGTGAATGTGTTGGATTTTTGGTGGTGAAAACGGGGGATTGAGAGAGGACTTGGAGGAGAAGGAGAGACACCGGGAGACATAGCCACAAACATAGAACAGAACCATAAACATGGAAGGGTGTAGGCATTCACCCAACCGGAGAGGAGAAACATGCTTTCTCTTTCTCTCTCAATTTTCATCAATTTCTTCCTTTCTTTTTATAAAGGAAGGCTACACATAAAACAATAATATTTTTCTACCTAAACTATAATTATTAACTACCTAAAACATTGACTAAAATGATGAAGTTTGCTGCCATTTCTTGTAGCCCATGTGAAGCTCCATGCTGCTATCACTTTGCTGCTACTGTGCAGTCATGTTGCAGCATCATTTAGCAGATCTCATTTCACTGCATTTTCAGCTTTCATGCCATAGCTCCAACAGAATGTCTCTGACCAAAATTCAAAGTCTTTGAGTCTTTGTGATTGCTTTAGACTGCATTTTCTGCAAGTTTTGTTTGGAAAATGATACATATATGTGGAAGATAAGTGTACAAGGCCAAATATACAATTTGGTTTCAAGTACCAGCAGCTCCTTTGGTCCCATGTATTTGGCTTTCTGCAGCTCCATGGTTGTTTTTTTCACTGTATTGTTAATTAATCGGTGGCATTTTATCTTATGTGTAAAGTCAAAATTGCTTGGCAGAAGCTAGGAAGTTGTAAGTTAAGCTTGTTTCAGTATCTCTTTCTGTCATTGTTTTGTAGGAGAAATGGTAAAATTTTGACATATTTTATTTTAGTTTGCCAAATGAATTCTCTAATTTTCTTGTATCCAGCGTAAAAAATTGTCTATGATGCATGATTACTTTATTATATTTGGTTATATTTGTAACATGAATTATAACCTGTGTTAAATAAATTTCTATCTAATTTGTTTATTGAAAAAAAATTTATTGTCTATTGTTGATTTTTATATTTTATGGATGTATTTCCTACAGGAATTCTTTAGTGAGCATTGCAAAGCGTTATCAAACTGGGGAGAGTCTCCCTGAAGATGTGTATTTGAAGCTCCTTTCTGCAAGGACTTTTCGTGCTGGTTCTCTAAGTCTTCGTCAGGACAACTTCATCCTTTGTTCTACCCTTGTTTTGCTATTTTAATGCAGTAACAATGCTTCACCCAGAATTGTGCTTGTGTTCTTATAACCTTTTTTGAGATTCTTTCCTCTTTTACTTCTAATTCATAAATATGATACAGGAACAGAAGCATATTCTTTATGGTTAATGTCCTCTATAGAGGACATAGGAACTCTGTTAAAATCCCCTCATAATTCATAATCATGGAATGTTAGAAGCATTCTCTACATGTATATGGCTGTTTTTTCTCTTATTCTTTTCCTTCCTGGATACAACCCCGCCTCCTCACAGACTCAGTTACATACTCAGAATTGGATTCTTGGGGGTTTGGTTTACATCACCACTTTGCCCTGCCCCTTCATCCCTCGCTCTTCCCCTATCATACTGCACTAAAGGAAATGTCTTATTTAACCCTCTTAGTCTAATTTTAGTTTTATTGGTCTTTTGCTGTTTACTGGACTGTTTTTAGATCTATCTTTCATGGTTAATTGTTGCCAAATTTTCTTTAAAAACTGAGAGTTCATAATTTGATAGTTGTCTGTTTATTTTCTACAAATACCATACACATACAAGATAATTTGATAAGGAATCAGAAGAGGTGGTTTTTAGGGAGATAGTATGAGAAAAGTAGCACGTGGATGTCATTTACAACTTCATATAGTGAAGTACATTTTATGTTGAACGTTTGGTTAGTGCAACTTT
>BPVZ01000143.1:406996-417954 GCA_020521535.1 Rubroshorea leprosula | reverse complement strand
ATTCCGGCAGAGTTGACAGTCCACAAGCTCAGCACAGACCCCACCAAAAGGCCAGTAGTTCAAAAACGTCGCCTTTTTGGCCCCGAGAAACAAGCTGCCATTGACGAAGAGATACAAAAGTTGTTACAGGTAGGCTTCATCAGAAGAGTGGAGTACTCTGAATGGGTGTCCAACCCTGTGCTCGTCAAAAAGCCAAATGGCAAATGGAGGATGTGCATTGATTTCACCAACCTCAATGACGCGTGTCCAAAAGACCCTCATCCCTTGCCAAACGTCAAGAAGTTAGTAGAATGGGCAACAGGACATGAATGAATGAGTTTTCTTAACGCCAGCTCAGGTTACCACCAGGTCCAGCTGTTGCTAGACGACCAGGAAAAAACAGCTTTTTACGTTGGTGACGCAATCTACTGCTATGTCATGATGCCGTTCGGCCTCAAAAATGCTGGAGCAACATACCAGAAGCTGGTGCAAATCATCTTTAAGCTCCAGATATGCAGAAACATAGAAGTGTATGTAGATGACATGATAGTCACAAGCGTGCGAGCTGAGGATCACATTGACGACCTGGATGAAACTTTTCAAAACTTGTGCCGAGCCCAAATGAAGCTGAATCCCTTGAAATGCACGTTTGCTGTGGAATCAGGGAAATTCCTAAGGTACATGGTATCCAAGAAAGGAATCAAAGTAAATCCAGAAAAGGTACAGGCCGTTCAGTAGATGGAACCTCCCAAGACAGTAAAAGATGTACAGCGTCTGACAGGTCGGGTAGCTGCGTTGCACAGGTTTATAGCCAGATCGGCAGAAAGGTGCATTCCTTTCTTCAAAGCTCTGCCGGAGCCTAAAAACTTTCAGTGGATTGATGAATGTCAACAAGCGTTTGACGAGCTCAAACAATATTTGGCATCCACACCCCTGCTATCCAAGCCTGTCGATGGGAAATGTTTATATCTTTATCTGGGGGTCACAGAAGAAGCAGTGAGTTTAGTGCTACTGAGAGAAGAGAATAAGAATCAGAAGCCTATTTGCTACGTGAGCAGGGTGTTACAAGGTGCCGAGCAGAACTACCTGATAGCAGAAAAGGCTGCTTTTGCTTTGGTCTACATAGCTCGTAAGCTGAGAGCTTATTTTCAGTCTCATCAGATTGTTGTTTATACTGATTTCCCGCTAAGGAAAATATTGCAAAAGCCAGAACTCTCTGGTCGGCTCATCGGATGGAGTGTCGAGCTGAGTGAGAATGACCTCAAACTTCAGCCGCGCACAACTATAAAAGGCCAAGCTGTGGCAGACTTCTTGGTTGAATGTGCTCCGGCGGCTGTGAAAGAAAAGGCACCTGAACACCCAATTTGGGTTTTGTATGTAGATGGAGCTGCTAATGTCGAAGGATCGAGTGTTGGAGCTGTGTTACTGGGCCTTGATGGCTTTAAATCCGAGCATGCGTTGAGGTTTAAGTTCCAAACAACCAATAATGCTGCAGAGTATGAAGCCCTCATTTATGGATTGAAGCTGGCATCCGAGCTGAAGGTACAGAACATCCAAGTCTTCAGTGACTCTCAGCTCGTGGTAGGCCAGGTAAAAGGCAGCTGTGAAATCAGGGATCCTCAGCTTGGTCGTTATACTTCTGTGGTCAACAAATTGAAGTCAGGATTTGCCTCCTTCCAAATCGACAAAATACCAAGAGCAGACAACCACCGAGCTGACGAGCTGTCAAAGTTGGCCTCCTCGTGGGACTTTAACCCTCAAAGGTCAACCATCGTCGAACTGTTGGACGCCCCGAGCTACACTGATCTCGCGGTCGAGTGTCAACTGCTAAGCACGGATCCCTCTACACCGAGATGGACTACCCCACTTATAAATTATCTGCAAAGTGGCGAGCTGCCTAAAGATCTATCCGCCGTGAAAATGATTAAACGAAGGGCAGCACATTTCACTTTGTTAGATAACCAGCTCTACAAGCGAGCAGCCTCAATGCCCCTATTACGTTGCCTTACTCCTTACGAAGTTGAATACGCTGTGAGAGAAGTTCACAAAGGAGTATGTGGCACGCACATCGATGGCAAAACTTTAGCTTGGAAACTCTTGAGGCATGGGTATTACTGGCCCACTATGGTCGAGGACGCGCAGAGTTATGTCCTAAAATGTCTAACCTGCCAGTTCAATGCTGATGATATACACATGCCAGGTATCTGAGCCTATTCTAAAGAACATGCAAACTCCGTGTTTGTCTATAAACTAAGCATAAGTATCTTCCTTGAAACAGGGGAAATGCTATCATCTCTCACGTCTCCCTGGCCCTTTGCTCAATGGGGTGTCGACCTGTTCGGCCCTTTTATCAATGGCAAAGGAGGCTACACTTTCCTGGTCGTTGCAGTGGATTACTTCACTAAGTGGATAGAAGCTAAATCGCTGTCCACGACAACAGAAAGAAAAATAGAAGAATTCTTGTTCGATTCAATATTGTGCAGGTATTCTTCGGTGACTGAGATCATAAAATATATGCAACTGTGATTTGTAGCTCAACTCGCTCATCTGTGTACAGGTTTGGCATCCCTAAGCGGATTATCGCTGACAATGGGCCACAGTTCCGAGCAGCAGCGTTGAGATCGTTCTGTAACGATTATGGCATTGAGCTCGCCTTGACATCCGTGTATACTACACAGTCTAACAGGCAAGCCGAGTCCGCCAATAAAATCGTCTTGCGAGGCCTCAAGACTCGTGTTTTAGCTGCACATTCTAATTCGGTTGACTAGTCTTGTCGTACTACACCCAGCTCGGCCACGGGTGAAACCCCTTTCAACTTGGCCTATGGAGCTGAGGCCGTCATCCCAGTAGAGGTGGGACTACCATCTGATCGAGCAGGCTGGCATGACGATCTCAACAATGAGCAACTGTTGAGAGAAAACCTAGACTTCGTGGAAGAGGTAAGGGAGATGTCTAGAATAAGAAACATGGCGCATCAAAGTCGTGTTGCAAAATTTTACAATAAAAGAGTTCGAACTCGCCAGTTTCAAGTCAGTGATCTGGTTCTACGCAAAACTGGATTGACGAATGCTTACTCGCACATGGGCAAGCTCGCGCCTAATTGGGAAGGACCTTATATGGTCATTTCTATTCAACGACCTGGGTCTTACCGGTTAGCAGATTTACAAGGTCGTCCATTACCATTCATTTGGAACATACATAACCTTAGAAAATTTTACAGTTAAGAGTTAACTTTACAGTTAAGAGTTAACTTTACAGTTAATGTGTATGTTATTAACGTTCAGTCCGTCATGGATCAGTTGTAAATGGCATTTCATAAAGAAATCAAAACACAGAAAGTTCAAAAAAGGAAATTCAATTTGTATTTCATCAATGACCATTTACAGTTGAAGTACATGACATATAATGTCATTGATCAATACAAGTAATCAAAAGAAAATACAAAGGAACAAAAGAAAAAAGTCCTAAGCCTAGTCATCCGTCAGATCGATGGGCATGGATGCATCAGCAGCAGCAGCCGCAGGAGAGCTAGCTGGAGGAGACCGGGCGGCTGGCTCAGAGGTGCGCTGACGGGCGAGATGGCTGGCACCACAGCGGGCTGAGAGTTGGGCGGGGTGCTTGAAGGCTCCTGCTTAACTACAGGAGCACCCTCTACCCATGCGTCAAAGGAGGGCAGCCCTGTTGGATCCTCCCCGTCCTCAAGGACCTAAGGAGGCCAAACAGGCACTCCCTCCTCGTTGAGGTCCCACCTCAACCGCACCGTGGCGTCGACAAGGGGAGCAAGACTCTTTCCCTGCTCGTCCAGGTCCTCCCCGTTAAAGAACGCCAGCTCACCAATCGGGAAGTCCGGGAGGTGTTGCAGCACTTTCCCACGGATCTCGTTGTAGATCTCCGTGGTTACATTTGCTGACGCCACCGCCACAGCGTCTTGAAACGCAGCCGAACCCACGAACCATTCCGCGCCTTGAGCTCGGGCGATGCTAACAGAGCGTGCATGGGAAGTCTTCAGCTTGTTCAGCGCCTCCCCGGCAGCAGTAAGGTTCGGGTCGGCCTCGGCGACCTGGTGCCTAAGGGAGCTCAGCTCGTGCTGAGCAAGGTCCCTGTCGGCCTCAGCCTTCTTGGCCCGTTCTTCAACCCGGGCGGCTTCCTCCTTAGCTGCCTGGATCCCGCTCTCTCTCTCAGCACGGGCGCGCTCCAACTCCTCCCTCAGCTCGTTGTTTCTGTTGGTGAGCTCATCCGCCTGGCTCTCTGCAGCCGCAGCCCGGTTCGCCATTTTAGAGCCTTGCAGACAATTCACATCGTCCACAAGACTAGCCTTCTCAGCAGCCAGCTGTTTGCATTTTGAACCGAGCTCGCCGTTTTGCGTACGAGCCTCCTGCTCGCTCTCGTAGAGCGCTACAGCGTAACTGAATGCCTGCCAAATAGCAACAATCGTAAGTACCTAGTAAGGAAAAATAAAACATTTAAGCAAGCACGAGCAAATACTTACATCCATCAGTTTGATCATAGCGACCTGGCCGCCATGCTGCTGCATAAAAGCTTTTGCCAGCAGACTATCCGACGGGGGCACAAAGCTGTGCATGGCTTGCACCATGGCGGGCTGGCACTCCGCCCGCACATAGCTGAAGCCTTTAGGATAAGCAATCTTGGGGCCCGACATCAAAGCCGAGGCATAGGCGGGCTCTACTGCTACCCGCGTAGTCGCTGACGGCGCGGTGGGTGAACGCACGATTGCAGGACGGGCCGCTTGCACGGGCTGAGTCCCCCCGCTTGTTCTGCGCCGAGCAAGGGGGACTTCATCTTCCTCGCTCTCCGTCTCTTCACGTGCACGTCTACGTGCACTTGGGGCTGCAGCCTCAGCTCTGTGTTCAGCCCGCGGCCTAGATGCCGAGCTGGACCCTCGATGGGACGAGTTGCACGATTGAGGCGCAGCTGGCGATCGCTCGTCGAACTGCGTTTGTCTTTGTGAGGTGCTACCCGGCCCGCGACCTCATGAGCTCTGTGCTCGTTGACGTTGGCGTTCGAGAATGCTGCTCATCTCTCTTGCACAAACAAATATATAAGACTCAGCCCGGCTAATATTCAAGATAGATCATAAAAATATACCTTCTGTGAACAGGTTTGCCACGTCGACAAACCCGAACACGGCGAGCTGCTCCAAGGTAACCAGGGCATCTAAATCTATTAGATTCTCCCTCCTCGCATAGTCCAGCAGCTGATTTTTGAGGTCTGTGTCCCGTGGCAGTAATTGAGGGTAGTTGACGTGTGATTGGGCACACGCCACTCAGAAAGCCGGGCAGCGAGGTCGTTACTTAGCCTCTCTGTTCACGTGTCGCGAATAAATATGAATTGCCTCTTCCACCTCGCCACTTTGTTCCGGACATTCTTGAACAACTGGCTCTTGTCTCTCCCGGAGAGGTAGTACCAATTTGCCCTCGGGAGTTGGGACACAGCCGGCATTGAAACAGCGACCTGAACACGATCGCCTTGGCCGGTACCTCTAATCGCGCACATAATAGCATAAAGCCAATAATGAACCTTATGCTGTTGGGCGTCAGCTGCGTCAGCGCCAGCTCATAATCCGCCAGCAGGTCGAACACCAATCCGGGCAGGGGAAACCGCAGGCCGGCGTCAAAATGGTCCGCATACACTGGAATCCAGCCCGTCTGTGACACCGTGCAAGCCCTCTCATTTGGTGCGCCTGTTCGTAACAGTATTGTCTGGGGAATGTGGTACGCCCTCACCATATCCTCCAATCTTCTGTACCCGCTAATTGAGGGCGCACAATCTGCTACTTCGTGATGAAGGGTGGCCTGGAACCTAAATCCAGCGGGCAGGTCCTTGGGCGCCTTTCGCAGGTTGCCCAACCTGCCCGTGATTATCTTGCTTTCCCACTCTCCAATCATGGGCCGATCTGAGACATGGCTAACCACATCCCCCATCCCTTCCTCATGGCTAGGTGTCTCTTCTGAGGACGAGCTGCTGGGCGATGCAGCGGGGTGATCGCCACCGTCGTCCTTAGCGCTTGAACTGGCGCTTCTCTCAGGCGCCATTGTTTCCGGCAAGTCCTGCAACTCAGGCGGCACTATCATCGTGATAGGCTCCACTGATAAAACCCCCTCCTCTTCTCCATCTCTGCCCTGGTTACCTCGTAGCTTTGATATTTCTCTCAACGAAACCATTTTACCTGAAAATGACGTGAAGTTGGTTCGGTGTTCTGTTCTTCAAGATTGGAGTGCCTCGCTTCAGAGAGTTTCAGAAGGTTTCAAGCAAACGCAGAAGTGAAAATGGAAAAGGAAACAGTTACGCAAAGGGAAATATGGCAGTCTTAATGGCTGTACGCGTGTTTCTGACGCGCCAATTCGCGTCTTACACGTGGCACACGCTTAACGCCCCTTCTGCATAGCGTGCGCCGGCTTTAGCTGACATGTCCCTCAAATGCTGAGCCAGCATTTATGACGGGGAAGACAGAGGGATACGGGGAGATCAACCGTATCTCCTCAGAGATTTGGTGGATTTTCAAAATCTACAAGATTCAGATCGAAACGGCTGATATGTAATCTATCCCGTCACATCAGCTCGCCGTTACGAGCACACTTACCAGGTCGTCACAAATATGACGTATTTGCCAGGTCGGCTTACCCGTGACAATTCATTCACAATTGTAGATCGTTTACTAAAATCCCCCAAGATTCAGCTCGTCACAGATCATGGCGGCGACCGCATTTATCAGGTCGTCACACGGGTTGCAGCTCATGACGGGTCACAAGACCTGTTCACAGACCAAGGCGTACTTGAGGTCGCCCTATTTAACAGCACCACCCGTGTTGCCTCAAAAATCTCAGGTCGCACTGCGGGCGAGGCCGCGTTGCCTCAGCTCGCGATCATGGCAACAGAGCATCATCTGGTCGCACTTCGAAAATAATCAAGGGGCAAGTCACCATATGCCCTCCGGCGCTCACGTTAACGCGGACGAGCTCGCTGGAAATGGTGTTATGTACATGGCCGCTCTCTGTACGAGCTCATCTGTGGTGAACCATTTCAGCTTGCCACCATAACAAGCCCACACTGGTGTGGCTATCCATTTCAGCTCGCCTCCACATTTTCAGGCTCGCGAGCTCGCCTCTTTTCGTATTACCTTTCAGCTCGGCCATCATCGAGGTCGGCCGTAAGCTGTTAAGGCTGTCCGTCATAGTCACCAGCTAGAACGTTGGCCCACAGCCACATGCATCCTAGTTCGTCAACTGAACACCGGGGGGGGGGAGGAGTAATGTTGGAATAGGCCCAACATCCAAACAGGGCTATGCATAACGGGCCTAGGTTACCACCCATTAGCCCAAGCTGAAGGAGCATCAATACAAGCATACCCACGTGACCAGCTCCACGTGGGCCAATGGGGTGCTCACACATGCAGGTGTATGTCAGCACCAAGGGGCTATAAATACCCCCCAACTACCTCTGATGAAGGTAATTAATCTCTACGCTTCTCTCTCTGCAATTACTCCTTGAGAGCATCCCTCTCTAGAATATTGAGTATTGCTGACTTGAGCGTTGAAGTGTTTTCCCTGGGGAAACAACCCCGAGATTTTCAGGTGTAGAAGCAGCAGAGGACTTCAACAGTGTTGGATTGCGAAGCTGCCCAAACAACTTCCAAACAAACTAAACCTCGTAGAATGGGTCTATCCTAATAGTACACAGAACAATAACAGATATTATGGGTCCTAATATGCACCTAATTTATGCCTAACAGAGAAAAGTAGGTACATGTCACAATTAGGTAACGATATAATCTTTGAGGCCCATTTCTATATTCTAACAAGCACTTTGTTAGATGTATTAGACCACAAAGCAATATCATAAATGCTAAGAAATACCGAGATCAGTAAATAATTAAAATGGTATTTTTGAGTTCTGCGTGCTTTATAGCTTGAAACGCATAAGGCTTAAACTGCTACACTCCCACTACAAATATAGTAGAGAAATGACATCTCTAAACAGTAGAATCAAGATAACCTATCCAAATGAAATGGTAACTGGAGATCAGAAGTGCTAAATGTAAGAGATTTTGAGTATACAAATTTGCAAGTCAAATTTCTATCTACTTTCATGGAATATTGCGTTGCGTGTATGGTTTCCAACCATGAGAGGTAGAAAACAAGGTGATAATAGCAAATTCTTACATTTCCACTCATGTTTTTGAGAAATTAATCTTTTCTCTTTAACTATAGGTGGTAAGTGCAAAACATACAAAAAGCAAAGTATTACAAATGATGTCAGAGCTTGAGCGTTTTGGTGACATTTTTGTCTAGCGCTTGCAATTTTATGTAAAGAGTTAAAAATATTCCATATGACATCTTTTTTGAAGTATAGCACTCTAGATAACAAGAATTCAACGAAGGGTAGATGGTTCCCAATTGTCTGATTTGCATTGCTTTTAACAACAACAAACATTCTGATTAAAAACTTGAAATGCACTTACATCATATAGAAATATAAAAGAAACAGGCTACTGTAGCATATTCTCCTGTTTTCAGACCTAAAGCAACAGCAGATATGCTAGAAATGGAAACATTGATTAAACATAGCAAACTTCGACTAGTTAACTTCCAACTGAAGGAGATAAGTTGGGATAGGTTATGGCTCCCTTTTAGTTTCTACTTGCAAGCTTAATAATCCTCCTCTTCATCTGCAGTTCAAATGACAGTAAAGAATATGACTGTCTTGATAATATTGTTGGGAGAAAGTCCAACCCCATGTGAACATGTGTACTTTCCATGTGGTGAAATTTCTTCACCAACCTAGTTAGTTGTGGGCTAGTATTTGCTTTGTTGAAATCAAGTAAGATTGCATGTTGACCCATTTAATGAACAAAGAAAATCATGGATGGGTGGTAATGAGGTAGAGAAAAATGGTGCATGGGTGGTTGGATTTTTCAACATAAATATCCATGCATGCAAAGGCAATGTGCAAGCAAGAGTGAGTGCAAGCAAGAGTGGGGGAAAGCAAGAGAAATTGAGTGAGAGCTCTTGTGAGAGAAAAGAAAGAAAGAAATTGTGAGAAAATCCTTGTATAGATTAAGAGAGAGCATTAGAGAGAATTTAAGAGTTTCTATATATTGAAGTTAGGGTGTTGAGAACTTCTAAATTATTATACTTTTTTTCTTAATAATGAATTTATTTATTTCTTTCCCGTAAACGTAGACTTGTTGGAAGGTGTATAAATCGAATAATGTTAAGTTGTTGTCTCAATTTCTTTATCGCTTTTGTTTGCGTGAGATTGTGGTGCTCGAAATTCCCAACAAATATTGAGAAGATAAAGGTATAAGTAAAGGCAAAATTTAAGTTCTAGAACCTAGTAAGATGTTATAAAAAGATGAAGACAAACCAAAACAAGAAACAAAAGCATGAATCCATCAATTTTTATCCTTTTATATCATTAAGATGATTAAAAATTTTGCATGTCTTAGAAAAAGGCTAGAGTCTAGAGTCAATCATTTACTGGAAAAATAGAGATTTTGTTAACACCATTAATAAAATACCTGCACCATAGTCTCAAATTTCCTTCTCAGACGAGTAAATTCATTCTTAGTCCAATACAGAGTTTGACAGCACCTGAAGCAATATTTTTGTAGACCAAAGTGAGCAGAAGTCAGAGTTCAAAGATATACATGAACATCTAATTGAAAAAGAAAATGAAAATGGAAAGAAAAGACTCCATGCTTTGCTATATAACATTGATATAGAGATGCTAGAACAAAAAACAGCAAAAGAAATACTTATAATAACATGAATCTCTTACTCCCGAGAAAGGGAAATGATAAGTACAAATGATAGTGAATAACAAGATTGATGAAAGTATGAAAATGTATATTTAAAATGTGCTTAACCATTGATATTTGTAGAATTATGGGTTTAAGAGTTGTATTTTTTTATAAATAATTTTATAATTGTTCAATTTATTCATATTGTGCAAATTTGTGGTGATTGAAGGTTTGATATTAAATGGAGAGAATTAGAAGAAAATGACTTGAAGGCAAAGACCTAGAAAGATGAGGATCCAAGAATTAAATTTGAAAGTTGAAGGCCCAAGTTGGATTTTCTCTATTTTTTATTAAGAGCAAAATCCGCGAAGTTGCTATGACCCGCGCAAAAGGATTTCCAGTAACAGCAGGGGTTCCGCTACAACCCCTGTCCGATGAACAGTGCATAAAGAAAGAAAGAAAGAAAAAAAATTCTCAGGACTGCTATTCTAATTATCAAAAACTCTTATTTTGTTTCCATTGGAGTCTTTAAAATTAGGCTTATCATCTTGAGAAACAATTTCTAAGCATATATTTTTTTCTTTTCTAGTGTTAGAGAATTATGTCAAAGTATAGATAAACTTTCAACAAGACTAGAAAGGGTTTTAATTGAGAAATTTGACTTATTATTTTATTTTAATTTTTTCATAGATTTTATAATTTTATTTTTGAGAGATTATTAATTATTTTTATATTAGAAAACCCTAAAAATTATATCCATCAAATTTCATATAAGATTAGTCATACTCTTTTTATCTGTAATTTGTTAGAATATAATTAATTGGTATATTTATTTTGCAAGTTGATCCTTTACTACAATATTGTTGATTGGATATTGTCGCTCTCAGATAACTCATAATGATAGATCAATTTGTTTTTCATTGAAATTAATTTCTCTCAAAATAAATACATTAGTTATTATTATTGGTCTTTAAAATTAAATCTCTCGATTGTTTGTTTGGGATGTGAAACATGCAATTGAGTAATAAATAATAATCAAAATTTATAACAGTTTAACAAATCAATTAAATGAACCCTGAACCATTGTTTATCATAATATTGTTTTTAATTCTCTATAATTATCATCTTTTATTGAAATATTTTTATTCTTAATTTTAGAAATCATCTTTTAATTTAGTTTCTCATAGTAACAACTCTTTTTGTTGATTTAATATAGCGT
>BPVZ01000143.1:387073-397348 GCA_020521535.1 Rubroshorea leprosula | reverse complement strand
ATTTATTCTACTAGAGCTACGATGTAGCCTAATCAATTCAATATGGATTTAGTGATTTTATGCTTTCAATTAAAGTTATTTGCACGAGGAGTTTACATTATTGAACTTAATGCATTGGAAGTCTGATCACCTTTCAATTGATTTAGTGATTTATGCATTAACTTGATAAAGAATTGCGTAGATTAGACCAATAATAATATAAACCGTGTGCTAGACTATGAGACCGAGAGGTAATTAGCTCACATGTGATAGTGGAGGAAGAGAAGAGAGTTAGGAGCTCCCCCTTCTTAAGCTAGAGGTTTCCATAGAATTTAATGCTCAAAAGTTTGTTTAAAATTATATAGAGATATGATTAATTTAACAAACAAGTGAAGGATTAACTTGACTTGAGAAAGCTAGTTAATTAATTTAGAGAAATCCGCCATCACATGCAATAACACTCAACAATTTGGTAATTTAGAATTTATATTGATTGATTATGGTGAAGTCAATGCCTTAGTATCTCATATCTTGGTTAGGTTTAATTTAATTGTTATTTTTCTTTTATTATTTTTTTAGTTAAACTTTCTTCTCATTTGGTTGTTCAAATAAATTTAGATGAATTATTTTGGTACTTAGTTAGACACAATCCTCATGGGTTTGACACTCTCTCATCATTATATTACTTGGGGCGACTAGTACACTTGCTAGGGTGGTTTTAGTGCATCACTTGACTTGCTAGTCAATAGAAAAAAGAGAGTGAGATACATCAACTAAAATTCCTAGGCCGTGACTAAGAAGGATTTTGGCATGCGAAACGCTGCCTCTTTAGAGTAAGATAAGTTAAGAAATGTGCATCGTAGGCCATGAATAAGTCTTCTCCAAATCTCCCACGCGGAGTAGATATATCATATCTTCTTCGAACTAGGGGCCTTTAGCTTAAGTAAATTAATTACACATTCAACATATACTGGCTGGTTGGCTAGATTTGCTTAAAATGTTCTATAACCTTTTGATTTATGAGATGAACATAGATAGGTTTGGCTTGAATCGCTTGACTTGCTAGTCAATAGCAAGTGGATTCAAATTAGAGCTAATTTCTTGGCAATATATAGAAAATAGCCACTAATGGGCCATAGCTTATGTACATAAGGGATATATGTATCATTGGACCATTTTCCACGGTAGAATGCAGAAAAAAGGAGAGTGAGATACATCAACTAAAATTCTTATGCCATGCCTAATAAGGACTTTGTAGAACACTGCCTCTTTAGAGTAAGATAAGCTAAGAAATGTAAATCTTAGGCCATAAATAAGTCTTCTTCAGGTCTCCCACGCGGAGTAGATATATCATATCTTCTTTGATGTAGAGGCCTTTAGCTCAAGTCAATTAATTTCACATTCAATATATACTAGCTACAAGCTAGATTGGCCAAAAATGTTCTGTATCCTTCTGATTTTTGAGACGTATGTAGATAGGTTTGGCTTGAGTCGCTTGACTTGCTAGTCAATAGCAAGTGTATTGAAATTAGAGTTAATTTCTTGGCAATGTACAGAGAATAGGGTACTAATGGGCCATAGCTTATGTACATAAGGGATATATATATATCATTGGACCATTTTTCACAGTAAAATAAAAAAAAAGAGTGAGATACATCAACTAAAATTCTTAGACCGTGACTAATAAGGATTTTGGCATGTGAAACGCTGCCTCTTTAAAGTAAGATAATCTAAGAAATGTATATCTTAGGACATGAATAAGTCTTCTCCAAGTCTCCCAGCGGAGCAGATATATCATATCTTCTTTGATGTATAATCCTTTAGCTCAAGTCATTTAAAATTTCTTTAATTTCCTTATGATTTCTTAGTTGTAGATGGGTTTGGCTTGATTCGCTTAACTTACTAGTCAATAGCAACTCGATTCAAATTAAAGCTAATTTCTTAATTAGTAGCGTACAAATGAGGCCACTGATTGGCCAAATTCCCCGACATGGACAAGGTAATTAATTCAAATCAGAGCTAGTCAACACTTGCAAACAATTTTTCAGCAATTAATTTTTTTATACAAATTTTTCTCGGCACGTGTTCCACCTCTTTTTTATAGCGTTTTCTCGATCCTGTAAATATTCATTTAAACTCAGATTCTGAGAGTTTTTTTAGAATAAAAGAGAGATGGAAATGAGGGAATTAAAGATAAAAGAATATCAATATTTAAAATTTTGTATTATTGAACTAGTTTTGTTTGTTCTTAATTTTGTTTTGTTTTATTTTTTGACATTTGGCTTGATTATTTGAGACAAAGTAGCAATGCAATATTTCATTAGTTAATTTTCTAAGCAAGTTTTCTTATATATATATATATAGAAATTGTAAATTTTATTGATAACTAATAAAATACATTAATTTTCTCTATAACAGTAGTTGCCTTAAGGATAAGAGATATGAATAATATGTTTGGTTGAGGGAAATAGAGAGGAGAGGAGAAGAAGATTTGAGAGGAAGAGTTTTTGACCAATTAGATTATAATATATATTTAAAAATATTGTAATTGACTTAGTTAAAAAACTCTCCCCTCTCCTTTCCTCCATTTCACGCAATTCAAACATACTAGAGATGCTTTGCTTATGATCCAATTGAACATACTCTTGGAATGCTTTACCTTCGAGAACATTTTATTAAGATGTTTGGAGAACTTTCATTTTCAAGCTTTCTTTTTTGGCCAAGTATATTTTATTTCCTCTCAGAGGTTTTATTAGAAACTAAAATCATTAGTTATTAGTTTAGTGTGAGTAAACTTATTGAAAACGTATTTAAAGAAAAGAGAAAGGGGGAACCTGTGGTATTAAAAAATGTAATAATCATGAAATAAATCTGACAAAATTAAAGTTACACTATATCCCATTTAATGGTATAATGTAATTGGATATGTACAGACATTTTTAATAACAAGAGATTGGATCTCAACTATGTCAAACCCATAAGGAAAAAACTCTCCTAACGCCTATTTCTCTATTCATAAGATTGAAATTTAAGATTTTATTTAAAAGGAATCAAGTTTCTTCCACTCTGACCAATAGATTGTTTATTATTCTTTTCTCTTATAGAAAATGTAAAATTAATTCCTTACTTTAAAGAAAATGTATTGAGACTTATTGAAAACGCTACATGACTAATTTTATTCTTACTTTTTTATTATTAGAAATCTCTAGATTGTGACTTTAATAGTGCATTTATTTTTTTTACTTTTAATTTATGTAAAAAGTAAAAGTTGATTTTAATTTTATCATCATCTAATTAAAATATTTTACATGGTACTGGTGTCGAAAATAAAATTTACTTATATAGTTTTTCATATAAATTAATTGTAAAATATGCAATAAATACACTCTTAACTTGTGTTCTTAGTACACATATTTGAAAAATAATTTATTATTTTCTTTTCTAACAACTATTTCCCATCCCTTAAAAAAAGGTTTTTTAAGATATAAATTAAGGGCATATTTATTACACATTTTTATCATTAAATTATATGAAAAATAACAAAAATAAATTTTATTTTCAACAGAAATACAACATGAAATGATTTAATTGAACTTTTGATAAAATTTTAATCAAAACGTTTATTTTTTCATAAAAATTAATGATAAAAGAGTACAATAAATACATTCTTCACTTAAATTAAAAAATCAAAATAAAAAAGTAATTGCTTACTTTAAAAAAAGGTATCCTATGAACTTGATGAGCGCGTAACAAATGTGAAGCTTGTGGGCCGTCCAAAGATCTTGATCAAAATCTATCGGTCTTTGTGCCGTTGCATTTCAACGTAATGCATGTCGTCTATATATGCTCTTAACCAGCATGACGTTCTTCCATCTCTAAAAGCTAAACACAAGAACAAATTATGGAGTCCTCTTTTGCTCACTTCTTGGTTTTTACTGTTTTGCTAGTTTTTTCCTTTCAGCCGTGTTTCCAACATCCATTCTGTCAAAGAGATGAGCGCCTTGCCTTGTTACAGTTCAAAGAAAGCTTTGTCATCGATAAGCATGCTTCTTCCAATGATCCTTTTGCTTATCCTAAAGTCATTCTTTGGAAATCTCAAGTGATGGATTGCTGCTCTTGGGAAGGCATATGGTGTGACCAAGACACTGGTCATGTTATAAGCCTTGATCTCAGTAGTAGTTGTCTTTTAGGTTCTTTCAATTCCAATAGTAGCCTCTGCCGCCTCATTCACCTCCAGTACCTTAATCTCGCCTTCAATGACTTCAATTATTCTAAGATTCCATCTACTTTTGCAAATCTTACAGCTTTAACTTATCTCAACCTCTCAAATTCTTTCTTTTTTGGACAGATACCATTTGAACTTTCAAAACTTACTAGCTTGTCCTCCCTTGACCTAAGCCCCAGTTATAGTTACCTTTTGGTTCTAAAAAAACGATTGTTAAAATTGAAAAGACCAAACCTAAGAAGCCTGATAGAAAATATGGCAAGCTTGGAATACCTTCGCCTTATTAATGTTGATATGAATTCTAGAATTCCTAGTACCTTAGCGAATATGTCCTCCTTGCGGCGCATTCATCTTAGTGGCTGTGGACTGTTCGGAGAGTTCCCTAAGGCAATTTTCCAACTACCAAAACTTTAGGTCCTTCATGTGAGTTACAACTTTGGTCTTACAGGTAATTTGCCTGAGTTTCAGTTTCACAACCAGCTTATGGTTCTTGCAATTCACTTCACAAAATTTTCTGGTAAGTTACCAACCTCAATTGGAATGCTCAGCTCTTTGGAGTTTTTGAATGCTGGTAGTTTTAACTTCTCAGGCTTATTGCCATCTTCTTTGGGTAATCTTACCAAGCTTGAAAGCTTGACCCTTGATAACAATAGCTTCACTGGTACAGTTGAGATTGACACATTTCTTGAGCTCAAATACTTGAAATGTTTGCTTTTATCCGGAAACAATTTTTCGTTACTTATCAAAACTAAGAAGAGTACCAACACCACTACTACAAAGTTCCAATTTCTAGGACTTGGTTCTTGTAATCTAAAAGAGTTTCCAAGTTTCTTACGTAACCAGGACCAACTAGAAACCCTCGACCTTACTTACAATTACATTGGTGGCAAGATACCAAAATGGATATGGAAATTTAGTAAAAGTTTGTCATATTTGGACCTTTCCCATAATTCATTGACAAACTTTGAAAAATTTTCAATTTCCTTTCCTTCGTCTACTCTAGTCCTTTTAGACCTTAGTTTTAACCAGCTTAAAGCTTCACTACCAATCCCTCCATTTTCCATTAATTTCTTTTTTGTTTCTAAAAATAGATTTAGTGGAGACATCCCATCTGAGTTTTGCAACATAACTTCTCTCCAAGTTTTAGATCTGTCTCATAATAACCTGAATGGAATGATCCCACAATGCATTGGCAACTTTAGTAAATCCTTGGTGATTTTGAATTTACAAGGAAACAACATTAAAGGCCCAATTCCTCCAACTTGGGTAGCTGGAAACAATCTACAAGTGATTAAATTAGGACAGAATAATTTGCAAGGAAAGGTACCAAGATCATTGGCAAATTGTAGAATGTTGGAGTTTCTTGATCTTGGTAACAATCATATCAGAGATACCTTCCCTTATTGGTTGGGAACTCTTCCCAGATTGAAGATTCTCATTTTGCATTTCAACAAATTCAATGGTGCAATTAATGTTCTAGAGTCAAATTCCTTATTTCCTAATCTACGGATTGTTGACCTTCCTCATAATGGTTTTGTTGGTCCTCTACCAACAAAATACTTCAACTTGTGGAGTGCCATGGTAGATGTTGATGAGGAGAACACAAAATATTGGCATGCATATGACAATTATGTGTTGAATGGCGTAATCGGTGCCAGTCCATACCCCTACTCAATGACAATAACAAACAAAGGAGTGAAAATGGAATATGCAAAGGTATTAGAGATTTTCTTAGCCATTGATCTGTCTTGCAACAAATTTGACAGAGAGATTCCAGATGTAGTAGGGAGCTTAAAGGGACTTCAACTGCTCAACCTTTCCAACAACATCCTTGTTGGTCCAATCCCACCAGCCTTGGGAAATCTCAAAAATCTTGAAGCTCTAGACCTTTCTCAAAACAAGCTTGTAGGAAGCATTCCCACGCAGCTGACACAGCTCAATTTCCTTGAAGTTTTCAATGTTTCTTACAACCATTTGACAGGACTTATCCCGAATGGCCAACAATTTGATGCATTTGATAATAGCTCATTTGATGGGAATTTAGGGTTGTGTGGATTGCCTCTGTCAAGGAAATGTGACAATTCAAAGGTCTCGCCTCCACCATCTTCAAACTCTAAAGGAAATGAAGATTCTGGATTGCTAGCTGAATTTGGTTGGAAAGCAGTGGCATTGGGTTATGGATGTGGATTCCTTGTTGGTATGGTGATTGGAAACATTGTTTTTGCAAGAACATGTGAGTGGTTGATGAGGACTTACCGAATCAAGATGTCAAGGAGGAGAAGGATGAGGAGGATCATTTGAAAACGAATGTTTATCTGTTGGTGGTAGCCTCTAGCTATGTATTGTTTTGCCTACGTTTCTCTGTTTTTCTTGTTTTTATTTTGTGTGTGCGAATTGTTGTACTTTAAAGCTGCATCAATAAATTGCACTTCAACTTCATTAGTTGCCTGATGTGAATTTTACTAATTTTAAATTTTAAATTTCCAAAGAGAGACAGAAAAAAGGCAAAGAAATGATAATGTATTCATTGTAAATCAGTTCAATTCAGTAAATATTGATGAAAAAGGAAACATAAATTATGTGAAGTAAACCACAAAATATCGAAGTAGAAATCTTTTTGATCGTTTGATGTCTGGTGACTGTGAGTGGTTTTTATCATTTCTGAGGACTTAAGTTGCTTTATTTAGCTCTGGATGTTATGAACGACACTACCACATTGGAAATACTCTAGTGAGAAAAGAATAGTATGGAAAGGATGAAAAGATGGATCTTTGGTGGTGGTTAAGCCGTTTATAGGCTGTGGTTGTGGTGGTGGTTTCGTGATCGAAATAGAAAAGTGGAGGAGTTGATCGGCGATGTTGCGGAGGAGAGAAAAAGTGTGCCGGCTAAAATGGGGATTTAGGGTGTTCTTGATTTTTCAAGCAATACATTACTTAAAGGTTAAATACCCAATTTGGTCCCTTAACTTTCACTTTTGGACCAAGTTCATCCCTAAACTTACTAAATTACTGTATTTATCCTTGAACTTTATTTTTTCGCTGCCAACTTAATCCTTCCATTGACAAAAGTGCTCAGTTGGCACGTTAACATGCCACAAATTTATATTTTTGAAAATCAAAGAATTGCATGTAAAAAAAAAACCACTATCACATTGAGGATTTGGCAACCTCCACGTATAATCCACATTTCTACATGTAAAATTGAAAAGTTAATTTCAAACTTGGTCATCTACTTAAATAATTAAATAATTAAATAATATCAATTAGTGGTAACATATATAATTAAATAATTATCATTTGACAATGTTAATTAAATCTAAATTTAAGGAAAATTAACAAAATCAAAGAACAAATTCATTGTCCTGTGAATTTTCTCTACAACCAAACAACTAGACTACCCAAAAAATTTGCAAAAGAAATTCACCTCCTTCAATCCATTTCCATCTACAGGACATCTAAAGCTTAACTTCAACAATTCAATAAAAACCCCATAAACCAATGGAATTTTTTTCCCTTGATTTTCTCACCAACCAAACAAATACCCAGATAAACATACCACAAAGCAAGAAAATTTTCATTCAAATTCTCCCAGATTTACCATGAAATCAAATTTTTTTTCCCAAGATTTTCTCACCATGATTTTTCCTCCAAACAAACAAATACCCAAATCACGGATCATATGCAGAGCTCCACCACAAAGCTTCACACCATCACCATTGTTGTTGCTAGCCTCCATGAATTATATATCGATGCTCATCCAGATTAGAGCCATACCTTTCATATCGGCATCATTTACTGACATTTGTTGCTTCGTACCCACTTGTGATGCCTTGGTTTTGATTAATCAAGAATTCCAAGTCCTTATGCCTAAGGAAGATGAACCAATTCCCCAAATCAAACTCATCAAAAATTTTGGGTTTTACAATAACCCAAATCTGAGTGCAACAACCACCCTAGTCACAAAATCTCTACAACCCCAAACTCGATCTAGGTTAAAACCCCAGACTCAATTTGGGTTGAATCCCCAATCCTAATATAGGTCCTAAATCCCAACTAGAAAAGAAGAAAAGGGAACCAAACCTTAATTACTTAAGAGGAACCAAACCCTTTCTACTTAGACCACTAAGTTCTTGGTCGTAACATACAATATTTATATGATTAGTATTGTTAACATTAAAAAAATAAAAGAGATTGTGTGGAACTTATTTAAGGATGTCAATTTTCAGTTTTTTCTATTTAAGAATGTCAACTTTTAGCTTTTTCTAAAAATGTCAACTTTCAACATTTTCTATTTAATGATTAATTAAATAGTTATACTAACGTGGCAAATGGATCTTTTAAAAAAAGTTAACATCCTTCATAGAAAAAATTAAAAATTGACATTTTTAAATAAAAAAAGTTGAAAATTAATATCCTTGTTTGGAAATTTATAAAGTTAACATCTTCAAAGAGAAAAAAATGCAAAGTTAGTATCCTTATTTACATATTTTCTCTGAATTTAGACCTTTGCACTTTTGTACTTTTCTTTCTTTCTTTCTTTCCTTCTTTCTTTCTTTCTTTCTTCTTTCCTTAGGTTTTTTTCTTTCTTTGTGTTGAGTTCCTTAGATTTTTTAAATTACCCATATAACAAGCTTTCCGCCAATGATTCCCAAACCAAATGGTTTTAGGGTATTAGGTGAGAAGACAACCTTAAAAACATACCTATTCAAGTAACAAGGGTCATGAAACATTTGATTTCTTTTTAAGAGCAGCTCAACTTATCACTTTTCATGTGAATGATGATGCTTGAACTAAGCATTATTGCCCAATTATTTCATGATTTATTGAACATTCTTTTTTTTTTTTTTCCAATTTTTCTTTTGCTTTTGTGTGCTTTTTAGGTGCTATTAAGTATTCTCTTTAAACTTCTTAGTAATTTGTGCTCAAGTAAAATATGGAACTCACGAACCTAAACTTAATCAAAATGGCATTATTTTCCAGATTTTGTATTTTTCAAATGGGGTATTTATGAATTTCTAACTCTTGAATATTCAATTCTTTGACATTCAATGATCAAATTCCTAAAAAAAACTGTTTCTAAAGAAGAAAAATGGTGTGCAAACAAATATGAATGTAATCTAATACAAATATGAATATTAAAATAGATTTCCACCTCCTAAACTTAAATCAAATATTGTCCTCATTGTTAAAAGAAATAAATAAAGGAGAAAAGAAACTTTCCAAATTATATGCACTTAAAGAGATAGAGTTAAGGTGCCTTCGGTATTCATGAGACTTAAATTTTCCTCAAACTTGTGCAACAAGAACAATGAGAGAGAAAACAATTTAAAGTAAAATAAATCAATAATAAAAAAAAACTAAATTAACATAAATAATGATGATGATGATGATGATGATGATGATGATGATGATGATGAAGAAAAAAACAGAAAAAGTTCAACATTTGAGTTACCTCTCAAAAAATACTTCATTTATAATCATTAACTTGACTTTCTCATGTCAAATTATCATATTCGTATTCCATGTTGAACATACAGATCTATCTGGCTTTAGAAAGATAAAATAAAATAAAATAAGAAAAGAAACAGACTTTGAGGATTCCAATTGAGAAAGTTGAGAGCATTTGAGTGTTTAAAGGAAAAAGAGAAGGGCTACGTACGGCCTTAACTTTTAAGACACCGCCCCAACTCAATCTTCTAGAGTGGGAACACCTACAAAAGCGGTTTTTATTTTTATTTTTATTTTTAATTCTCTTGGTCGTTGAGACTGAGATGAGAAAAGGTTAAATAAACCTTAATTATTAAGACAATTTATAAGATGCAAATGCAAATAATAAAAGATACACTTACCGATGTCTACCCAATAAAAAAAATAAAATAAAACAAAAAGAAGACATACCTACCGATTCTGATGTTGGATTTGAACTTTGAACGTGCTTGTTACTCGGTAGTAGGCCTCAACCAAACCGACAATGCTTCCTCCACAAAAAGACACATCTCCCGACTCTGATGTTGGGTTTGAGCTTGGAATCTTTGACTGGTCCAGTCCATCAAATCGTCATCCACTGCATGT
>BPVZ01000143.1:348606-361395 GCA_020521535.1 Rubroshorea leprosula | reverse complement strand
GTTGGAATTTTTCCAGAAAAGTGAACGTTCCACCCCTCATTTGAGGCGCAAGTTGGTGGAATTCACGGCAGTGGTAGAGTTCGACCTCCGTCTCACCCAATCCCTAAAGCTTGGGGGCCAACCAATTGACCACAGGCCCGGTTGGCTGATTTTGGTTGTCTTAAAACACAGGAGTATTTTGAGATGAATGTACTTGTTATCATGGCAATGATGTATTCTCATTTGGTGGGGTATTCAATATGAATGGTAACATGTCAATTTGAATAATAATATATATATCATATAAAATTATACATTTTATTATATGTTAATAATTATCAATTTTAATAATATAAATAATAAAACTCATCAATTTATAATAAGATCAAATAATAAAATTTCGTTCATATGTAACAGATTTTATAACTTTATAAAATATATGTATAATTTCTTAACCAATTTATATGTTATATCTTATATATATGGCCTCGTAAAGTTATATATTGTCGATGGCAAACTGATATAAGAAGAATTGTTGAAGGGAGGGGTTGAGCATGTGACTGAGACGATTGTCGGTTAGCATGTGGTGGATGGATTGAAGTTAGTTGTGTTTCCCAAATTATTTGATTGAAAATAAAATAATAACAACAGACACATAGTTCTTTTTTTATTTTTACATATCCCTTCTAGTTGACTTCCTCTAAATCCCATTTGGGCCCCTAATAATGATACAATTAAACAGTATTTATATTTATTTATTATTATTATACTAGCAATTACAGTACCACTATTATTTTTTTATAATTCTTAATTTTTTTTCTTTTTCGGAAAAAAAACGGCTCCTGCGCTAAGGATGAGGACTGTTATTTAATAAATAAATGGATTGCGGTTGCAATGGCCCGCCAAAAACTCTGGTTCTCTCTTCCATTGTTTTGGAAATTGCTGGAGGCAGTGCAGGCAGGAAGAAAGACAAAATTTGTTGATGCTACTCCTGGGGAGGGAAAGAAAAGAAAGCTGTTAATACATTAGATGATTGATAGATATTGTCTTGATCCTGAAATGAATAGACTTCTTCATCTTCTCTGGTTATGAAAGTAGCTCCAATTCCTTGGTGGGTATGCTTCCTTTCCTTTACCTTTTTTATGATTTTTGACTCAACGTTGGATTTGAATTAAATATTTGTTTCATCTGTAGAATACCATGTCCGTCTTGCTAGCAAGAACCGGGAGAGACCGTCAGCGTTATGAGAACAATTTTCGACTTGTTTCTGGGTATTCTTCATTTTTGTTTTTTTCTTTTAAGTTAATTTTTATTTTATCGCCGATCTCGGTTAAATCTGAATTCTTCAAAAATTCTGTCATGTTGCTTTTGGATTAAGGTTTTCATATTAAGGAAAGAATTTCAAAATTCCAGGGGGGAAGGTTTATTTATGAAGGGGAGAATGTGAATTTTTGTATTGAAGCCAAATCATTTTTTTGAGAAAAACAAACCAAAGCAATTTAATTAGCAGAGGGGATTGAAATTCTATGCTTAATATGAAATCTATTTTAAACATACTTTATCCAAACAAAGGCAAGCCTAATGTTAGGGTTAATTAATTTTCTGCATATATGCTAATCTGCCATGCCAGTGCCAGTAAAAGCAGATATCATGGTTTGGGTGAACAAGGAGAAGATTATAGTAGATTTCACCTTATTTTGATGTCTTGGAGTTTATTTTGATTTGCATTGACTTTATTCATTGCCATAGTTTTTTAGGCTTTTGCGTAATCATTGACTTCATACATTTCGTTTGTATGTGGAAATTGGAATTCTTTACTCATCTTGATATATATAGTTACCTAATGAAATTGTTTCATCAGTCTTTCCTTCAGGTTAGGTGGGGGAATGGAAAGATGTAAAATTTTATTAGAGATTTAGATGATATCACTCACTTTGATTTCCACTTGTGGATTTCTTTAGAGAATGCTTACGTTTTCAGAATTAATTGAGTAATTGATTATGCTTGTGTAGTCCTGTTTCAGTCTGCCTAATGGGTTAAGATTCCATGATCACAAACATGTATAAGGTGCTCCCAACTCCCAAATTCAACTAACCAAGACATGTGTAGAAAGTTACCTAGTGCTTTCATATATGGACCGATCGATTAACAACAGAAACCAATCTTGGTGAACAACTCTCTTCCGTATCCAGGGCGGGCATCCCAACTTATACATGGCAAATCCTCTTAATTTTAAATTTTAGACACGAGAGTATTAATCCACGCAAACTGTATATATTTGCATGATAATATGAAGCTTTAAATCAGAAAATTTTAGCATCCAAGAATAATTAATTACGCACTTAGATTCACAAAGTAGAACCTTAGTACTTTATATCTATCTAATATATCCCTGAAAACTGATGCTTTTGATTGGCAAGAATGTACGTACGTACGTACTTGTGCTGACTCATGTGGCACCTGCAACAGATGTATTCCCTACAGGCTAACAAAGGATGATGACGAGGGTCTGTGTCACAGGATAAAAGTTCTCATGGTCTCTTCACCAAATCGCAGTGACCTAGTCTTTCCAAAGGTACATACATAGCTTTCTCTTCATGCTGCTTTTGGTGATTAATCTTGTTCTGATTTTTTTGCTGTCAGGGTGGATGGGAGGATGATGAGACTGTTGTAGAAGCAGCATGTCGTGAAGCCTTAGAGGAAGCAGGAGTAAGAGGAATACTAAGAGTAGGTTCTGTTATTTCTGCTTTTCAAGTCAATAAATTAATTAAGAGCTAGCTTATTGTCACATGCTTATGTTCATTTCTAAATTCTAATGCACAAGGAGGAGCAGATCCTTTAGCCTCTAAAGTGTAATGTTTTCTGTGAAAAATTATAAAGATACCTGTCTTGAAAGTTTTATGGTAGCTGGTTCTCCTTGATAATTTAGGAAGTTCCCCTAGGAGTTTGGGAGTTTAGAAGCAAGAGCAGAGAGGATCTATGCAGCCTGGAAGGAGGCTGCAGAGGATACATGTTTGCATTGGAGGTTACTGAGGAGCTTGACACCTGGCCAGAGCAGGAAAATCACGAGAGGAAATGGGTAAAGAAGGAGCTAGCTTGATGAGAATCTAAACGCTACATATATTTATTGCTTTTAAATTTGATTCATAGACATCTGTTTGTCCTATAGTTAAACATCCAAGAAGCCTTCCAACTCTGCCGGTATGAGTGGATGCGCGAAGCACTTGAGGAGTTCCTGAGAGTTTTGGCAGATGAAAAACTGGAGGTGGAGGAACCCCCCACCATGGCAGCTCCAGATGTTGTTGCAGACTGTCAAATGTCAGCGAATTGCTATGTAAAACGTTCGAGCCATGCTTGGAGTGCTATAAGCTCATTGTCCTGGCTCATTCCTGTCAAGAGATTGTCACTTAGTTGAGAAATGAACGTGTTGGCAGTCATATTAGGCTTGGTAACTGGTAAACCCTTCTGATTCCCACACAACAATTATGAAGTGAAATACTGGCTGAGAGAATCAGAAATTGTACTGAAAAGATGTGCGTTAGTTTGTGAGAAATTATGTTGATATTAGGTGTTTTTGAGAAAGTGAGAAAACGGTCTGTGTAACAGTAACTTGGATGAGAAATAGACACTTGGATGATTGATCTGAAAATTGATGCATCCAACCAAAGTAGCTAGCCAAGGAGGAAAATTATGTCCCTCAGCGTGTGCTCACAATTGTTGCTGTGTTAAAAATAAAAAAAAAATGGAGGCTCATTTTTTGGATTTGGATACAATGCACTTAAGCAAATTAACGACTTCACAATACACAACAAGATTCCATTAGAAAGGATTGTGCCTCATTTTCTCAACAGAGCCGATTCGGCTATGCGTCACCAATAATCTCCGCACGAGCAGAATCCATCCCTAAAGTGATGAAATCGCTTTGCATCTCTCACAACAATTTCTCTTTCGACAATCTTTGAGACCAACTTAATGAATACATGGCAATCACCACAAACTCTAAGATTCTTAATCACCTGGATTGTTGAACCTGGAACCGTATTCATTATGCCAAATGCAACGGCCAGCTTCTCACTATGAACACGGAGGCTCATTTCCTTCTCTTCCTCATCAACATCATGAGGAACTGACGTCCTATTGGGGATATAACCAACTTCTTGCAACTTCACATTTATTTCTTCGAGATACTCATAAATACTCTCATGTTGAGGATGATCTTTATCTCCGACCAGGAACACATGAACCTTGCCTTTTAGGTCAACCAAACTGAATCCAGGCGGTTTAACCAGCCCACGATCCTTCATGAGTATTCTCATGCTCTCAGCATCTTTCCACCTTCCAGCATCAGCATATATGTTAGACAGCAAGACATAGTATCCACAATTATTTGGGTCCAATTCAAACAATTTTCTTGCTGCTATCTCCCCAAGCTCCACGTTGTGGTGAATTCTACAAGCCCCAAGAAGTGAACCCCATATTACAAAATCAGGCTTCACCTTCATGCCCTTCAGCAGATTGTAAGCATCATCAAGATATCCGGCTCGCCCGAGAAGATCAACCATGCATCCATAATGCTCCACGCCAGGTTCTACATTGAATTCATTTTTCATTGCATTGAACCAATGCCAACCTTCTTGTGCCAGACCGGCATGGCTACAAGCAGCAAGAACTGAAACAAATGTTATGTAATTGGGTCTCATCCCTGCCCATAGCATCTCATAGAAGACTTTTAGAGCTTCTCTGGCACGGCCATGCATTCCATAGCCAGCAACCATGGCAGTCCACGTCCTAACATTTTTCTCCTTCATGCAATCAAATGCCTTTCGTGCCATTTCAACTTTTCCACATTTACAATACATGTCAATAATAGAGGTACCTACTATTACACTGTCCTCCAAACCCATCCTTATAACCTAAATAAAAATAAAAATAACATAGACCGCCAAATTAAGTATTTGAACATTGAAAGAACATTCATATAAATAAATGCCCTAACCTGCTTAAGCAGGTGAATGATTAATATCAAGAGTAAAGGAAAGTAAGTACCTGATCATGTATGCACTTGCCAGCTCGCAGAGCCCCAGAATGAGCACAGGCTAGAAGTACAGCTGATAATGTCACTGCATTGTAACGGGCTCCAGACTCCCTTGCCATTCCATAGAAAACCTCCAAAGCCTCAGCAGATAATCCATTTTGTGCGTACACAGCAATCATAGAATTCCAAGAAACATCGTCCCTCTCTGCCATTTCATCAAACACCTTCCGAGACACACACACCTCGCCGCTCTTTGCATAAGCGTCCAGTAAAGTATTTCCAATACTCACATCTATATCAAATCCCCTCTTTATTACCAGTCCATGAACCCCTTGAGTGACACCCTTGGCTGGAAGGCGAGAACACGCAGAAATAACAGAAACCATAGCGACTGAATCGATAAATATCTCCCCGTCAGCAGCAGCAGCAGCAGCAGCAGCACCACCACCACCACCACCACCAATTTCACTCTCCTTTATCAAGAACTGTTTAAAGAGAGATAAGGCTTCGTGGGCATTGTGGTTTTGTACATACCCGGTGATCATTGAGGTCCAAGACACGATATTTCTCTGAGGAATGTCGTCGAACAGTATACGTGCGTCCCTCAATTGGCCGCATTTGGAGTACATATCAATGAGAGCTGATGAGACAAAAAGGTCAGATTCATAGCCAAAGATGAAGGCTTGTTGATGGGTCTGTTTGCCCGATTGAAGATCGAGCAAAGCAGAACAGGATTTGATAGTGCAAGGGAAAGAGGAGCGATTGGGCTGGAGAGAGAGCTTCCGCATTGAAGAAAAAGCGCGGAGGGCTTCCAAAGAGTCTCCGCTCCGAGCCAACTCAGCGATGACCGAGTTCCAGGAGAACACATCGTTCTTATCCACGTATTTGTTGAACCAGGTTGTGAGGTTTGTCTTTGTTGAATATCGACGTTTCCAGTAGATTTTGTATGGGATTTTGACAAAAACTGAACTTCGACATGAACTCTTCATTCATTCTTTCCTCTCTCTCTCTTCTTACCCCTTTTTCCTAGGATTTCGCAAACTAGCCTCGGACTAGGAATCAGAGGTTTTTTGAGGTTTTTTCTGCCGGGGGGAACTGAAGACTTGAAGACAGAAAACCCAAGTTCAACCAATTTTTTCACTGGTTATTATATGACATTATATTAGGACCTTGCGCAAGTTTAATTATTGAAAAATAAAAAGTAGTATAAAAGTAATAGTGCATTATGTAAGGGTTTATAGTTTTGTAGTTTGTTTGTCACTTTTCTGATTATATAATTATATTTATACCCACCAAATATCCATCATAAACAAAACCAAAAAAATAAAATAAAATAACAATTCATTGATACAATATTTTAGTAGTACAGTAATAATAGAATGCAACTGCATTAGGCTTACTAGAAGATGTAACCAAGCAAACTTCAAATCACATATCTTATCGCAGCAAGATACAGAATTCCAGAAAAGAATGGGAGTGCCATTGCAGCTAGCGTATTAAACATGGCTGAACTGGATGAACTCTCCTCAGAGATGTGCGCCGGAGCAAATGCTTCTGCATCTGGAGGAGCATCCTCCGTATTTGGTGAAGAAGGAAAAAATGAGGACGCGTTTACATAGGGTAAAACTGCTGGAGAAGCTGAAATAGTTGGCTCAGGCTCACCATTTAGAAAATGCAAAGTAGCAAAGAAGATGAGCAGAGATATGGTAGCAGCAAGCATTTTAGTAGTAGCAGCCATGTTTATACCTGAGAATTCCCAAAGCTGAATTGAGGGATAAAAATATATAGTGGTAGGGAGTTTGGTTTGATCTCCTGCGGCTGCAATCAATTATCACGAGATAAACGAAGGAAACTTTAATGTTGCCTGGTTTCTAGGTAGAGTTATTGAAAACCTACGGTTTCCCTTGGTTTGTCCTTTACATTAATTATATTCCTTTCTCTCTCCTTCTCTATGTGGGAGCAAGAGGTTATTATGGCAGAAGGGTGCTGTCTTCACATGATAAAGGTATGGAATTTTATAAGGGGTCTGTATCTTTTTGTTTTCTTGCTTCTATCCATGATAAGCAGTTCATCCCATGCCTTCCGCTAAAGAAAACAAAACTGAGATGTTACAAAGCCATTTACCATACACAATCTAATGTGTTATTTTATGACTAACTCTTTGTAAAAAAAAAAAAAAAATGTGTATATATCATTACTGAAAAGAAAAATAAATCACACCTGGGCTTAAGGATCAAGTTTCAGCATCCATCAGAAGGATCCAAAGTCAAAGATAAGTAAAACAAAATAGATGGGATTTGTTCCTACCTGACATTGATCGAGAAATTACCCAACAAAAGGAAAACTGTAGAATTAATAAAACATTATCTTACAGAGAAACTAGAAATGCTTAGATGAGATTGGTTGGAGACGGCAGTTTCCCAATCTAACGTTGAATTCAAGTAATCATTCATCTAACCTTCATAAACTAATGTTCAAAACATTGTACAAAGATAATGCTTTGCATAACAAGACATATCAAGAGGACGCAACCGAAATTCATTAGAATTCAAGACTCCAAAATGCAAATATGTGATGGAAGCAACCAGCAATAGCCTAGCAGATGGTGTATGACAACATCTAAGCCACTATCCAACCAAGAAGCAAGGTGAAAAGATAAAAATGAGCAACATGTGTGCATGTTGGTGTATCTTAATATTTGGAGTCAGGCAATGAGTGAACAATTTGAGCTTAAAGGATATACATACATGCATTAAACATTAACTCATGTTGTAAAGATGAAAAGAGATAAAAAAAAAAAAAAGAAGCGCAACCTTGTCATAATTCTTGATATTGAAAAATATCAAGTTTTCCCAATATAGGAATACATTATAGTTTACTCTATGATAACAATTCTTCTAAGCGCTACAAACAAAAAAAGAATCATCCAACTTCCAAAAGAATTCTTTTCTCGTTGGAGTTGGTGAATCTGAAAATAAATATATTGAAGACTACAACAAATCATGGAAGAATCAACAATTAACGTGAGAGCATGAGTGGCAACATACAAGTTCAAATGATGAGGCATAGCGATTCCAGCTTCTGGCCAATAATTGAAAATTTCCATTTTTTTACCAGAAATTTCCCCAGTATGATAGCAGAATTCTCCAACTAGAGAAGCCTAAGATGTGTGGTATCATTCAACCGTTTTATCTGCCAACCTGTTTTCCACGAATGTTGCAATACAGTTACAGAAGAATCTTCTATGCAGATCTTATGTGACATTGCTGGGCTGCAACCAAGGAGGCCCGTGACAAGACACTTAATTGGCAAGGAATGAGTGAAAACACCAATACAAGAGAAGACAGAGGAAGATAAGTAAGGGGAAGAAGTACTTCTGACATTTAAGTCATTGAGGTCAGTTTGACGGTTGGCTTCCCGAGGAGACATTTCATCATCAGCATCATGATCACCAGTATTTGACACAAATTGCAACCTGCTCTTACCAGACTTCTTTTTTGATAGCCCAAGTCGGTGCCTCTGAATTGTATCCCAGTGTGGTGCAGGAAGAGAAGATTCATCTCTGTCGTGGACAGAGTTGGTTAAAGAATGGGAGCTCTGGAGTGAAAAACCTTGAATGTTATTCCGATGGTGTGACAAAAATTCTGGTCTTAATTTTTCAGGAAGTCCAAGAAGAGTCTTATTCAAGAACTGAACCATCCGAAATTCCACTTGCCTGAGTGATTCTCCTGAAGGTGCTGAAAAATCAGGCTGGTACCTTTCAATTAGGCTCAAGATATCTGCTGTGTATGTTTCCGATCGGAGACAGCCCTCCCAGTGCCCCATACTCATCTCCAAAAGGGCATCTGATGATTGTATCTGTTCCTTAGCAAAATTCATCTCCTGAATGATTTTAAGATACGGACAATTTGTTTAGTAAACTATAGAAGTAAATATGCAAAAGTCAAGCCTTATGTGAACATTTAGACTGCTTCTAACTGGAAGTAACAACCAGGAAATGCAATGTGAAAGAAGTACAGAGAATATTTGACAGAACACTAACAAACCATTGTGTTCAAACAGTAGAGGTACATACACTAGACAGCCACTATTGCATGCAATACCAACTAGATCAACTAAACTGAGCTAAAATAGCTAATGACAACTTCCGAGACTCAAGAAACTATAGGATAGGACACCATGTCAATTTCACTAGTTTTATTCTTGTTCTTATTTAGGTTCATCTTGACAGCGGTTCCTTCCGCTAGGATAAGACATACTTAGTGTAGCATCAATTCTTCTCCATCACTACCATCAGCCATGTGATCTGGTGGCAAAGATATTTGTGCTCTTAGTCATATGTCTAGGGTTTGAAACCTAGTCTATAGATACCAAAAAAGCAGATGAAGCTTCAACTGCTCGTGGACATCCCCTGAATGGCATAAATGATTCATCTAGAGATAGACTGCCTCATAGTGTATAAATTATATAACTCATTAACATAACAATATTCATTCATCAATAAAATCTATTCTTTCTTATAAACAAACAAGTATTTCAACAAAATGGGCAGTTTTGTCATATAGGATCACTAGACAGAAAGGCCCTTGCTTTAACTATGATTGGAATACCATAACTTATGCACAATGATAGTTTGACGGTTTAAGTAATATATATTATAGATTATGGATACTCCTCTTTATCTTGTCTGGTCCTTGCAGATTCGGTACTCTAATCCCATACACTGATTTCCCATCTCTTGTTGTAAATGCAAGATCCCAATGGTATTTAAATCCCAAATTTGAATCCTAATAAGCATTTGCACAGTTTTATAATCTTGTCCTTAAACAGAAGTGCATTTTCTACAGGTTTCGATTCAAAAATACAAAGCAAGCAACTTTTGCCCAAAAAAATAAAAATAGAAAATTTCCAATCACCTGACAAACTGAAACGGCCATCGATCTTGCCCGATTCAACGGCGAGCAGTAAACCGCACTAAATCTCACCCTTTGAGAATTCAAGAAGACAGCGAGTGCCCTAGCTTGACGCTTCCCATTAGCCGTCAAGGCAGCCCCGTCGCATCTCCCGCCGACAAAATCCGGCCTCAAATTCAAGTCGCACTCTCCGTGGCTAATCAGGTACACCTCAAGCAGCGTCCGATTTGGATCATCATCGATAGAAAAAGTTGTGGTGGGAAAAACACGAGGAGGAAGCAGCGGGGGAGGTGGAGCGAGGACGTTGAAAGGGTCATAAACTTTAATGGAGGGACCCAAACGAGGAGTGCCCAATGTTGAGAGCTGGGGAGAGAGGGGAGATGCGGATGCGTGGCAGGGTAAGACTTCGGGTTCCTGTTCGAGAACCTTCTTGACCAAGAGATTAGTCTGGAGTTGGTTTGTGTTGGATTGTCCATTGTTGTCTTCGTCTTCTTCTTCTTCTTCCTCCTCCTCCTCCTCCTGGCCCTCGCTTTCTTCTCTGTCGTCTTGGACTTCCTGTAGGGATTGATTAGAACCCATGTGGGTAGAATTGAAATTAGAGGAAGAATGAAGGTGGTGGCATTGTGTGTTGTTCGGAGTGGGATTTGGGATGTACGGTGTTTGAGTTTGGGAAAGAAAGGAAAAAAAGGGCTAGGCTAGATCTACACATTTTGTTTATTTTAATGTGGGTAATTTCCTTATTAATAATACTTTTTTTATGTTAATAATACTACTACTAAGCACTTAAATGCAGCTAAAAGTAATCCGCTTAAGGATAATTCAAAATTTTAAAATTTAAATTTAAAATTAAAAAATTTTAAATTTAAATTTTAAATCATACAAAAATTTTTTTTTTTTTGAACATTTTGACATGGGGTGGGTTCAAAACCCACCAGAGGAGGAGGAATGCACCTAGCAAGCTGTCTAATGTCAGTGGGCCTCTAGGCCCAGGTGCAGATAAATTTTTTTTTTAAATAAAAGAATTATAACTTTTTATATAATTATTATTATCAGGTACAAAAGAATGCTATTATAAATAATAGTGTACTAGTATAATAGTAATAATAGATACAATTATCTATTAATTTAAATAAAAAATGTAATTTTTTAAAATAAACTTTTAAGTTTAAATCTCCTATATAATGAAATATGCTTTTTTTGAAAGTTAACAATAGAGAGGTGTTTTCATAATTATGAAAAAAGAAAAAAAGTATCTTGGGTCTTGGGTAAAGGCCAAACATGCAAATTAGCCTCTCAATTCGTTGTGTGGTGACAGATCAGCCCCTCAAATCAATTCACAGGCAAAAGAACCCCTCAACTCGTTTTTGATGACAAATCAACCCCTCTGTGTAACATGACATCATCAATCTGTTAAAACTTAACATTTTGTTGATCATGTCTTACTTTGCTTTTGTTGAGATGGATGCTTTGCCTTTTATTACATTCCTATATGCTCGTACCAAGTTTTGTAGGAGATGTTACCATAGCAAAATGATTGTTGAACTGGGGGAATTTCATCAATCCAATGGATTAAGATTTCAAGGATGGAGGTAATTTTAGCAGTGGTGGAGGATTCATGGCACAAATCAAAGATCTTGTGGCTTTGAATTGATTCTGAGGGGTGACAATGAAGTTGAGGAAATTCTTGCATGTTGTCGATTCATGAAATTGGTGAATGTCGTCGAGGGAGTGGATTTTCTTGGAAGGTGATTGGAAGTGGAAAGGAAGAGAAATGGATGGGACCTTTTGGGATTGAGGCATAAGAGCAAGGATGATCACTTGGGAGTTGTTATTAGGAGAAAGATTGATGGCTAGAGCTCAGATTAGCCTGTAGTTTGAGGGAGGTGACAATTCCAACCAACCGGTAGGGGATTGGGGAGGTGGTGCTAAAGAGTTAGGGCTTCCACAGTTGCAATAGGTACCAATAAAGGAAGTGGTAAGGGACGGAGACGATGGAGATTTGGGTGATTGTGCTGCTGGTGACGATGATTCCATTTTAGAGCAAGGGAGCAGTTAAGGGAGAAGGAGAAGATACTCGTTAACCAATAGTTTTGAGAATAAAAGTAGAGGAGCGAGAAAATAAAGTATTTGGGTATTGAGCCTAGTGACTAATCTGAATTTGGTTATGGACGATAAAATCTGAACTTGGGCAAGCTTTCACTAGCTGCTAAAAGCCCAATTTTCACGTCTTCGAAATTTGGAGAAACTTATCATCTTTGACAATCGAATAGGAATGTAATAAAAGACAAAGCATCCATCTTAGAAAAATAAAAAAATCCAAGTTAGATGCAACACAGGATGTGATGAGCAAAACGTTAAGTTTTAATAGATTAATGATGTCATGTTACATAGAGGAGCTGATTTGTCACTGAAGAGGAGTTAAGAGGTTTTTTTGCGTGTGAATTGACTTGAAGGGTGGATCTACCACCACACAACGAGTTGGGGGGTTAACCTACTTGTATTGCCTTGGGTAAATGGGTCCTCTAACATGTGCTTTTATGCTACATCAGTCATTCTTGTTTACATTTAATTTTTGTATAAAAAAAATTATATCATTTTTATTATTAATGCTATATATATTTTTTAAATTTAATTAAATAATTAATAAAATTAAAGTCATTTTAATATTTAAATACAAATTAATTACAAAGATGTGTAATAACTTATCATATACTCTAAAAATACATATTAAAAATTTTCTTTATAAATAAAGAATTTTTTAACTTGAATTTTAAGAGTATTATTATTATCATTTTTAATATTAATTAACATTAAAAAATATAAAAATTATTATTAATTCCATTACCAATACCACTTAAAGTA
>BPVZ01000143.1:318799-329855 GCA_020521535.1 Rubroshorea leprosula | reverse complement strand
TGTATAATATAAATAAAAAATTTGACTTAAAAATTTAAGTTTATTTTGTCACTCAAACAAAATTTCAATTAAGCCCCCCCTTTTCTCTATTATCATAGCCCAAATTGTCGTTTCCTTTTTAGCTTTGACCCCATTATTGACAATTGGTTGCGGTATTTTCTTCTTTTATGGAAGAGAATTGGAAAGTGTTGGTATTGGATGATAAAAGAATTAAGGGGATGAAAAGCGCATCAGTAAAACAATGGAAGGAAGCCCGCAATAAAATGAAAACAAATTAAGATAAATAAATACACATCAACTGGGAGCAAGATCGAGCTATTTGTACTTATATAGGTAGCTAGAATTAAATAAAACAGGCATACAAGGAATACATGCCAACTGAACTGAGTGCCAAGGACGGAGACAGTAATCACCAAACCCCCAAATAAATGTCATTAATAATTAATTTAATACTCACTGGAGGGCGGAAGCAACATTATTTCTCTCCCATAGGCTTAATTAAGTAAGCGTACGTAGTGACAGTGAAAAAATTGAATCAATCCATTTAATTACTGTACAAAGAAGCAGCAGTACTCCTCTATCATGTTGCAGCAGCAGCAGCAGTAACAACGAACTGCATAAATATAAGTTGCATTAATTAGGCCTTAGAAATGCAATAGTAATAGCATGCAAACAATAATTAAGCAGCTAATTAAAGCATGTGTATTTCATCCAAACGAGAAATGATCTGCCAAAAACTAATTACCATGTAATAATCATCTCCTCCAAGTTAAAGGTAGGATAACTGATATACTTTAAACAACTCTTCAACAGACTACGGTTCAGACAAGACATAGAAGCATGTTCTCAAAAAGTATCATTTGATGATCTTTTAGCCTCTTTTCCATCAAAAAGGAAGAGGACAAAAAAAATCTATTTGAGTGTGCATAACAATCAATATTAATTATGTCACCCTAGTTTCTGATGTTGCCCTGCTAGATATGGTTGATGAATGGTGATGATGGCCTTTGGTTTCAGATCATAGACACACCTCGTTATAGGTTTTTGAACAAAATTATATGCAAAGTCTGTCCCACAATCACTTAAAAGAACAAAATTAGCAGATATATAGCACGTACCATGATGCCATGCAAAGTTTTAGGAAACAAGTAAAAACGAATCCCAAGTACCGACCAACTGCTAAACCTTAGACAAAATGCCCTTTTCACTTCCTCCATAATGTTGATGCGTGACGATGAAAAAAAAAATTCCAACTTTCATATAAATTTTATTTCATAATATAAACGACAGGACAAGCGGACGTGCGTGGAGAAAAATCAAACATGTTTCATTTGTCTGCAATATCATGAGGAATGCCCATACCTGCTATCTGTATTATTATTCTCAAGCTAAATCTATTTCCTGGTTATCAACAACAAATTGATAACTTTCTGGTTTCTGCCCCAAATATTACCTTGGAGCTCCAAAATTCTAATGCCAGTCTATCACCAATAAGTTGATTTTTATTTATTTAATTTTGATGTTACACAGTTTCAATTCAACGGGGAACTTAAAAAAAATGTTGGTCTCTTTTACTCTTACCAGACTATTTGATAATACTTAAAAGTTTTAAACAAAAATTGTAAAAGTTGTACACATATTATTACTTAATTTCTTTTTTCTTAATTTGGATGATGGAACAATTTATGTACAATTCAAGATTAAAGTAATCTTGAGAATGCATTTGTAGATCAATCAATTTTTCTTTTTTTTTTTTAACTTTAGTGCCAACCTAAAACTAACAAATTAAAACAAATACGTAATTATTATAAAAATATTTATAATTACAATGTTACGTCGTATTATAATATGTTATATTATTATATAATTAATTTTTTTAAAATAAATTATAAATAATACTATATATTTATTTAATATTACATTATAATTGTAAATTTATAATCTCATACCGTGTCATAATTGTAATAAAATAAATCAAATACTTTTTTATTCAAATTACTGTAGAATTTTTCGTGAGTCTTGGTATTTTAGAAAAAAATTTACGAGTATCTTCCATAAATGATGCGTTTAATTTTTTAGTTAACATCTTCCTCCACTCCTCTCTATGTTCATTAACACCCCTTTTACTCCTCTTTCTGTTCATTACCATTACTTTAAACCATTTTTTATTTTTTCCTCATGGACCATACCTGCACATCTTTCTTGTGAAAAACACACAACTGCGCACAGTCAATGGCTAATTGAAGTGGGTTTTACGAGACTATCCACCTTATGCCCTTTAATTTCCATCACAAAATCTCAACAGTCCTATCCTCAGACTCAAGTACAAAAGCTACAATGTGAAAGAAATGAAAACTCAGATTCAAGCATTAAAGGCCAAAGAAATCAATTCCAAAACAACCGATCACTGATCATATAAAGTGTCCATAGCTGAGAATTCATTGGTTGTTTAGCACTAACTCAACGATCGTGTCTAATTCGAAGTTCCCGATAGCAATTGTTCTACAATCTGCTTTTAACTACCAACGTCCATGTCTAGGTAAAGCACAGGGATCTATTGCTTTAGTTCTTAGCTCAATGCTCAGCGCTTCTTCTTGCTAGCTTTTGCAACACTCGATTTTGAGGGAGTAATAAGTACACAAACAGAGCAATAATGGCAACCACAGAGATTTGTGACCCCTACTTAGCAAGCAACCTCTGCAGATAAGAAAAGGTAAACATCAGCTTGAAGAGGAAGTGAAGGAAATGGAAAGCAAGAATATTATCTGGTTAACCCAATCTTGTAAATCGACCCCCCACTCTCCCAGGTGTGTGTGACAGTGCTCACGGTTCATCCAATATCTTAAGTGAATATGAATGTTCTTAGAAAGCGAAACGACGATCATTCATACCTTAACCTATAACATTTTACCGCAACCAAAGATGGTTCCATGGAAAAGCGAAAAAATATGTCAGCAAATGCATAAAAATGTTCTGACGCAGAGATTAAACTGAGAAAGACTAACAATACTTACCCACTCAAGCTTCTTCTCAGGAGTTCATTCTGCCAGGATATCCTAAGGCAATATTGGAGTTGACTAGGCCTCCTATAACCATGACAGTTAGAAAACTGATGCTTGCTCAATTTTTCCTTCTTAGGGGATGAGAATAAAACAATAGCATTGATGCAAAACCTGTAGTGCAGCTTTGGTAGGAATATGGAAAGTTACAACTGCTGGCACACCATAGAACATCCCTTTGCTTTTGGCCTGTAGCTCAAATGAGTGAGACAGAAGACCACCTCTGCATATCATGATGCTTTCTCAGTTTAGTGTTTTTCTTATTCTTCCTCTCTTTCTTTTTTTCTTTTTTTTTTTCCCTTTTTTTTTAAACAAGTAAAATCTTTAAGGGGGTGGGTGTGGAAGTTGAAACCCAAACCTTGTGGCTGAATTCAGGTTGCTCAAGGGTCTATGGGGGGATTTTTTGAAAATTTTCTTTATAATCCTAGGACAATGGATCTCTCTGGGTTGCAATTGTCATTAAAAGGGACCAAAGCATTTTAACACGGACTTAGTCTTTGTAAGCAATTTTGGCATTCAATTTTTGTTTAAACTTCAAATAATTTGGATTTTCTGTTTTCAGGTTGACATTTCAATACCTATGGCATGGTATTATATAAATAGGTTTAATGCCCAATTTAGTCCCTAAACTTTTATTTCTAAACTTAGTTTGTCCTTTAACTTCCAAAAGCACCTAAATCATCCTTAAACTTTTTTTTTTCTGTAACCCAAATGGTCCTTCCGTCATGGAAGTGCATAGTTGGCATGTTAAGTCTCCACCAATTTCATTTTTTAATTTTCACAAGCCATGTGGAAAAACTCCACACCCAATGATGACATGGCAAGAATTTCATCCTAGGAAGCTATCGAAAATAGTAGAGAGGCTTGATTTTGACCAGTGACAGAGAGCGCAAATGGACCCTCCACTTTAAATGAATCAAGTCATGCTTTAAAACTAACTTCCCTAATGAAATCCCCAAAATCAACACCTCTTTTCTTGAACTTGTCCCAGGAAGCTACTTCATTAGGGAATTTGAAAAGAAAATAACTCTATCCAAATTAGATTTGGAAGTCAAATCTCTTGCCGATCCCAAATTTGACCTTGCTCACTTGCAATTTGGAGAAGTTAAGTTGGTCGAAATCCCACTTCTGACTTGACACAATACCCTTCAACATGCCCTGATAAAACAAAGAAGTTGAGATCAAAGGAGGAGGAGGAGGAGGAGGAGGATGGGTACGTTATGGGTTAACAGAAGGAGAGAGAAAGGGAGGTGCATACCTACGGGATTTGGGTGTTGTTTAGTCAAAGAAGAATGGATGCGATGATGAGTAATGGGGAGAAGATGAAGATAAGGAGAGGAGAGAGGAAAAGGGAGGATGTCATGGTGCCGGACATAAATGTCAATGGTAATGGACCTGTCATCCTGTGAACTTGAGCAGGGAATCTCACTTCTCTTCCATGGTCATCCAATTGAAATGGAATTGATGCCATGTCGTCAATTGGGTTGGTGTGTTTTTTCCACGTAAATTTATGAAAATTAAAAGAGGTAATTGGTGAAGATTCAACGTGATAGTTTTGCATTTCCATGACGGAAGGATCATTTGGGTTATGGAAAAATAAAGTTTAAGGACAATGTGGGTGCTTTTTGAAGTTAAAGGACGAACTAAGTTCAGAAATAAAAGTTTAGGGACCAAATTAGAAATTAAACCTATAAATATTATAAGTTCATTTCATCTTTTTTTCTTTTTGTTAATGAGTTTCATTACACTCTAAACACTATTCAATACACAAATTCAAAACCTATCAGAGTTGCAAAGATGGAGGTTATGGTGAGAGGAGCTGATGGGAAGAGAGAGAATGGGAGTTACAGATGGATTTCAATTGGGAATGAGGGAGTGGGGGAGTGGGAAATTGAACCAGTCAAGTGGCAGATAGATGAGAGAGAGAAAAAGAAGTCCGTAGTTGATGTAGAGATAAGAGTATTTTAGTCTTAATAAAAAGGAAAAAAATTATTATTGAAATAATTACTAAATTCAATAAAGATACCCTTTTAATCAAGGTTAGATACTCTAATTAATATTTATTAATTTGTGACTTTATAGTATAAGTTAAAAATGTTCTTTTTTTAATAGTATATTTAAATTGAAGAGATGATATAAGTTAGAAATATCTTTTTCTTAATAATATATTTAAATTGAGGAAGAGTTAAGAGAAGGGAAATTTTTTTTTAATTAATTAAATTATAATGAATTTAAATATTACAATTTAATTAATTAAAAAAATATTCCTCTCCCACCCATTTAAATCAAATATATTATAAATTTTTTAAAAATCGGACTACCAGGTACTTTACTCAACAAAGCCAAAAATTAATTAACCAACTAATTTGAAGTCTCTATCCACGTACGATTTGTCCAACTATAGCAAGTCATTATATAAGGTAAGGCTGCAGGGTTGACAAATAACACTCTTATCAAACCACATGCAGAAATAACAAAGAGTGACCTTTAAAATATGATCCTGAACGGCTTAAGAATTAAGCAACCAACAGAAGAAGCCACATACAGTACGTATTACAGTACCTGCCCCATGTAGAAATTAGGTAGCTAGAAACATAATCCAAAAAGTAATTAATGGGGTTAAACTTAATTCATACTTGATCAGAATATATATAGGATAGGAATTGGATTAACAGGGTAGGCTTGAGATAGATTAGTCCAAAAGTAACAGCACAAAATAAGTACAGTAAGAAATAAATATTCAAAAAGTCTTTTAGTTTGTGACGTTGTGTGCTGTTCCAATGCAATTACCCTTTCATTTTCATTTTTTTTTTTTTTTTGGTTTTTTGTTTCTGAACATTAGGGAATTTGGGGGAAGGGAGAAATTTTTTCAACGCATTGCTGGAAGTTAAAATGTCCATCAACTAAACCCAAGCACTTAAAGTGTGAGAAAAAACCACTAATTAAATTCAAAAGTCCGGTTTATTAGTGCATTTTACTTGTACAAGTAGTAGGAATAAATGTTTATGCCATAAATGATATATAGTGACTTTGAAAGTTGAAACAATTCCATCGCGTCGCTAGATGCAACCAATTTAATGAATGAATGCCAAATATATGGCTGCTTTCTTTCAAGACATATGAAAATGAGTTTGATTTGCATCGATTAGAAACTAAAATAATTAAATTCTCAGGAATTGATGGCACCGGACTTGGGCTTCTAATGCATCACCGGAAATTAGGAAAGCAAGCAAAGATTCTAGCTCATGAATTAATCTAATATTGGGATATAGTTTTGATTTTGACTTCACACTTGCTGAGCTAATTAATTCTGTGCTTACTAATGTTGTTCTTAAATGAAACGAGGGATCTTTGACATTTAGTGCTTGCATATTCCTGTCGAGGACAGGACATCTTTTGCAGGTATCCAATGATAAGTAGTTGTAGACTACGTACATGTACTTTAAGATTTTTTAATAAAAATTTTGGTTTTTAAATTTTCTGTGTTTCTTATGGGATTCAGGCCTTGAAAGCACAATTAGGTCAGACTACTCCAGGTCACCGAATGGACCAATATATCTTGTAGGAGAATCCCATGGAGGATGCCTTGCCTTAGCTGTTACAAACCGTAACCCTGATAATGATCTCCTACTTTTCCGGTCGAACCCAGGTAAGGACTAGAATTATTGCAATCTTTACAAACAGCATTTCTTGAGGTCGTAATTATATTTTTGTAATATTAACAAGTGTGCCATTATAATTTCCTTCCTAAAAGGTATAAATGGTGTACCAAAACTGCTCTGCCCTCTGTAGATATATGTAGATCCCTCTTTGCGAAAGCTTTACTTGCCTTGGTACCAAGCCAAAATGGCTGTCATTGTAGATGACATTTTTTTTTTTAACAGCAGTCATATATTATATTAAAGTGAGTGCAAGGGTACTCAAACCCTTTTTATACTAGGTAAAAATCATACAGCAAAATATATCCCCTTCAGTCCCTATTTTTTTTCCTTCGTCCAGCATTGTGACCTTTAAGGCATTCTGCCGAGTTAACAAGCCAATCTGAAAGGCTGAAGGCATACCCGTCCAATCTTGCAGTAACCCATAGAAAGGATCTCAATTGGATAGTTTCCAGCAACTTTCCCAGGTCTATTTTTTTGTCTTGGAAAATCATTTGATTCCGGTCAAGCCACACTGACCAAATTACATTACTCCAAATGCAATCCCAGCCTTCTCTTAACCGTGGATCTTTACTCCATTCCCCAAAAGCTGAAAAGATTTCCAGCAATCCCTCTCCAGCAGAATCTCGATCCTCCACCATTTAGCACACTCCTGCCACACCCATCTGGTTGTTTTGCATTTTAAGAATAGATGTGTAGAGTCTTCATCTTCCTCATTACAAATAACGCATTTACCATCACCCGAGTCTCTGAGAATCCCTCTAGTGATCAAATTCGATTTGGTTGGAATTTTGTTGAGCAATAGCTGCCAATTGAAGGCTGAAACTTTGCTCGGAAAGCTGGGATTCCATATTCTTTTGAACGTTGAAATATCAGTTGTTCCTATCTGTTCTTTTGTTAGAATTGAGTAGGCTGTTTTTGTCGAGTATTGTCCATCTTTGTTGTGAATCCATTCCTACGAATCAGGCCTTCCATGCGTGATCATCTTGTCTTCTATCACTTCTTGGAGTCCCCTAGCCTCTTCAGTTTCCCATTCAAATAGTTTCCTTCTCCATTTGAGGTTCCATCTCCCTGGTTCATTCCTATCATTTCTCATTTGGTAGCACGTGTTCTCCTTTCCTATTGATAATAAATACAATCTAGGGAACTTGTTAGCAAGATAGCCCACCCCACACTAATTATCCCACCAAAAGCTAACACTCTTGCCATCCCCTAGCTTTGTTCTAAACCCCTTCATCAGCCATCTTGCTCTCTCTCTATCCATTTTATCCATGCAACACACATCTCTCCACCATATAGAACCTACTCCTCTATATTCTTTAATCTCGTCCAACCAATGACCCCCTCCCTCTCCATATTTGCCTACAACTACTCTCTTCCACAATCCCTCCTCATTTTCTGCAAGACGTCCCCACCATTTTCCCATCAATGCCAAGTTAAACTTTCTCAAATCTCTCACTCCTAGCCCGCCTTGCTCTCTTTTTTTACACACCTTAACCCAGCTGACCCAATTTATTTTTCTCTCTTCCCCGCCACCACCCCATAAAAAGCTTCTATGAATCTTATCAATAGAGTAGAGTATACCTTTCAGGATTAAGTAGACTGACATGAGGAACACAGGTAGGCTGGACAACACTGAATTAATGAGCGTGATGCGACCTCCCAAGGAAAGGTGCCGACCTTTCCAGGTAGCTAACTTCTTTTTGAAAGATTCAACCATTGGCTGCCACATTGCTACTCTTTTGTGATTTCCGCCTATTGGGATCCCCAAATATTTAAATGGGATCTCCCCTTCCTTGCAGCACAGCTTGTATGCCATCTTATTTCTCTAATTGTCTTCTACCCCTATCCCTATTAGTTGGCTCTTCCCAAAATTAATTTTAAGACCAGAACTCAGCTCAAATGTTCTCATTATGCTTTTAATAACCCCAATATTGTCCTCTGATGCCTCTCCAAAGAAGATAGTATCATCCGCAAATTGTAGGTGTGAAACCGTGACTCCTTCGTTACCAATCACCACGCCTTTATATAGTTGTTTCTCCACTTTTTAGATGACATTCAGTTGGTCGCTTTTAGTCTTTAGTCCTTTTGATCATATGCAATTCATGGTTTCAATATTTGTATTCACAGCTACGTCTTTTGGCAAGTTGCAACTGAAACCTCTTCTACCTTTACTACAAAGCATTCCAGATGAATTCTTTCTTTTGGCAAGAAATTCCATGTTAAGCTTACCCACAGGTTTGCTGCCTTGGTCTTCAACCTCCGTTTTCTTGCCTTGTTATTTGCATCTTAAGAGAAGTATTTCTTAAACGTAGGTGGCTATGCTGTCTGGATTGTCATATTAATTACAGTTTCTAACTTTTAAAGTTGTCAATCATTTCTTTAGGTGGCCATTTGAGGATGCTGATGGATAATGTAGTGAAGGGCATTGCTCTAGGACAATCTGTTGTTGGATAGCTGTCACAGGATACTGTTACTGCGTCATCTTGCCTCTCTGTAAGATGTGTTTTCGAGTGCATTATACATCTTTCTTTAGTTCATATTAAGAAGAAATTCTGATTTTCATTTACATGCTACAAATTGTGGAAAGATAAATGATGATTTTAAGTCACAGGTTCTGGTTGAAATCTTATCCAAAGAATTGCTTGAATGGAAGCTACAAATGCTGAAATCTGCTTCTGCATATGCCAATTCGCTTTTTTCCCATTTTTTGTCCGAAATTTTACTTTAGTTGTCATCTTAGATTATAAGGTTTTATGATGTTACAAAATAGTTGTTTTGGCCTCTCATGCAGGAAGATGGTATTGATTTGGTAACAATCAACAAGGGAACTAGCTTGTATCGTCGTAGAAAATACCATGACTGTGTGTCGGATTACATGCCACCTTCGCCTGCTGAATTCAAGAAGTTATATGCACCGAGAGAAAGCACAAGAAAATGCACCAGCATTGCAGAACAAAGTCAGCAAATCTCAGATTACACTGCAGACTACAAATAAGTGGGTGTAATTTTGTCAAAATGGCCACATAAATCAGCAAAAATGGCCAACTCCCAACTACATTTTACTTTTATTTATTACTTTAGTTAACTTCAGCCTATAAATGCCCTTGTTCTCCCCGTTGTATAGATTAGTTCTTATCAAGTTTTAATAAAAAATTTCAGTTTATAATTTTTTTTTGTTTGCGTGAGTTTTTGAAAATAATTATCTTTTAATTTATCTTTGTATTTTAAATTTTATCAATTTAAATAATATTTTAAATAATCAAATTCAACGTAATAAAATTTTAAATCTCATCAAAATTAATAATTTGGTATCGGCCCTGCATCATCATATGAATCAAATAGGTAAGCATTTTTGGACAAAGCATATGTCAATCATGACCAAAAGGCTAGAGACATACCAGTTGTATGTCATAAGTAGGGCGCAGAACAACGAGATAGATTAGTCCAATAGGAACAAAACAAAATAAGTACAGTAATTAAGAAATAAATATTCAAAAAGTCTTTTAGTTTGTGACGTTGTGTGCTGCTCCAATCCAATTAGCACAGTTTCCTCGGACACGTATTAGCAATTAATTCCTTTGCCATCAATGATAAATGGCGACTTTGAAAGTCGAAACAATTCAATGAATGAATGCCTAATATATATGAACTATTAATTTGTTTATTTAACTTATCGAGGTTTTATTTGACTGTATGTAGGAATATAGCATATAATAAGGAATTTTTTCATTTAGTATAGAGTTAATGATGTGATTGTTGTATTTTTTTAATAATATTTTTTTTTTTTGAATAATGAGAATTTTTTCTTCGGGGATAAAAAAAGTGGGATTTGGGTTTGAACCCAAGTGCAATTAGTCCTAAGGACGTTTTGCTTTGTAAAGAGATCAGTTGACTTCCAAGTGTTGAATTATTTTTTTAATATTAATTAATATTATAAAAAAATAGAATTTGATTATAAGTAGGATATTTCTTTTTGATTATAGTCATTATAACCTGTTTGATTATAATTAAGTAGAAATAGAATTTGAGCGTCACAGGGGCAGGCAAGGCAGGGAATGAACCATGCCTGATATTTTCAACAAATGAGTAATGCAAATACAATGTCAATACAAGGCGCTAATGGCTGATTTGTCATTTTATATCCAAACTCAAACCTTGTAAAATGCAACTTTAATTTTCTTTTTAATAAATACTTTTCCTTTTGCTTTTTTATTTAATATTTATTTTTAGTTACTATAAAAATTAAAGAAATAGACATTCTAAGCTTCTAGCTAGAATTTTAAATTTGATAATTGGATTTTTCTAAACTGTACTTAATATATATTAAAAATATAT
>BPVZ01000143.1:291269-311553 GCA_020521535.1 Rubroshorea leprosula | reverse complement strand
ATTTCTGCATTAAGATGTAACAAAAAAATTTTAGTGAATCTGCTCAAGCACTAATTAATCGAAAAGAAAATTGGCTCCATAGAGGAGGCTGATAGCTAGGCGCAGACCCCTAGACCGCTGCCCTTTGCTACACAACACTTAAATATTAGGTTAAAACCTCATTTTGGTATCTCAACTATCGTATGGATCTTTGATTTAGTCTTTAAACTAAAAAAATATCTGATTTAATTTTTACTGTTTATCATTTTGACTTCAAGGAAATGGATCGAATTGCCTCAACTATAAATAACCCATCCCGCCTTTCCTCCTCCTCGCCTATCTGCAACTTTCCAACATGGCAGACCTCTCAAGGAACAACCTGCCTTCTCGTGCAAAACCCGCCAGGCGTGCAGGAGCTCCATCCATCACCTCATCTTCGCGATTTCCTTGTCCCCACTGCTCCCGGCTGTTTGGCTCCCCTCAAGCGGTCGGCGGGCATCAGAATGCTCACAAACACGAGCGAGCAGATCAGCGAACCTTTCCGGCCACTCATCAGCAGCAATACCAAGCAGCTGTGCTTTTTAACGTGTGGCCGGAACACATCCAGCCGCGCATAATCTCATCTCCGCTATTTCCTTGTCCCCACTGCTCCAGGCTCTTTGACTCCGCTCAAGCGCTCGGCGGGCACCAGAACGCTCACAAACACGAGCGTGCAGCTCAGCGAACCTCTTCGGCCACCCACCAGCAGCAATACCATCCACTTGCTCTGTTCCCCGCTGATCAACATCAACAACACACCTCATCGACACCATTTCCCCACTCTCCGGCCATTTCCACTACTACTCCCGACGCTCTCTCCCCTACCACGGATGTGGATGATTCTTCTGCCGATGTTGACCTCGCCCGCCGCCTGTGAAGCAACGCGTTTCTCTTTCTCTTAATTTCTTTCTTTTTTGTTTTTGAAAGGAAGTGGAATAAGTTAATGGGTTTTGATGAGAATGAAAGTGGTTAGGGCTAATGGGATTCTTGAATCTCTTGTTTGGTGTTCGTTTCCGTATGTTTTTTGGGGTTTCAACCTTTTTTTTTTCTGTTTTCCTCATCTTACTAAAATTAAAGCGCAAGGTGATGATGATGATGAACGTTAGTTCCCTTAGCTTTGTTCTTATATATGAAAGTAGTTATTAAGTAGCATTGTATGATATATAGATTCGATCGATCTTAATTATATATTTTCTTCTTTCTCGATCTGTTGTATTTCAAACCTGTAGATTCCAACTTCTCTCTTGATTTCCATTTTTCTTTTTTCTTTTTTTGTTGAAGGAATGAAATAATTAAAATAAAAAATCATGAGTAGTTTTTGACAGTTTTATTAGTCAAATCGGTTTTTGAGTTGTAGGCTGAGAGTATGTGAATATTGTTTTTTTTTTTTATTTTTGTTATCATAGTTGCATAATGAATTATTTCATACTACACACATATCATGTTATTTGAATTCAAAATTTTTTATTTTCAATGGAAGAAGATTATTACTGAATAATTTAAATAATTGACAATTATTTTCGAAAAACATAAGAAAAGAAAAATATATATGGACCTTAATTTGCCCCATTAACTGATGAAATAAGTAAATTAATCCTTTACCGGTAGAGGGGCAGAGTCATGGCTTTCTTTTTTCTTTCTTTTTTCGATGGTTTTAGTGGTCAAGATGTCCTCAACTCAGTTTTTACACACTTTGAGATTAACTTTTTTTTTTTTTTTATCTAATTAAAGGTTAGTTATTTATGTTAAAACTAAAAAATTCATAAAAAATTATCTCTTCATTAGTCTCTTTAAAAAATCAAACCTTACTTAACAAATAGGCATAATTGTAATTTTTTTCCTTAAAATATGATAAATGAACACTTTTGAACTTGTGTTATGAGAATAATAGGTATTATAGTGCAGCTCATGTCCTTAATTTTACTATATGACCTTGGCTGTGCTATCCCTCGCAAGAGGATATTTTTGTGTGTAAGAAATTCAGATACCAAGGGAATAACTTCTAGTCCCATTAACATGTGATAACCAACGTACAGGACTGGTCCCTCGGATGGAATCCCAGCAAGACCCTTCACCACCTTCCCATCCTTGGTAGTTGAGAGCATCACAGGGCTAAGAGCAATATCATCTAGCTAGGAACAAAGTCAGTTGAGCAATCCAGAATCAAGATTAATATGTGATAGCACTGCAATTCAACTAAACATATATAAAATGTCTATGATGAGCACAATAGGTGTCAGGTTTGGCTGTCATCAATATTCCACTAATTAATCTCTGACCTAATATGTTCTTCTTATTGACACAACAATAAGCTCTTGTTATTCTGCACCCTACTCATGACAGAATACAATTGGTATATCTCTAGCCTTTTGGTACACGATTGTGCTTTGTCCAAAGATGCTTACCTATTTGATTCATGTAACTTCTTGAATTCAGCAGGCGTAGGTGGCATGTAATCTGACACACAGTCATGGTATTTTCCACGATGATAGAAGCTAGTTCCCTTGATGATTGTCACCAAATCAGTACCACCTTCCTGCATAAGAGGCCAAAACAACTATTTTATAACATCACAAAACCTGATAATATAAGATGACAACTAGAGTAAAAATTAGGACATAAAAGGGAAATAAGTGAAACTTCAAATTCTAAAAGTGAACACCCTCCTCCTCTCAAGACCTACAGTTTGAGTGAGGTATACCAGGAAGAGAAAATGGTGGCTTTCATCAAACTTACGAATCTCACAATTTGGGAGTGCATGGCGTAGTCTTTCACCTTCCTCTCACTTGGAAACAATTGATATCTTCCACTGGAAAACAAATGGTTAATTCAACCAGAGTCGATTATGAGGATCATAAACTTCAAATTTGGACGGTCAACTTTGTTGCAGTGCTGCCCTAAACAGATGGCATTATAAGTTTTTTTTTGAAAAGCAAAAGTAATATTTATTGAAACGGAGTACAAGGGGTACCCCAAACCCGTAAACATCACAGATGGCATTATAAGTTACATTACATTCGTCTGAATGACAAGATGCTCTTCAACATAATTTGTGACAGTGCACATATTTAGGACTGTGATGATAAAAACTGCCAGTAAACATCTTTTCTCTCATTGTAACCATAGAGAAGTAGGCATTATGCATTTAGGTTATGAAGAAATATTTTTCAATCTTTCTTGGTTTATAATCTTTGATTCTGCCATTTTCACTTAACTGCTTCTTGCAATAATTTTGTTTTCCTAACTTCATTTTTCTGTTTGTTGCATTAGCCACTAAATAAGAGAACCTCAAGTTTAGACAAAACCATTTAATATTGATCAATAGTTCTTCAAAACTAAAAGTGAATCATCAAGTTACCTGCAAAGTAATAGCAATTCAGCTTTTGTGGCATGGAGACGAGATTTGGAATATGCAGAAGCAGATTTCAGCATTTGTAGCTTCCATTCGAGCAATTCTTTGCGTAAGATGTCAACCAGAACCTGTGACTTAAAATCATCATTTATCTTTCCACAATTTGCAGCATGTAAATAAAAATCAGAATTTCTTCTTAATATGAACTAAAGAAAGATTTATAATGCACTCTAAAACACATCCTACAAGGTATATATGCTGATTTGCATTTACAGAGAGGTTAGATGATGCAGCAACAATATCCTGTGACAGGTTTCCAACAACAGATGTCCCAGAGGAATGCCCTTCACTACATTATCCATCAGCATCCTCAAATGGTCACCTAAAGAAATGATTGACAATCCAGACAGCATAGCCGCCAATGTTCAAGACATATTTCTCTTAAGATGCAAATAACAGCCAAGAAAACAGAAGTTGAAGATCAAGGGAGCAAATCTGTGGTTAAAGTTTAACATGGAATTGTTTACCAAAAGAAATAATTCATCTGGAATGCTATGTAGTAAAGGAAGAAGAGGTTTCAGTTGTGGCTTGCCAAAAGATGCAGCTGTGAATACAAATATTGAAACCATGAATAATGAATTACATATGATCAAAAGGACTAAAAATTACAAGGGACCAACTGAATGTCATCTACAATGACAGCCATTTTGGCTCGGTACAAAGGCAAGTAAAGCATTTTCGCAAAGAGAGATATAAATCTAGTGAAGGCCGAGCAGTTTGGTTACACCATTTATACCTTTTAGGAAGGAAATTATAATAGCACACTCGTTAATATTACAAAAATATAATTACGATATCAAGGAATGCTGTTTGTAAAGATTACAACAATTCTAGTTCTTACCTGGGTTACGGTATGTAACAGCTAAGGCAAGGCATCCTCCATGGGATTCCCCAACAAGATATATTGGTCTATTTGGTGACCTGGAGTACTCTGACCTAATTGTGCTTTCAAGGCCTGAATCCCGTGAGAAACAAAGAAAATTTAAAAACCAAAATTTTTATTAAAAAAATCTTAAAGTACATGTAGGTAGTCTACAACTACTTATCATTGGATACCTGTAAAAGATGTCCTGTCCTCCTTGACTGGAATATGCAAGCAAGCACTAAATGTCAAAGATCCTTCATTTCATTTAAGAACAACATTAGTAAGCACAGAATTACTTAGCTCAACAAGTGTGAAGTCAAAATTAAAATAATATCCTAATATTAGATTAATTCATGAGCTAGAATCTTTGCTTACTTTCCTAATCTCCGGTGATGCATTAGAAGCCCAAGTCCGGTGCCATCAATTCCTGAGAATTTAATTATTTTAGTTTCTAATTGATGCAAATCAAACTCATTTTCATGTGTGTTGAATTCAAAGCTAGATCCATTTGCTCACAAGGAAACTATTAATTCCAGTTTGCAGAAGGAGGTTTGAATGCTATGATTTTGGTTGACGGGGGATGTATAAAGTATATATTAAAATGACAGAGAAAAAAATATTTCTTTGAAGTAGTGAGAAGAGACGACAAAATGGACCTCGCGAAAAGAGAAGCAGGGGTGAATCCGGAGCCCTGCAACCGCACTCCAAAGGAGAGAACCAGCGAGGCGGACCACTGTCTGATCTGAAAAACACTTTGCAGGCCTCAAAGAAATCCATGAGCGTCTTCCTACCTTCGTCTTCCTCCGATCATTCGTCCATATTGGCATAAACATTTCTCGTCGCTTCTTGTTCCTGAAATTTTCCAATGTTCTGAGGAAGCGCTGACGTTGTTGACTTTCCGATTACTTACCGTTGATGCCTGCTCTGCTGGGAATTAAGAAATTCCTCCTTCGATCTCTTATACCACCCTATGGAATAAAATTTCCTCCTCATGATTATAATAGTTGGAATTTCACTCGTTAAAGAATTATGCCAACGAATAATAATAATAAATAAAGTAAAATATCAATTTAACTTGAAAAATCCTCAATAAAGAAAAATTACGAAGCAAATGCCGCCCAATTTTTTCCAGGTACTCTTAATATTTTCCTTAAAATTTCTTTTATCTTTTTGCATATGCACAAACTCCAGTTGCCGCCTTGGCCATGAGTTTTAGTAATTAATTTAGAGTAGTTTAAATTTGGTTGCATAATGAATGGATTCTGTAATTGAAATCATAATTGCATGTTGAATAGACTGACCTTGTCCTACCCACACATCATAAGATAAATCCAGAATGTTGTCTTTGGTAAGACATTGCCTTTATCCCAGCAAAAAATCATACAGTCTGTAGATTTTGAGTAAATAGATAAACTGTTTGCTACAACTTGTGTAGGTGTCAGCGGTGAATTTCACCTGAAATTAAATAGCAACATTAAAGGTAATGACACTGATATTTGGATTTCCAGTTGCAGTAGTCAAGGGTATTGGAGTGCAAATGGCTGTAAGAGTAGCGGTGGTAGTTTTGCTTAAGTCGGTTGAAGGGGTTTTGTTGGCCATGGTGTCTAGGTTTGAACTTGTTTGAGGGAGAGGGCTCTAATACCACTAATGGGCTATTACAGTACAGTATTGTGAAAGCGATGATCATTGTATTGATTTCATAGAAATTGTATACAAAGATACAGCCAAGTTAGTTATACAATGATGGAAACTAAATTAGTTATATACAAGGTAATTATTATAGTAAGTAAATCAAATCACAGATATGAATATATAGAATTAAATGGAGAATCAATTTAGTGCAATTCTTGATGGGATTTCTTAACAAGAACTAGCGAGGCAGACCACCATCTAAACCATTTCAACCAATATATATATATATCAACTTATTGGTGACAGACTGGCATTAGAACTCTGGAGCTTAAGGGTAATGTTTGAGGTAGAAAGTTATCAATTTGTTGTTGATAACTATGAAATAGATTTAGCTTGATAATAGTAATAGCAAAGAGCAAATATGGGGCATCCCTTGCGATATTGCAAACCAATGAAACATGTTCGATTTTTCTCCACGCACATCCTCTCTTGTCCTGTCCTTTATTTTGAAATTTATATAAAAGTTGGAATTTTTTTTTTCGTCACACATCAACATTACGTAGGAAGTGAAAAGGGCATCTCCTCTAAGGTTTAGCAGTTGGTCTGTACTTGGGATTCGTTTTTACTTGTTCCCTAAAACTTTGCATGGCATCATGGTACGTACTATATATCTGCTAATTTTGTTCTTTAAGTGTTGTAGGACAGGTTTTGCATATAAGTTTTTACTTGGAATGAAAAGAAAACTAAAAAATATAAACAAGTAAACAACTTACCTTGAAAGCTTTGAAGAGAAAAATTGGTGACAAAGAGAGTATTTATCAAACTTAAAGAAGAAAGAAAGAAAAGGTTGAGTTGATGCAATGTAACTTAGTGAGATTGAGATATGAGTCTAAGATGATATTAGACATTAAAGAAAAAAAGTGGAGTTGGAACTTAAAAATCAAAGACTATATGGATTATAGAGGTTAAAAAATATGTTAAGAGTTTGAACTTTGAAGCAATGTTTTAAGAATTGGACCGGATTAGTTGGTTCAATCGGTTGAACCATCAACCGATGGACAAAACGGGCCTGGGTGTCGACTGGATCGTCCAAACCCAGAAGAACCGTTTGACCCATCCAACCCGATAGACTCGGTGAACCGACCAGGTGAATTCTTCCACGATGACGCGACGCTTCAAGCCTACTGCAACTTCATTTTCTGTTTTTCTTTTTTTTTTTTTTCATTCACGATTTCCCACTTTTTCCAACACAAAAGCAAAATTTGATCATTTTTTCTCCATTCTCCGGTCTCCATTACTTCTCCAGATCTGATCGTTGCTTCTCCATTGTTGTTCTGCATTCTTTAGTTTCCAACTTTCCATCATTTTTCCAGCCATATTGACAAAGAAGATACCACAGGGTAGCACCGTAGCAGATCGAGCAACAGATCGCTTCTCCTTCGCATCTCCAGATCCATCAGTAGATCAGCTTCTCCATCGCATCTCCAGATCGGAAAGCAGAGGGCAGCAGATCAGATCAGCCTTCATCAGTTCATCGCTTCTCCAAATTGGGTAGTAGATCGGTAGCCAGAGCATCACCTCCACCGTGCCTTCATCCACCAGCCTTCACCATTGATTTCAACTAAAATCTCCTTACCTTTCTCAGTTGATTTTTGAAGCCAAGGTGCTTCTACATTACAGTTCAATATTTTTCTTGATTTTGGTTATCAATTTATCAATTGCTAAATAATTTTGTGAAGAATTTTATGAGTTCTCTTTAATCCTGTAGCAAATTTGTCTACATACAATGCAATCAGTATTCATGATTATTATGATTTCTAAATTTGTAGAAACAGTATAGAAAAATTGTGAGTTTTCTTCAACATTTACTTGTGAAATTGGGAAACATTGGTTGACTCATATCTTTTTAAGAACAAACAAAACCGAGTTTAGTATTCCTCTGTTCTTAATATTATTTGATAGTAAAAAATTTTAAATCATGCAATAAATTGAATTATGTTTTAACCGAGCTGCTAATATTATTTGATAGTATTCTGCTGTCTAATATTATTTAATTGTCTTGTTGATTATGTCAGTTAGGTTTGAATTATGATTTATTTTGTTGATTTTTATTTATTACAAGTTTTGCTTTTTAATTCTCAAGGTGGCACATATGATATTGATGAAGAAGTGCAAGGTGGTGAAAAAGGATTATTTCATATTGGTAGTGTTGGTAAAGAAAATGATGATAGTCACAATAGTGAAAATGATTTTCATGAACATGATACTTGGTTTAATGAAGATCCTCCTCAAATAGGAGATAAACAATGAACAATTTTAATTTATGCATTATTTGCATGTTAGTTTAAATTTTTGGACTTATTTTTCATTTATATATGTGCAAGATTTGTTAATTTTGAGACTGATAGTTGTATGATAATTTTTTTATTTATTTACTTAGTTTTAAAACTTGTTTTTCATATATATATATATTTTTTCTGGATTTGTTTTTTATATTATTATATGAATTTATATATCTATTAAATTTAATTTAAACTGAAAATAGTTATATAATGTTAGAAATTGCAAGGGAAAAAACTGCAAAACACAACAGCCAAATGATGTCGGAAACTACAGAACCTAAAACTGCAATTTTAGGCGCTTTTCAATTGACCGGGCGGGTGGTCGATTGAACCGATCAGACCACTAGAATCGGGAATTAGTCATCAAACTGGTTCAACCATCGGTTCGGGTTTCAAAACCATGCTTTGAAGAGTTAGAGTCTTAGAGAGTATTAAAGCAAATAAGAATAGAAAAGGTTGAAAGGTGAGCCATGAGTAGAGTTGGATTTTTTTTGGCTTCTAGAAGATGATGAGCTAAGAGAATTAATTAGCCAATTAGGGAGAATTAATCAATTATTATCGGATTAGGTGTGATTGGGAATTAGAAAACAAAATAAATAAATAAATAAATAAATAATTTTAAATTTTAAATTTTTAGATAGATAAGTAGGTCAAACCTATTAATTTAGTAGGTTCATCCGTTATTAACTCGTGACCCATTGAATTCTCATAACAGGTCATTAATTAATGACAGATTATGAATATTTGACTCTAACCCATTTTAAACAAACATGTAATGAACAAGTTAATGGGTCGGGTAAAAAAATGCCAAGTATAGTTGGCACCGCTAGGTTTGGTTATAATCATGACCAAAAATTTAGATTGAGAGGGTCTTTGCTCCATAATTTTTCTTTCCTAAAGATTTTCTACGTTAAATTGGTATTTCACTTTATTTATTTATTATTATTCACTTGCATACCATTGATATCATGAGGAGAGAATTTTATATATAAACTCTATAAAAATTATATGATACAGCTATAAAAAAAATTATATATAAACTCTAAAGAAAGGTTATTGGTAAATTTCAGTCTTTTTGGTCTAGTTATAGCCTTTTTAATTAAATTTGAGTTTGTAAAAGTATTAAATCATAAATTTTTGACACTGGGTGTCACCTCAAATCTAAGGTGATTTATGGCAACGAGGGCTAAGCTACTTTTAGGCATCACTAAAACTTGATTCAAGATTGCTTAGACTGACTTGAGATGATTTCTCATAAATTATAAATAATAATTTGAAGGATTTTTTCAATTTGTGCCATTAGTATGTAGTTATATGTCTTTTTGATATTAGTTTATATTGAAAATAACAAAAAAAATATTATATGGTTTATTTTAATTAATCAAATGATTAAATACAAGTCAACTCTTAATTTTTAATGCCAATTAATACTAACAATGTGTCCTTAAACATGTGTCCTACAAGTTAAAAAAATAATAATTTGAAATTTATACGTAAAAACGAAGATATAAAATAAAATATAAATGGTGATATACTTATATTTGCTTAAAGTAAAAATAGAGATGTATTGACTAAGCTCTTGTTGGTAGAAATTATAGTATCTCATGTATATACATGGTTGTGCTATTGTTAGGCCAAGTTCATATGGTAAAATTTAGGACATGAACTACACTATAATACCTATTATTGACGCAAGTTCAAATGAGTTCTTTTGTCTTGCTTTAATGAAAACAGCTGCAATTATGTCTACTTGTTAGGTAAGATTTGATTTTTTAAGGGAGATTTGAGGAAATAATTTCTCATAAATTTTTTAATTTTGACATGAATAATATACTTTTAACTGAAATAGAAAAGAATGAGTTTTGAAATACGAAAAAAATTGATCCAAAAATATCTTGACAACTGAAATCAGAATAAAATTATGATTATGCCCCTCTGCCCCCTTAGGTAGAGGTTTAATTTATTTCATTAATTGATGGGGCAAATTAAGATCCATATATATTTTTCTTTTCTCATAATTTTCAAAAATAATAAAAAAAATTCACATGCTCTCATCATGCAACTCAAAAACCCATTTGATTAATAAAACTGTCAAAAACTACTCATGATTTTTTATTTTAATTATTTCATTCCTTCAACAAAGAAGAAAGAAAAATGGAAATCAAGAGAGAAGTTGGAATCTGCAGATTTCAAATGCAACGGATCGAGAAAGAAGATAATAGATAATCAAGATCGATCGAATCTATATATCATACAATTCTACTTAATTACTAATTTCATATATAAGAACAAAGCTAAGGGAACTAACATTCATCATCATCATCACCATCACCTTGCACTTTAATTTGAGTAAGATGAGGAAAAAAAAAAAAAAAAAGTTGAAACCCCATAAACGTACGGAAACGAACGCTAAACAAGAGATTCAAGAATCCCTTTAACCCTAACCACTTTCATTCTCATCAAATCCCACTAACTTATTCCACTTCCTTTCAAAAACAAAAAAGAAAGAAGTTAAGAGAAAGAGAAACGCGTTGCTTCACAGGCGGAGGGCGAGGTCAATATCGGCAGAAGAATCATCCACATCCGTGGTAGGGGAGAGAGTGTCGGGAGTAGTCGAAACGGCCGGGGAGTGGGGAAATGGTATCGATAAGGTGTGTTGTTGATGTTGATCAGCGGAGAACAGAGCAAGTGGATGGTATTGTTGCTGGTGGGTGGCCAGAGAGTTTCGCTGAGCTGCTTGCTCATGTTTGTGAGCGTTCTGCTGCCCGCCGAGCGCTTGAGGGGAGTCAAAGAGCCTGGAGCAGTGGGGACAAGGAAATCGCGGAGATGAGATGATGGGCCGCCGGATGTGTTCCGGCCACACGTTATAAAACACGGCTGCATGGTATTGCTGCTGATGAGTGGCCGGAAAGGTTCGCTGAGCTGCTCGCTCGTGTTTGTGAGCTTTCTGATGCCCGCCGAGCGCTTGAGGGGAATCAAACAGCCGGCAGCAGTGGGGACAAGGAAATCGCGAAGATGAGGTGATGGATGGAGCTGCTGCACGCCTGGCGGGTTTTGCACGAGAAGGCAGGTTGTTCCTTGAGAGGTCTGTCATGTTGGAAAGTTGAGATAGGCGAGGAGGAGGAGCAGGAGGAGGAGCAGGAGGAGAGAAGGGATGGGTTATTTATAGTTGAGGCAATTCGATCCATTTCTGTTGTCCAAATAACCCGGGTTGAGTGAAATAACCCTGGGTTAAATTTGTCGTAAGTGGATATGCGTGGCAAATGGATTTGCGACAATTGTCGTAAATGAATATGTAAATACAATTACCTTTTGCACTTAAATAGACCAAAAGGCATTTGAAGTACACATTCAAAGTCCAAAATGCATTTGTAGTACGCATTCAGAAGGCATTTAAATATGTACCAAAAAAAAAAGAAAAAGGCATTTGTAATTTACATACAATAACCTCTGCCTTTTTGCATTTAAGTAGTATTTTTCAAAAGGAAAATTGCAATTTTAAATGCAAAAGGTAAATTAATTTGCCCCATTAACTGATAAAATAAGTAAAAAGAGATTATTACTAAACTATTTAAATAGTTAATTATATTTTTGAAAAACATGAGAAAAGAAAAGTAGATATAGATCTTAATTTGTCCCATTAACTAATGAAATAAGTAAATTAAACCTTTACCTAAGGGGGTAGAGAGGCATAGTCATGGCTTTCTTTTTTTTGTTTTTTGTAGTTTTAGCAGTCAAAATGTTTTCAAATCAATTTTTACGTACTTTGAGATTAACTCTTCTCTGGTCTAGTTAAAAGCCAACTATTTATGTTGAGACTAGAAAATTTATAAGAAATTACATCTTCATTAGTCTTTTTAAAACATCAAACCTTACTAAACAAATTGGGATAATTGTAATTTTATTCATTAAAGGATGATAAATGAACACTTTTGAACTTGTGTTATGAGAATAATAGGTATTATAGTGTAGTTCATCTCCTTAATTTTACTATGTGACCTTGGCCTAACAATAGCACAACCATGTATATACATGAGATACTATAATTTCTACTAACAAGAGCTTAGCCAATACAGTATTTATTTTAAATTTGATCAAATAGAAGTATATCATCATTTATATTTCATATCTCCGTTTTTGCACATAGATTTCAAATTTTATTTTTTTTTAACTTGCAGGGCGCATGTTTAAGTACACATTTTTTATATTAATTCTCATTAAAAAATAAAAGCGGACCTTTATTCAATTACTTGACTAATTGAAGTAATCAATATTGATGACAGTCAAACCTGACACTTATTGTGCTCATCATAGGAATTTTATATCTGTTCAATTGAATTCCAGTGCCGCCACATATAAGTCTTGATTCTGGATTTCTCAACTGACTTTGTTCCTAGATAGATGGTTAAATGCTGCTCTTAGCCCGGTGATGCTCTCAACTACCGAGGATGGGAAGGTGGTGAAAGGTCTTACTGGGGTTCCATTGGAGGGACCCATCCTGTACGTTGGTTATCACATGTTACTGGGACTAGAAGTTATTCCCTTGGTGTCTGAATTTCTTACTCAGAGAAATATCCTCTTGCGTGGGATGGCACATCCAACGTTGTTTGAAAGATTGAGAGAAGGCAGGTTAATTACCTGATGTATCAACCTTTGAACTCAATACGATTAATGGGGGCAGTTCCTCTTTCAGGAACAAATTTCTACAAGCTTATGTCTTCAAAATCTCATAGCCTGTTGTTCCCTGGAGGGGTGGGCGAGGCTCTTCTCAGGAAGCTAACATATTGAATATTTAGCTATAGTATTGTGCAGCTGTGATAACTCAACTCTAGGTAGCTAGGCATATTGATTAATTAATTTTTCCAGGTGAAACATACAAGTTATTTTGGCCAGAAAAAGTCCGAGAGTTTGTGAGGATGGCTGCTAGATTTGGAGCCAAAATAGTACCATTTGGTGTTGTTGGAGCAGATGATTTTGCTGAAGTAATTTTTTATTATAATGATCCAATGAGGATTCTTTACTTTAGGGATTTTATAGAAGATTTGACAGAAGAGGCCGTGGTATTGAGGTATGTATTCTGATCGAGTCTTAAATTACAAAAAATGCAATCAAAGTCCATTTGTTGAGCTTTCTGTGATCTTGAAATGATAGGAATGGAGGAGATGGCAAGGTGTCAAACCAAAAACTTTACCAACCATGACTGGCACCAAGGTTTCCTGGAAGATATTATTTTTATTTTGGGAAACCAATTGAAACCAAAGGTATTTCCATATATAGTCAGTTTACATTAATTTATGGAGTAATTTTTTATTTATGGTTTAGCACATGGCTAGCTTTAATTGAAATGTTAAAAACTATTTGTTTGGTTTTATTATCTAGAACGAAGAAAGCAAGAATTGTTGGAAAATAGATCCTAGTTTTTAGCTATTATCTCTATAATTTAAGAAGTTTAAGTTGTTTACTTGTTTTTCCTATTATTCAATTTGTTATCATTTAAAATAGATTAGATAAGTTGGAATTATTGGTTAGTTATCTTTTTAGATAAAGTTATCTTGTAAAACCTATTTAAATGCTAGTTTGTTTTCATTTTAACGTGAGTTTGATTTTCATTCCATTTTCTTTTTTGGAATCCTTGGTTTCTTAACATTTGGTATCAGAGCAAATTCCTGGCAGATTCCATGGCTTTCGAAAATTATGTCCAGCCCTCAATTTCTCATTTTAATGGTCATCACTAGGGCCATTGGAGTATGTTGATGGAGAGATTTCTTAGGTCCAAAGAGTATTGGATAGTTATTGAAGCTGGAGTTCCAACACCAGCGGCAAGTGCAGATGATGCACAGAGGCAAAAATTGAGAAGGAAAAGTTAAAAGATCTCAAGGCTAAGAACTATTTGTTCCAAGCCATTGATCAGGCTATCTTGGAAACAATCCTTAACAAGTCTACTTCCAAGATTATTTGGGATTCCATGAAGAAGAAGTACCAAGGGAATGAAAGAGCGAAGTGGTAGATTGGTGAATCTGTAGATGACTATTTTTCAAGTACGATGGCAATTGCAAACAAGATAAGGATCCATGGTGAAAATCTAGCGGATGTTGCCATAGTTGAGAAAATCCTTCGATCCATGACAACAAAAGTCAATTATGTTGTCTGTTCAATTGAGGAGTCAAATGATATTAAGGCACTTTCCCTTGATGAGTTGCAAAACTCATTGTTAGTTCATGAGCCAAAGATAAATTGCCAAGACAAGCAAGAGTAAGTAGTGCAGATTTCATATATGCAAGATTTGCAGACCATAGTTAATTCAAGGGCTATAAGTCAAGGAAAAGAAAACTGAAAAAGTAGATCAAGATCTGATAGATCAAAGGAATTTAGCCATTGGAAATCAAAAGAGGGCATAATAGAAATTATGAAGCTATAGATAACAAATCTAAGTCTGCAAACAAGGCAAATTATGAGTGTTTTCGGTGTCATAAGTATGGTCATTATCATTCTAAGTGCCATGCTAATCTAAATATAGGAGAAAGTTCTAATTTTACATGACACAATGAAAAAAATGATGATGCCTCTCTATTCATGGTTTGTCATCCTAAAGAGGTCAACAAGAAGGATGTGTGGTATCTGGATATTGGCTGTAGCAACCACATCTGTGGAGACAAATCTATGTTTTCAAATCTAGATGAGCCTTTTCAAGACAAGGTGAAATTTGGTGATAATTCTACTATTGTAGTCAAGGGAAGGGGAAAAGTAACCATTCATGCCAAAGACAATTCAATTCAAACTATTGCTAATGTTCTGTATGTACCAGATTTAAAGTCAAATCTACTTAGTTTGGGACAACTTGAAGAGAAAGGATATGAAATCTTGATTAAAGATGGAGTTTGCCAAGTTTGTGATTTAAAGCTTGGCTTAATTACAAAGGTCAAGATGATTAGAAATAGGTTGTTTCTATTGTACCTGTAGACCACAAATTTGTCATGTTTTTCTACCAGATTGAAGGACATAGCTTGGTTGTGGCATTGTTGATATGGTCATCTTTATTTTGGTGGGTTGAGAGGCTTTTAGCAGAAGAAGATGGTAAATGGTTTTCCTCATTTTGATTCTCCTTCAGAAATTTGTGAAATCTGCATGGTCGGCAAACGACACCATGACAGCTTTCCTAAAGACAGATCTTGGAAAGCAAAGCTGGTGTTAGATCTGGTTCATTATTATCTTTGTGGACCCATAAATCCAACATCCAATAAAGGTAAACAATACTTTATTACTGTTGTTGATGATTATAGTTGCAAAACATGGGTGTATTTTTTGTAGAACAAGTCAAAAGCCTTAGTAGCCTTTAAAAATTTCAAAGTCTTGGCTGAGAATGAGGCTAGTATATCTATAAAGGTTCTACGCATAAACCGTGATGGTGAGTTTAACTCATAGGTATTAAAAGGCAACTCACAGTAGCATATACACCCTAGCAAAATGGTGTACATGAGAGGAGGAATCGCACAATCATGAATATGGTGTGAAATCTGTTGTCAAAGAGTGGCTTGCCTAAGGAGTTTTGGCTAGAAGCTATTAATTGGGGTGTTCATATCTTGAATAAAAGTCCCATATCTCCACTTCCAGATATGATGCCAAAAAAGGGTTGGAATGGATGCAGACCTACTGTTGACTACTTCATAATTTTTTGGTGCATAGCATATGCTCATGTGCCAGATCAGAAATGGAGTACGCTTGATAACAAAGGGAAAAAATGTATTTTTCTTGGTGTTAGTGATAAGTCCAAAGCTTACAAATTATACAATCCTATAACCAAAAAGGTCATCATTAGTCATGATGTAGTGTTTGATGAAGCAAGCACTTGGTCTTGAATAGAAAAATCTAGGCGATCGATTCCTAAAGATTTCGAAAATGGAGAGGATTTGACTAAGCAAAACTCAAAAGGTCAGACGTAACAGAATGGAAGTCTAACTTCAACAGACCTCCAGGCTTTAAAAAAGGGAAATGAGGGAAGTCTGTCTACAAAAATAGAACTTAGTACTGGAGGAAGTCTCCCAACAACACTAGAACTGGAATCAGGAACTAGTTCATGAGCTCAACGCAAAAAGAGAAAACTAGCATAGTTGGAAGATTATGAGGTAACAAATCTACCTTAAGATGATGTTCCAGTTACTCATGTTGCTCTATTTGTAGATTGTGATCCATTGACACATGAAGAAGCTATTAAAGAAGAAAAGTGGCAAAAAGCCATGGCAAAAGCAATTGGTTCTATTGAAGGAACCAAACTTGGGAGTTGATAGATTTTCCAAAAAGGCATAAGACAATTGGTGTTAAATGGATCTACAAGGCAAAGCTCAATGAAAATGGAGAGGTTGACAAATTCAAAGCTCGCTTGGTGGCAAAGGGTTACAAGCAAGAGTTTGGCATTGATTATCAAGAAGTCTTTGCTCCAGCTGTAAGGATGGACACCGTCAGATTGGTGATTGCATTAGCAACGTAGAACTCATGGCTGATCTACCAGCTTGATATGAAATCGGCTTTCTTGCATGGAGATCTGCAAGAATAGGTATTTATTGATCAACAACCTGGTTATGTGAAATCTAGTTTTGAGCATAAGGTTTACAAATTGAAGAAAGGATTATATTGACTAAAACAAGCACCTAGAGCTTGGTATAGTCGAATTGATGCGTATTTGTTGAAGGAAGGCTTTCAAAAGTGCCCTTATGAGCATACAGTTTACATCAAATTTGGAGATGGAGGTAAATTGATTATAGTATGCTTATATGTTGATGATTTAATTTCTACTGGGAATGATCTTGGCATGTTGGAAAAATTCAAGCAATCTTCAAATTTGGAGATGGAGGTAAATTGATTATATTATGCTTATATGTTGATGATTTAATTTATATTGGGAATGATCTTGCCATGTTGGAAACATTCAAACAATCCATGAAGCTTGAATTTGATATGACATATCTGGGTTTTTTGCATTATTTTCTAAGTCTAGAAGTAGTACAATTAGATTCTGGAATATTTGTTTGTTAGAAAAAATATGTGTAAGAAGTTTTGGACGGATTTCAAATGAAGAACTGCAATTCTGTCACTAGCCTAGTTGAAAAATGTGTAAAGCTCATAAAAGACCCATGTGGCAAATATGTGGACAACAAACTGTATAAGCAATTTGTTGGAAGTCTGATGGATCTGACAGCAACAAGACCAGACATAATGCATGGTGTAAGTCTGATTAGCAGATGTCTGGAGCATTCAAAGGGGTTGCACTTGCAGACTGTTAAAAGAATTCTTAGGTATTTACATGGAACTGCAGATTTTGGACTATTTTACAAGAAGGGTGACTAGATAAATCTGGTAGGTTTTATAAACAGTGATTATGTTGGAGATTTAAATGATAAAAAAAGCACTTCTGGGTATGTCTTTATATTGGGATCTAGTGTAGTTTCATGGTCTTCAAAGAAGTAACCCATTATGACTTTGTCCACAACAAAAGCAAAGTATGTGGCAATGACTTCATGTGCTTGTCAAGCTATTTGGTTGAGAAGAGTTCTAGAAGAACTTGAGATGAATCAACATAAGGCCATTTCAATTTATTGTGACAATAATTTAGCTATATATCAAGCTTTCTAGAAATCCAATTCTGCATGGGAGAAGCAAGCATATACATGTGAGATATCATTTCTCACGCAACTTAGTAGAAGATGGAACAATTAAGTTGACTTATTGTAGAACAGAAGATCAAGTTGCTGATATATTCACAAAAACCCTCAAATTAGCAACTTTTTCAAGACTAAGAGAGTTACTTAGTGTTTGAAGCATCTAGAATTCAGCTTGAGGGAGGGTCTGCAGATTCAAATTACAGACATGGTGTTTTCTAGATTTCTATAAACTAAAGTCCGAAGACTTTTAGTTTAAGGGAGGGATTATTGGAAAGTATATCATAGTTTTTAGCCATTATCTCTATAATTTAGGAAGTTTAAGTTGTTTATTTGTTTTTCCTATTATTTAGGTTGTTATCATTTAAAATAGATTAGATAAGTTGGACTTATTGGTTAGTTATCTTTTTAGATAAAGTTATTTTGTAAAGCCTACTTAAAAGCTAGTTTATTTTCATTTTAACGTGAGTTTGATTTTCATTCCATTTTCATCTTCTCTAGAATCCTTGGTTTCTTAACATTAACTGAGAGACGAGGAGAAATGTCATCAACTGTATTTACATATAAAGTCTGAGGTAGAGAGCTGCATTGCTTATTTGAAGCAGAAAAGAGAAAAAGATCCATACAGGAATATTGTACCTCGGCTAGTGCACCAGGCCACACATGGTTCCAACTCTCAAGTTCCTTCCTTTGACCTTTAATCTTACTTCATATTAAGTGGTGTTGAATCCCTTGGGTGTAACTTAACAAGTACTCACATAACTTGACACCAATTAAAACTTTAATATGCATAATTTTTTTGTTTGTAATTAATACGCATAATTTCTTCTAGAAGTTATATGATACAGCTATAAAAATGATTATATATAAACTCTAAAGAAAGGTCATTAGTAAATTTTAGTCTTTTTGGTCTAGCTATAGCCTTTCTATATTTGAGTTTGCAAAAGTATTAAATCATAAATTTATGACACTACATGTCACCTCAAATATAGGGTGACTTATGGCAACCAGGGATTAAGCTATTTTTAGGCATCACTAAGATTTGATCTGAGGTTACTTAGGAGAAATTCTAGAATATTACGAGGATACCACTGATGTGGTATCTCCGTCCAATAAAAATATCACACATCATTAACTCAGAAAACACATCATCTAAGTGAAACGGAGAATTGTATTTAACAAAAATCTATCTCTCTATTAATGTTATTTAAGACTTTAACGATGATAGTGAAGGCTGCACACTAAAATTAATTATTCATATATTTCTTTATGCATTTCCCACTCTCTACAATTTTTTGCCTTCGGGTCCATCATTTCCCATTCTTTGCTTTTGTGTTTTAGCCTTTGAGGTGATTTGTATCCAGTATTCTTCTATAGAATTCTACCAACTAAAACTGGTTCTCTATCTAGCACCAACAATCAATTTTATATTGAATTATTTGGTGCCTTGTGCTGTTGAAGATATACTCATTTGGTTATCAAGTATTTCCCTATATTAGTAGCTCTTGAACAAAATTTTTGTAACTATTAGTGTAGAGTTAGTTAGCTCTAAGGTTTTGATGCTTCTATTAGTATAATATTAGTATAATATATTAGAATTATCATCATTATTTTTTTTTTTACAAAATTAGATTGTACTATGGCTTCAAGTACTAAACAAGTTGTTGCACTTAGAAATCTCAACCAGTTTGATGATAAGATTAGTGTTGGTATAAAAGTTTGTTTTGAAGAGGAAACATATTGTCTTTATAATAAATATTCTTTAAACAAGGGTTTTAGTATTAGAAAAGAGAATATGCATTATGTTAATAGTGTTCTCCAACAATGAGAATATACAAAGAAGGGTTTCGAAGGAATGAAGATTTTTGTAATGTGAAAAAGATTAATAATTTAGATACAAGAACAGGATGCAAGGCTAGAATTCAGTTCACTATGACAAATGGAATTTGGGAAGTTACTCACTTCAATGTATGCACAACCATGAGCTTGCAGACCATGAAAAAAGACACAATTTAAGATCTAGGAGAAAAATACTAGAAGCACAGGCTTGTGTATTAAGTTCAATGGAAAGTGTAGGCATAAAACCATCAAAATCTTACCATTTCTTAGCAAAAGAATCTGGTGGGATGCAGCATGTTGGATTTACTCAAAAAGAGTGCCATAATTACTTGCATTCTATGAGAAATGTGATGATACAAGTTGGGGATGGTCAAAGTGTTGTGAATCACTTCAAGCATAAGCAAGCTCAAGATCCCCTATTTTTCTATTTAGTGCAAGTGGATCTAGAAAATAGAATGGCAAATTTCTTTTGGAGGGATGGTAGATCCAAGTTGGATTATGATTTATTTGGAGATGTTATTTT
>BPVZ01000143.1:179439-191161 GCA_020521535.1 Rubroshorea leprosula | reverse complement strand
ACAAATTAAAATTTTCATTAATTTTATTAAGATATCTTAGATATAAGTTAATTATATAATTAATATAGGTATTAATTATTAAGTTATATAAAAGAATAGAACCAACCCATTAGACTTAATGGTTCCACCCCAAATCCCCCCAAATCTTAAAGTGTTTGGGTGAAATGGTCGGTTTCAAGTTTCACCACCGTTTTAAAAACTTCCTACCCCATCCCTAAATTGTACATTTTTCAAAAAAAAAAAAGTTATATAAAAGAATAAGTTTTGTAATTTTTATTAATGACTCAATAAAAAAAAAAAAAAAAAAAAACCCCTTATATAACTTAATAATTAATACCTATATTAATTATATAATTAATATAGGTATTAATTATTAAGTTATATAAAAGAATGAGTTTTGTAATTTTTATTAATGACTCAATAAAAAAAATAAAAAATAAATACCCCTTAACTTGTCGTTATCGGTTAGGAATCCGTTCATTTCATTGTTTGGTTGAGGTGAGGCACCGCAAGTCTCCCCAATTCAGCTGCGCACCGCCGTATCAAAACGTATATTTCTAATATTTCGGCCAATCACATGCCATTTGCGTGTTCACAACAGAAAAAAATGCATGCCCGACTAATCTGACAGTCTTTTAGACTGTTAAATTTTCTGTTAATACAGTCATACTCCACACCGGCATCGCCACTGCTACAACCGGAAACCGATGGCGGCAGCAGCAGCAGCAGCAGGAACTGGAGCTCTTGTGTTTTCTTCCCCCTTCTCGCCTGTTCGTCTTCGTCGTCTAGAGACCAGCTGGAGACCGATTCGACTTTCAGCTGTATCATCAACAGAGACGCCAAATACGATAAAAACGACCACGACTTCTAGGGAGAACGGAAGGCCGAGGTCGGAGAAGACGGGGAAAGAGGAAACCGAGAGGAGAGTGATTGATTACTCGAATCCGGAGCCGGAGCCGGAGCCGGAGCCGAGGAAGAGATTAAAGGATTTCTTTCAAGAGTGCCATGAGTTGATCAGATCGGACGGCGGTGGTCCGCCCCGCTGGTTCTCGCCCTTGGAGTGCGGGTCCCGCGATCCAAAATCTCCTCTCCTCCTCTTTTTACCTGGTTTGTCTTTTTTACTACTACTACTACCTTTTTTATTTTCTCTAAAATTAATTTCATTTAAATTATAGGTTTCTTCGCCTATTAATACTTTAAAAATAATAAAAAATATAAAAATTAAAAAATAAAATATTAAAAAATATTGTGAAGCGAAGCGGAGAGGTCAAATTCTAATCCCATTTAGGTCTCGCTTTGCACTGTGTGATGGTACTATGAGTAAAGAGGAGTGCTAGGGAAACTCGCCTCCTGCACTCTCCGGCCAACACTTTCACTTTTATTGGGCCACGTTATTCTGCTAGGTAAGAGGTTGCACTGAAAAGTCTGAAACAAGCTTACGTGGCCCAATGAAAAGGGAAGTGTTGTCCGGAGAGTGCAAGAGGCGAGTGCCCCTAGCATTGCTCATGAGTAAATAGACAATCAGTAATGCAATTAGTTGCCTTTTAGTCCATATGATGAACGTTTCATTGCTTCCCGCTCAGCCGCCAGCTTTTACCTTCTTTTTTCTTTTTTTCTTTTTTTTCTCTTAATTATGTGTGATAAAGTACTGGTAGAATAGTACCACTGCCCCTTTTTTTTATTTTTTGCCCATCTTAAAATTATTTGGCAATCAACAAGGAATCACTACCTTTTTGAGATTATTGGTATTTGAAAAAAAAATTTTGATCTTTATTTAATCAATTAAAATTATTCATATATCATTACTGTATAATTAGTATTAAATTTTGTAATTTTCAATGTAAATTAATGTAAAAAAATGTGTATTAATTGAATTTATAGACAAACCCTAAAAAAATTACTATAAATTTAGATTGTCAGTTTGATGGTTAGAAATAACTTTTAATAAAAAGTTAGAGCTATAAATGGGTTAAGTCAAGTTGCTTATAACTTTTAAATACTCAATATATTCAAAATTAGATTAAATTTAAGATTTAAAATTAATTAAAATTAAACTTTTAAGTATTTAATACATGATTTTTTTTTATACAATTAAGTGAGTCAAGTTTAAATTTCAACTTGAGCTCAACTTAATTTAATTTTTTAGTGTAGTTTTTTACTGGAGTTTAAGTAGAATCGAATCCAAGTCAAATTGCTTTTGAGGAACTCAGTTTATTTATATATTCTTATTAATAGCGGATAGAATAATTGATATTTATTATTAAAAGTTTAAAATTAGCCTAAATGTTAATGTTATCAAATAACCTTAATTACCACCTATTTAAGAGAAAAAAAAAAAGAAAAAGAAAAAAGGAGAGAGAGGCTATAATCTACAAAATAAGCCAAATCAAATACACCCTTACTAATACAAGCTATAGAACACAACAATCTTTGCATTTAGCCCTGTTGAACAACGTATAGCTGATTAGAGATATCCGATGGATGATATTTGTTTTTAGTTTATAATTTAAACACTTTCAACTTTTCTCAAAGACTAAAACCAAAGCAACCAAACTAAGCCTTATTTATTAAATCATATCACAACGTAAAATCTTTCTATTTGGCACTGTTTTGTTCTGCTTTTTTTTAAAAAAAAAATTTAATTCTAGGACTAGAAGTTTATACTAATTCAGTGTTATATGCTGTGAAATTTTCAGGTATCGATGGCACTGGGCTTGGCCTTATAACGCATCACCATAAACTTGGGAAGTATGTAAAAAACAGTTTCAATCATTGGTGTTATCATGTTTGACATTTGATTCTTATTTGTGTATCCCCTTTCATCAATGTTCAAAAAATCTGATTTGTGTATCCGTGTGTATGTGTTTTTTTTCTTATTAAATGAAGGATCTTTGATATGTGGTGCTTGCATATCCCACTGAAGGATAGAACATCATACATGGGTATAATTTTTTCTCCTCATTCTCTATTTCTTATTTGTTGTCTTATATTATAAATTTCGTAAGATTATTTCACTTAAAATTGTCTTGTTTTTCTTCTTCTTTATTTGTTTTAATTAATTTTGACTCGGTTTAATCTGATTGTAGTTTTGAGTTTCTGGTTTTAGATTTTATAAATTTTGAAACTCTAAAAGAAAATTTCATTTACTTTCACATTTTTTTGTAGAGAAATTAGAAGAAAAATAGTTTTAATACTATTAAAGAAGTAAATATTTTAACTTGATAGTGTAAAAATTTGTTTTGAACAGATTTTTAATTTTTGATTTTTATTTTCAATAATTACAAAATTTATAAAAACCAAAATTCAAAATTTAAAAAGGAAACCACACTTAACAGAGGTTTTGTCTTTTCTTGGTTAGGCCTACTGAAGCTAGTTGAAGAAACAGTTAGGTCAGCAAACTACACATCACCAAATAGACCAATATATCTTTTTGGTGAGTCTCTAGGAGGATGCATCGCATTAGATGTTGCGGCTCGGAACCCAGATATTGATCTCGTGCTGATTTTGGCCAATCCAGGTACCCTTTTCCTGATGGTAACCTGAACTGAACATTAAGACTTGTTGGGTAAAATTAATTACTAATATCTACTGAAATGGTTTTTTAATGATATATTTATCACATTGAAGAAGAGATTTGCTTGAAACCTAAGTAAATGATTTCTTTTGCAGATAATGTTAGTAAATTCTTTTTCTTTACCCATAAGATATCTGGTTGCTGTTCTTTCTGCAGCTACATCATTTAGCAGATCCCAATTACCTCCTCTGATACCTCTACTAGAAGTCATGCCCGACCACCTGTTACCAACTCTCAAGCACACACTGACCTCCTTGATAGGTTTGATGCTCTGTTCCTCAAACTGCCATTTCTTGCTTTTTCTTAAGATAGTAATCCATTTTCGAATTAGGCTAAGAATATATCAAGGTGCTTTTAGAAAACTGGTATTGATGTCATGCCACTGAAAACATGAAAAAACACTGGCATTCAAAGATACTCTTCTGTTATTTTAAACTTATAGTGGAGTTGGATGCTGCGCCACAAGCATCAAAATACATGAGCTTGTTGCAAATTCTGTTCTGTATACTCTTCTGTATTGATATGCGGATATGTACTCACACGTTTAGGTGAACCATTAAAGTTAGCTGTGGATAATTTCTTGAAGGGACTTCCTCTGCCACAAACAGATGCTCAGTTTTCGGAGGATATTGTTGCACTGCCAACTTATTTATCTGTAAGATTTAATACCGGAAGAATTATAGAAAAATAACATTTTGCCAATTAACTTTTCTAGCAATAGTTTATGCCTTCATTTTTTACTTTTGCAGTCTATGTTGTATTGTCTTTAACGTTGTATGAATACCACTGTGTTTCAGAGCATGATGAACATCACTTTAAATGTTACTGTTCATTGTTCATGGTTTTGCGGTGTTGTTCATGCACATGCTATGGTCTTTCTCATAAGATTCTGTTAATTTTGTGAGGGTAAAATTGATGCATTACATCACAGGTTCTGACTGATGTGTTACCTAGAGAAACACTTCTATGGAAGCTACATATGCTCAAATCTGCTTCATCATCTTCCAATTCACACCTCCATGCTGTAAAAGCCCAATCACTGATACTATGCAGGTCCAGAAATCATTATTGCATATCGTTTCATTTCAGTTATTGGTAACATATAGCTCATGAGTATGGTATCTGCCTTTGTGCAAACTTTGGATGATTTTGCTATCTAGTAGCTAATAAATATTAAGGAGAGGAGGTAAAAAACTGAAAATTGTTTTATCATGATGTTATTTTTCTGCTCAACTAGTATATGCATGAAATTAAATCTTTTTGGCTTTTGTTTTATAGGGTAGGTTCTACTGGGGCTAAGGTTAATGCCAATTTAGACAAAGATGAGCTATAATTTGTGAAAACATGCAGTCAAAATTGATGGAAAAGCTTGAGAATGCCAATCAAAGATGATAAATTAAATATAGATAGAAAACAACATGCTTAGGAAACTTAGATCTAGCACATTACAGCAATAGTAGAAAGATGATTTCATTGTAGGCTTTGTTTAAAATGGTTCCAAATTTTTAGAGTATAAAATAATAGTTTCTTGAGGACCTCTCTGTGATTCAGATGCATGGGATTCACACAAGCATAACAATTTCCTTTGCTTTCATGGATAAGTGGATGCTAAAACTATATAATTGCGTTATTACTTTAATGTTTTTTGTGTTGCACAAACAAATAATAGGAAAAGGCTTGATTGTGTCAACTACATGTGTCTGCATTAAGGAGCTGATTTAGAAATTATGAATGAATGTTGGACCAAGCAGTGTCCTAACCTCTGAAATACTGTATGTATGTCTTTATCTATGAATCAAAAGGCCCAAAGTCTGATGTAGCAGGTGCATCTAGCTAGGGCTATTAAAGTTTCCACTGCACCTGTTGTTTAAACCTGTGTCCCTACAATAGATATCAGGTTCATTTTATGTCATGTACCTTCTAGTAATTTCTCCATTCAACTTATGATTTCAAGTTATGATCCTATCATGGAGATGGGCTGAATTAACTGCTTTGTCTTTATAGTGGAAGGGATCAGTTGCTGCCCAGTCAAGAGGAAGGTCAAAGACTTTACAAAGCACTGCCAAAATGTGAGATTCGTAGGTTTGAGGAAAGCGGTCACTTTCTGTTCTTGGTAGGAATCCTGTACATAAATACACAACATAGTAGTTGCTTAACTTGCACTTCAATGATCTTTCATGTTTTGATTTTAACACTATTGTTTGTGTAACTCAGGATGATAATATTGATTTGGTAACAGTCCTCAAGGGTGCCAGTTTCTATCGTCGTGGGAAGTACTTTGACTATGTATCTGATTTCATACCTCCGACACCTTCTGAATTCGGGAAAATATTGGAATCATGCAGGTAACCTTTGTCATACTTGGCCAACTGGCAAACTTATTTCCAATATATATTTTGTTGTCAGCCGTAACTAGTGTTTATTAAGGGCCAAACAGGATTTGTATCTGAGGTGTCTACTGGTCATCAGTGAGAGATGAGCTGTAATTAGTCTCATTAATCTTTTGACTTTACTAGACAATGATTCTGAGCAGCCTGTTTCCTTGCTCATTATAGGAGTAATGTTACTGTCTTACAATATTTTCTTCATAGAATCCTACTCCTTAGCACTAGCCCTGTGATGTTCTCGACTTTGGAGGATGGAAAGGTGGTGAGGGGCCTTGCTGGAATGCCCTCAGAAGGACCAGTCTTGTTGGTTGGCTATCACATGTTACTGGGAAGTGAATTATATCCGTTAATCAGCCAGATTTTGATTGAGAGAAATATTCTTGTGCGGGGGTTGGCACATCCATTTGCATTTACGAGATTGAAAGATGGCATGCTCCCTGAGGTTTCTACATTTGACTCATATAGAATAATGGGTGCCGTTCCTGTGTCAGGACCCAATTTCTATAAACTTCTTTCTGCGAAGTCTCATATCCTACTCTATCCTGGAGGCATGCGTGAAGCTCTTCATAGGAAGGTAACATCTCAGTAGTTACTTTTCTATATATAGAAAATGTTTCAGCATTGATTTTATTCATGCTTCTAATACAAGTTTAAGGATTGCAAATTAAGGTTCACTAGCACAGGATTCTTCTACCTTTCAAGTTTCTATGCAGAATAAGGCAATTATATGGACTCCCTCAAATGTAAAATCCTAATATCAGTACTGTCAGACCTTATCATGTGTAGTAACCATCCTTTCTACTAACAATTTCCCTCACTTCTTATCTAGAGCTGATATTGTGAAAGAAATTTGTACCTACAACTGGCTAATTTGCTATGCGTACATTGTGCCATCAACTAACCCTAGTTTTAATCAAGTTAATACTTCTGGGAAACAGAAAGATTTCTTGTTTCTTTTGTGTTTTTGTATGTTCATTGCAAATCATGATTGTAGAACAATCTATCAGAATTCAAAGAGTTGAAAATAACTCTGGAATTCTTATCCCTTCTTACTTTTCTATAGGGTGAAGAATACAAGTTATTCTGGCCAGAACAGTCTGAGTTTGTGAGGATGGCAGCTAGATTTGGAGCCAAAATTGTACCTTTTGGTACCATTGGAGAAGATGATGTTGCTCAGGTAATTACTTTGAAATTTTTCTCTCCAAAAAAATTGTAACACCACTATCCAGCATAGCATGTTGGTTTGGATCATATATTGTATCAATGAAGCATCCATGCCAATTTTGATTGACAAATGAACATTGAAGCTCCTTAGCGAAATCAATATCTGCATCACCAGCTTCTTCAAAATCTAGTTTCGTCATGGTAAGTGGCATCTGGACATTCTTTTGAGGGCTTTTTGATCATAAGTATATGCATGTACTTTAATGGACGACACCTCGTGGAAAATCCCACATAAGTGAGTTAAGGGGAACTTATGGACTAAAATACGATATGGACTACACCTCTTGTTATTTGGTTTTAGGTGGGATGTTTACATGGAATCAGAGTTAATGGATTGTTAGCCTGTTTAGTGTTGTTGGCTGATGGGCCATGGTTGTAAGTACTAGGCCTGGATGTGAGGGGAAGGGTTAAGAGGAGAACATCATTGAGTTAAGGGGTTGACAAATACAATGTGGATTACTGTGCTTTCTGTGCTTTACCTTCAAGGCCCAATTTGTTACCTGTTCACCTGCTCTGCTTAATTTCTGATATTCTTTGTGACTAATTTTAAGTCAATCTCTCTTGGAAATATGACATAGACACAAATGCCGTTGAGTTTATTTTCCTTATGTTCTTTTTTTTTCTTGGGCTGATTAGTCATTGTTTCCAGGTGGTTTTTGATTACGATGACTTAATGAAAATTCCTTACTTTAGGTCTCAAATAGAAAAACTCACTGCAGAGGGTGGGAAACTGAGGTATTTGGAGTTGTTTTTCTGTTAAATCTTATATTTTTGCCCTTTTTCATTTGCCACTACTCTTCGCATGATTCTCTGTTTGCTTTTCCTCTAGAACTGATGCAAGTGGTGAGGTGGCAAACCAAGATGTACACCTTCCCGGAATTCTTCCTAAAGTTCCAGGCCGGTTCTATTATTATTTTGGAAAGCCAATTGAAACAGAAGGTATTTTGTTGGATAAACGATATCCTCAAACATCCATCAATTTTTATGTGAATTAACAATATTCTGGCCAGACACCATTGATATTTATACATGTCCAAGTTCATCATGTGCATTAATAATTAATAATTAATAATCCTCTCTTCTGAAATAATAGTTTTTGAAAATCAGTGACCGTTTATGACATCCACACCAGAAATTGCTGGATTTAAAAGTATATATTAGTTGGTAGACGTGAACAAATTTGAGTCACCAATTTACTATGATGCTGGTGATAGAAGGGCATGGACAGAAAATAGTTTGATCAGTCTAACTTTTATTAGGAGTACTGATTATTCAAATTGCTGTACTATTTATCCTTAATCCTGTGGTGATCATCTGAAATTATGGATTCTGTTTTGAAGGGAGGAAGCAGGAACTAAGAGACAGGGAGAAGTGTCATGAATTGTATTTACAAGTGAAGGCTGAGGTTGAGAAATGCCTTGCTTACTTGAAGGAAAAAAGAGAAAAAGATCCATACAGGAATATATTGCCTCGCCTGTTATACCAGGCTCGACATGGGTTCACATCTGAAGTTCCTTCCTTTGAGCCTTGATTATCCTGGAAGATTCAAGGTATATGACATATCTCCCATCTGAATCACCAGAGAAGCTCAGAACTTCACTGGAAGCGTGGAACAAAGTCAACATCCACATACTCAACGTTATATATAGACAGAATTTTACCTCAGGTACAAACTACAAAGTTCAGGTTCTTCATAGGGCAAGTGGATTTTACTCTTGATAAAGGGAATTTCATATAGAAGGCCCTCACCCAAGTCAGATTACTTTTACAGGAATTGTTCCTGTCTCCCTATTTATTATTGTAGGAGAACTGGGGAATAGAAAACTGAGTCTGAAATAAGATTGAAAGAAACCTCCATTTACACAAGCTATTTGATCTGTTTTAGGATTGCTTTCTCCCATCAGAATTGACGTACAATTCTTTATTTTCTTCTGCATGTACAGATGATAAAGAATGAAATCAAAATCCCTTTCCCATTTCTTCTTTTTTTCCTGTTCAACTGTAGTCTCTGGCATGAAGTTAGGTCTGCATGTTTAATTGCTGAGACTCTTGCCAATCCAAAATGTTTTTGGTTATTTCCACCTCTATTTTCATTTGATTTATAACCTGTGATTTGCCTTCGTTTGGTAGGAGGGAATGAAATGGAATAGAAAATGTTTCTTGTTAGAAGGAAGGGGAAATGTAGAAGAGAAGGAAGGAAACGAGGCAAAAAAAAAGAAAAGAAAAGAAAAGATGGGAAATGCACACATACCTTATTGCTTAAATAAAATGAACAAAAATGGAAGGACAATTCAATTTAAAAGGAATTGGCTTGGTGATAGAATCTGTCCTCATCCCTTTAATTTCTTCTGAGATTCAAATAAATTAAGGTGTCTCATTACTCTCCCATCAGCATTGTCTGCTTCACAAACCATTTTCTGATCATCCTGCTTTTAAACATCTCCACACCATCATTGCCTTAGCAACAACAGCTGCTCGTCGTCCAGCTTGACACCATGTCGATGTCGTTCTCCGGAATGCAGGAGCAAATTCTGTGTTGTTCCGCTTCATCCATGAAGCCTGTAGCAACCACGACCCCCTATAAAAGCGTCCTTGGGAAGAAGGAAGAAGCTGAGACGAGAGATTCAACCTTTACGCGAATCTGGAGGAATTCTTCCGTGCCTAGGAAGTGGTTATAATAGATTTCTTTCAAGAGTGCCAGGATTTGATCCGATCGGACGGTGGTTCTCTCCTCTGCACGTGCTCCGGATTGTCCTTTCCTCCTCTTTTTGCCTGGTTCGTTTCTTTCTTCTTTTTCTCACAAACATCTCTTCTACATCTAATTACTCTTACCCAATTCCGTTAACCATTTTTATAAATGGATACTTTTCCTTTGTCGTTAGATGAAAAGTGAAAAAGCTACTGCTCAACCAAGCTTCAAGCTTTTTATCCAATTTGTGTCATTATCATCGTTGGATTGGAGAATTGATAAAGTTTTCCTTTTTCTACATTTTTTGTTTATTCTAAGAATAGAAATTTATAATTAACTGTTCTACTACATTGTGGAATTTTTTAGGAATAGATAGGCACGGGACTTGGCCTTATAAATCATCACCATAAACTTGGGAAGTATGTTTTTAATCATCTTCTATCATTTTTGAATCTGATTTTTGATTTTTATCCTTCAAATGAAGGATCTTTGATATCTGGTGCTTGCATATTGCAGTGAAGGATAGAACATCATATATGAGTTCTCTTTTTTTTTTTTTCTTTGGGTTTCCTTATATATGTTGCACACTGGCTACGCATGAAAAGTAATAATTTGTAAGGTTATTTTGCGTAATTTTGTTTTCTTTTTCTTATCCCCCAATTCTCTGTTGTTGGCAAGTTTCTAGGAGGAAGCATTGCTCTAGACATTGCAGCTCGTGATATTGATCTTTTGCTGATTTTGGTTAATCCAGGTGCCTAGTTGATATTATGTTCCTCTTCATGGCCTTTTTCAATCAATTTTTGGATTCATCATACATGTAATCCCTTTTGCTGACATGAGTGATTGTAGAACCTTAATATTAACAATTGTTGAATGATTGTAATAAACAACTATTGACAATATGTTTTAATGACTAATGGGTGAAGTTGTTGGCATTTGGCAAAAGATTGCTTTAGACATTGCTGCGTTAACGCCACTGTACTTTGGAGCATGATGAACAATAAAATCTCTTTTAATGTTGATTGTTCGCAGATTCGTGTTGAGGCTCATGCTACAACCTTTCTCATAATATCTGGTATCAACTTGTGAAGGAAAAAAAATTGATGATTTACATCACAGGTTCTGGTTGACATGACACCTAGAGAAACGTATCTCTGGAAGCTACAAGTGTTCAAAACTGCTTCTACATTCTGCCAATTCACACCTGCATGCAGTAAAAGCTCAATCACTGATACTTGGCAGGTCCATCAATCATTGGTGCAAACCATTTCATTTCAGTTGTTATTTTTAACCTTAATCTTATATATTATAATTATTTTTTGGGCCTTTGTGCAAACTTTAATTGTCATGTTCTCTAGTAGCTAATTAATTTGCATGCATGTGGTGAAAATAAGGAAATCAAATATTTGTTGCATCACATTATTATTTTTCTGCTCAACTAGTATATGGATAAATTATCCTTTGGGAATCAGAGATAATAGATTGAAAATGGTTAGCAAACTGCCAACCAGTAGATTGCTGAGATGATAATGATGTTTTTTAGAGTTTATTTATATACGTCTCAATTTTTGGAATATAAAATCGTAGTTACTGGTTACATTTTTGTGATTCAGATGCATGCACTTCACATCTGTGTAACAAATTATTCCCTTTAAGTTAGCACCAGCTAAAACTATAAAATTGAGGTTACTTCTTTAGTGTTTTCAGTAGCACGAATAGATAATAATATGTAGGAGAAAGGCTTAAGTATGTCTTCCATGTGTATCTGCATTAATTAAGTTGTTTTGATTCAGAAACTGTAAATGAATGTTGGACCAAGTAGTGTCCTAATTAACCTCTGAAATACTG
>BPVZ01000143.1:109860-121212 GCA_020521535.1 Rubroshorea leprosula | reverse complement strand
GCCAATCCAATCTGGAAATTTTTTATTAGAAATGTACTTATTGAAGTAGGTAGATGAGTATTCTCAGCAAACAAACATGACTGATGTGATGGAACCGGGCCCCTAGTTCTTCTAGTGCTGAATTTTAACAAGAAAATTAGACAAACATTCATTTCTTCCTCAGTCCACCAAAAACCAGACAACAGATGCAAATGCAGGTCAACTATGTTGGTTTTCCATTAGAATTGGCCTCTAGTTACTATACACATGAAATGAAATGTTATGGGAAAATTGTAAATATAAATATTATTAGGCTTTCTCTTTCAATAGCTTAAAACAGGGGAGAGAGAGAGACAAAGCTACATGATGATGGAGTGCTTGAATAGTGATGATTTAACTTTTATTTTCTTCTTTATTCTCATCAAGTGACACATCAATTTAGAGTTTGGTCAAAGAAATCAAGAGGAAATTAATTATGGCCAAGGATGTGTGTTTTCTCCTCAACCACCATGGCCTTGGGTAGCTTTTAGTTTGTAGAAGAATGCAAGGGCATACATCCCATTCTTTTGAATGAAAGAGAACATAAATCAACAATAGACAAGTTCTGGTAGTACTAATTCAATCCCAACAGAAATCTCCAGAGAAAAACAAAGAATATAGGGCCCAACACACACCGCTCTGAACTGAATTTTCTTCCCTCTACCCCCATCTAGCCATCTCCATGGTGTACCTGATCACGCATGCCTGGTTTCCTTCTGTTAAGCTTATCAACATAATAATATTCCAAGAGAGACAAACAACTGAACTAGCACAGTGAAATAAATATGACAGACAAATAAAAAGGATCCCATTTTCTCTAGACCTGCATTAGTTCCTGGAAGGTCTTCATGGCTGAAACTGGTAAACCCAGAAGCACATTTATGCTTTTCCTCTCCTTGCCATGAGATAGGAACAAGATCACCTCCTTCTCCGGTAATCCAACTGGCCCCGATAGAACAGGGTCTCCCCACCCGAAATCCGTAGTGTGGAAAGATAGCCTAGACCAAGTAGTGATGAGCAGTGTAGAAGACAAGGAAGGCCTAGCTCTTGTTAGTTGAAAATAATCTATAGCTGATCTCATGTAACTGTCTGTAACCATCTTAATAGCATCCTGAATTAGCCCCACGCCGTAGGAAAATGGTTTCTCCAGTAAATCCCCCGCTTGGCATGTAGAATTGGTCAGCACAATTCCATTGCCAAAGTAACCTGTTGGTAATGGAGGGCTAAATTTAGGCCTCCCATCAACAGCAAAGAGGAGCTTTGTTTGTTGATCAGGCAGCATGTTGAGCGCCTTGGTCCTAGCCCTCCACACAAATGCTGAAAGAGCTTCAAAAGTAGTGCATTTGTCAAGAAACCCATCTTCCAAGGCCATTTTCTTCAGTTTCTCAACCCTCCCTGCGTCAAAACAGAATGATCTGTAGAGCATCTCATCCTTGTAGAGATCACCAGTACTAGACTTGTCTTGAATCTCAGCAAATTCCTGATGCAGGTACTCTATCTTTGGAGGGTCTCGGGCCTGGAGGATGGTTCTGTCTGTGAATGGAGGAATAGCCAGTGGCAAACCCCTGGCTGTTTGACCCCAGGAATTCACAAATTCCATAGCTCCTATCCCATCAAACATACAATGGTTCATACACAGCCCAAGAACAAACCCTCCACACTGGAATTTCGTCACCTGGAAAATCAAAACCAATCTTTAGATCAAGCAGAAACAGTGTTTTCTTAGAATTAAAATAAAAAGTAGTTTCCTTGGAAAGGTTTGAAAAACCTGAGCCACTAAAGGTGGGATCTCTAGTATGTTTTTTGCCCCTGGAATGTCATAGACCAACTTTCCAAGAGTGTCAGGGTCTGGTTTTGTAATGTCTCCAATCTCATCCATTTTGCAATTTGCTTCAGCCTCAACAAAGACAGCTCCTTGGGCGGTGCAGTCGACGATCAGCTTGCCCTCAGCGCTGATTGTGAGCCTTCCAGCGAGGGGGTAGTAGTGAACAAGAACCTTCCTCAAAGCATCCTTGATCACTTGTGCCGCATTCTCATTCCCTCTTTCATCAGACTTGAAGCAGTATATAGTGCGGACAACGACTGCAATGTTCTGGTCAAGGTTAGAGAGGAAGTAGAGACCCTTGTCTGTTTCCTCTGAGGGAGGAACCAGAGTCGGCTCTCCCTGCTTCACATTCAGATTCAGTTGAGACGCTTTTCCATTGCTATTGCCATTGGTGTTCTCCATTGTACCACTAGCAGACCTTCCAATTCCAAGCTCAACCTGTTAAGTGAAGAAAATACAACTTGTGATAAGTTACAATAAATTGGACTGATATTGAAATTGAATATTGACTTTCAGGAAAAAAGGACAAACAAACCATGTGGGACTAGCTGGCTGGTGAAATGCAACAGTCGAACAGAGATAAATGGGTCTGGGAATGGGTCAGTGGACAATATTTGCAGAATGCCCAGCAGCTAGCTAAAAACTGGCAGCAAAATATTTACGCAGAAACCAAATATGGTTGCGTGTCAAAAACAAAGAATTGCACTAAACTCGATGTGTTTCACAAATTTGTAATGCTTCTGAATTCTGATTTCATCATTAGCTCTGAGTAGAGAGGGAGACTGGGGGAGAGGGATATATATATATATATATATGGAAAGGTGATGGCCCCAAGGTCACAGCAGGGTCATCATTAAGAAAACTAAAAGGACATGAAAGGTGTGATGAATTAAATATGAAAATGAATGGCATGATACATATGTTTATTGAATTGAATTGATTTTGGTTATATGATATGGGTTGGGGTAGGCCACTGGTCGTACCAGACGATGGGTGAGTGAGCTAGTACTTGATAATAGTAGGTTGGTTTGGTGGGGTTGGCATCCCAATTTCCTTTTTCAATCTCTTAATTTATCCCTATTTTACTCTGCCTTTTTTCATTCATATTTCTCTGTTCCGACTTGGAAAATTATGTAATCTGATTTTCATTGTTTTCTTTTTTATATATTAATCTTTCGATATCCAAAAATTACATTAAATTTAAATTAATTTGAAATCGAACTAAATTAAATCTTATATTATTTAAAAAAATTAAATTTTTTCCACTTAAACTAATAATTATTGGTGATTTTTGTCACATTTGATAAGTATTATAGGTTGCTTGCTTCCTTACCCGTCAGACTTTTTCCAACGAGAATAGTAACACACCATACGGACATTGATTATTGAAAGTTCTCTGTTCCTAACATTTATTGAAAGTAACCACTACGTTTTAAATTTTTATATAAAATAATCATAAATATTTATAACAATTTTCGAAGTAAAAAATTTTATAACAAAAAGCCTTAGATAAGCAAGTTTATAGTTTTTGCTTCTATTTCTTTAAAAGTTAGAAGTAATTTTTTTTTAAAATGTAGAAGCACATTTTAAAAATAATAAAAAAATATTTTGTAAGATAAATTGTATATTAAAAATATAATTTACTTAATAAATTTATTAAAGTATTTTAATAAAATTTAGAAGTAATTTTTTTTTAAAATGTAGAAGCACATTTTAAAAATAATAAAAAAATATTTTGTATGATAAATTGTATATTAAAAATATAATTTACTTAATAAATTTATTAAAGTATTTTAATAAAATTATTTTTTATTTTGTTAAAAATATTTTAATAAATTTATAAAATAAATTGTACTTTTAATCTATAATTTAAAAAATTAATTATAAATCTCTTTTAAAAATTTAAAATTTATCTTAATTTTAAAATTTACAATAAAGAAGATATCTTCAAAAACCGAGTCAGAGTTGTGTAATTACTCATGCAAGTCCTCAACAAAACTGCAAAGTCAAGACAGGAACAGTCACTCTGAAATTCTGGTTCACCTATATATGTCGGTCCGAGAACATGTTTGTATTAACAGATAAGAGTTTTAATATTTTTGATATTATTTATGTTTTATAAATTAAAATTTTTTTTTAAAAATTTATATTTTTAATTTTTTTTAACTTAAAAAACTCTTAAATAATAAATTTTTAAAAATTTATATTTTTAAAATTAATTTTTAAATTTTTTTTATTAAAATTTTAATTTTTTTTTTCTTATTTTAAAAAAAAATAAAAACTCTTTTAAATTAACCCAAACTTGCTCTAATTTCTATTCAGCATAGCTGAAGTCACAAACGCGTATCATCCAACACATGACATCATATCGACGTTGTTTGTTTACTTTTATTCAGGAGAGGAGAGGAGAAAGCAAACATAGATTTTGAACATCATATTTATTTGTTGGTCTATCAAGATCCAAGCTTCTGAAACATCACTAAGATATATAAAAAACAATGGCAGATTGGCTATCTACCTTTGCTTATTTATAGGCATCGAAAATAGACAATCAAGTTGGCTATAATTGAATATGCGAGGCAGATTATAAAATAAGGCAACAATGAAGGACCATGGCATCCTGATCAAACTTGGCAGGCCACCTCTAACCACATTACCTGTTCATACCTCACCACAGAGACATGAATGAAGGTAATGCTTGAATCTATCTTACATGAAACAAAGGAAACTCATACTCTCGATATTCATTAGTAGTCAATCTATAGCTTGATACGACAACAGATGAGAGTTGTTGAAACAAAGCGGAGAGTAACAATCACAGAATTCAAAGTCTTTATCATATGTTAACAACATGTGCCAGAAAAAAGTTTTGCTTTACATTTTTCTGGCTATAAGTGGTATACAGTAAAAAGATGATATTTATAGCAGTAATCACTTCCTGGTTAGTCTAATATTTGCCGGATGAGCTTCTAGATGGCAAAATTGGATGTAACCAGGATAAATTCACACCAGGTTTTCAGGCTTGGTAAGTCATACACCCATTTGAAATTTTAACTAACTTGTGAGATTTTGTTGGAGAACACTACAAAATGCTCTCTGAAGGTCAAGCCTGGCCACACTTGCTCAGACAGGCAACTCCTTCCTCCAAGTACTCTTCCCTGCTAATCCAAAACTCGGGTGCGTCCTACACAAATTACCCACAGATCGAAAGAAAAAAGCAAGTCTTTTAAGTTGGCAATCAGAAAATTGTCCCCATGCCATTTCATGGAGAAACTAAAGCCTTAAAGGCCTTTTTCATTCACCATGCAGGTATGAGCATCCATGATAAATAAATACATACCTTCATAATTCCTGCAAGAACTGCACCTCCTAGGTAAACCATGTGCTTTCTTCGTGGTGGATCCTCAATCCGCAGCCGTAGTTTCTGCAAGTAAGAAACAACTTAAAGATAGGCATCATAGCTTGATCTCTGCATTCAAAGGATCAAGTAACTGGCTCCAATTCCATAATTTGTGTAAAATGATACTCATCAACACAACAAAACCAACAAGAAAAGAAAATTTGAAATTTATTCATCTTTCTGATTTATTGCATATTAAGAAGACCTCAGAGCCTACCTTCAATCCATCTTTATTTCCCTTTAGAACTACTTCAAGATACCGGTCTGATATTTCCTTCTCTAGCCTATGCAGGAGAAAAAAACGAACCTTCAATTTGTATCATATGAATGGCATTATGGCAGAAACATTGTTATGAAAGGAGATGAAAACTTTGAAGTCCATGTGTAATAGAAATTGAGATCAAGCTACTACCGACTAGGTAATCCAGGATACATGGTGCTCCCTCCACTCAAAACTATATGCTGGTAAAGCTGTAAAACATAAATGAAATAATTAAACAGATTTAAATAGCAAGGAATTCTTACCCAAACTGAAAAGGATTTACTTAACATGGTGAATTCTTTAAATTTGTATCATTATAAGGTCACTTGAGAAAGACCATAAATCACTGTTTAACTACGTGAAATAATCTCACTAACTAGCAGGAAGCTTTTCTAAAGATACAGAGTTTTGACAAATTTATGTCACGAAGCATTGCAAAATATAACTAAATAGAAAATTGTGTCAAATAATAATACTTAGTGAGGGAAAAACCAGATAAAAGCATATAATAGTTTAAAAATTATTTAGTACCATCATGCGATTGTCAATATCCATTTCCTGAATACAGCGGAAAACCATATCAGCCATTCCATCACCTTCAACATCGATGAGTTCCTGAAAGAAAGGATTTTTTTTTTTTAAAAAAAAACCTTTGGCAATCTATTGTCTTAATGTCTATCATTACATTGTTGTGACCAATGGCCTCAAGCCTAGCATGCTAGTCCATAAGAACACAAAACAAGCACTAAAGATGAATCTTACCCTGACAGTACTACAACTGCATTCTCAAAGCTCTCAACAGCCAAGATAAATTATGGATTATAAAGTTTCTATGACGAATAAAATACCACCATGTCTATGAATTTATCAAAAAGTTATATCTGCACAAATTAATGGGGCATGTCATGCAAACCTACTCAACTAAAAGACCATTACATATTTAAATCTACCAGTGCAGCTTTGTACAGGGTATCTATCTGTAAATTACTTCCAAAATTGACCAATAATAGTCAGAGGATCCATCGAAAAGGAAACACAGAAGTCCATCGAAAAGGAAACACAGAAGAATGTCAACATACAGACTGCATAAAAATAGAAAAAATGCAGAGCATACTGGTGTAAAAAGCGCCTCAGGTGCCTGGAACCTTTCAGTGCCTACTTTAATAACTCTTCCATCTGGCAACTGGTTAAAATAAAAACTTTCAGTGTAATAAACACAAAATTCTTGATTACATAGTCACATACAAGTATGAAAATATGGACAGACTAAAATGTTGGGCCAGACACAAAGGCACCTGTATAAGAGTTCCATCCTTTTCCTTTTTTCTTTTTTTAAGTAAAGCAATAAAACAGAGAGCACAGACAGCAATGAAGAGTTCATATGATGTGAATAAATAAAGAAGCCAAAAAAGGATGAATGGTGTTCATTTAGCATGATTTCTCAATGAAGTCATGCCAGAATTTAAGAGAATACAAAAAACTGCCAGATTGTGCATTTATTTGGCAAAAGACATAAAAGATTTATGAATATACCAGGAGAATGAACTTACAGTATAATGCTTAACAAGGATGGTGGTCTCAAGTCCTAATTGATATTCTCTTTTGTAATCATAACTGCAAGAAACTACAAAGTGGTAAATTACATGGCAAGGTCCATAAAATCAGATTATATAGTGGAATGTTTGCTCACCTTATATAGCAGAGCTTCTCTTTGATTTCCCTAACAGTCTCAAAATCAGCAGTCCTGTTCATTGCATACCTACAACAAATAGATTTGACACCCCAAATAAAAAAAATTACACAATAAACAAAAGAACCAGCTGCATATCAGCTTAAGATCATATTCACAAAGAGTTGCTTCTCACCCTCTCCTTGACAATAAATCGACAAGATAGGATGTTATGTGCCGACCAGCTACATTCATTCGCTTAGTTAGATGGGGGAATGAATAGCCATCAACAACTGGAACCTGGAAGCAGAGTAAAATTAATTATCCTCCAGAGTTGAAAAAACCTACAGTGTTCCCAGCTGTGCACATTCTAATCTGTTATGCTGGTCTCATTTCCAAGTTTTACTTATTTACTTCTACCATTATATTGACCAGCATTTCATCTCCACCATTATCAAGTAATGCACATCCTAGGTTATAAAGCAACCTATTCTAATGGAACCTAATAGAGCACCAAATATCTATAATTGTTAAATAAAGGAGGACAATGTCAAACTAAATGCTACATGGATCAAGGTAATGCAATATCAGAGAACAATCAGGCTGTAAAGACTAAATGGAAACATATGGGAAAATGTAAAGCAGATTCTGATTCAAATAAATAAAAATAGAAGGATGCATAAATGGTTTACCACATGAGTAACACCATCCCCAGAGTCAATGACTAATCCAGTCAGCAAACCTGTAAAAATTCCAAAGTAATGCTGAAGCATATTCGCTAGGAAAGAAAAAGATTGGAATGAACTGATTGTAGTGCTATAAAAGGGGAAAATTATTAAAAAAAGGAAGAAGTGTGGTTCTAACACATCATCTTAAGTGGCTACAGGCTACCTATTCCTGGCAGCTTCTAGCATCTTAGTTCTTCAAAAGGCAATTCTTATAGGTTGGTTTATGTCATATAAATATACAATGAAATTTAAACCTTAACTCATCTTCATAGGCACCTTGAGCATACAGAGTCAAAACAGCTTGAATTTGGATGAAGACACCTGCAAAGTTGTATTTTTCAAACATCATCTCAACCTGTAATGTCAGACAAACGCAAATCATCATGTGCCAGTAATGAAGTCACCGAAAAATATATATAGCACTATAAATTTACAAATTGGCAGTAGAGGAATAATGAAATCGGATAACAAACCATTTTTTCACGGTTTTTTGAGGGATTAAGAGGTGGGTCTGTGAGCAATATCTTACAATCTGTTGGGTCAATCTGTTAATAGAGAATGTATTATAGTAAGCAAAAATATATTGAACTTGAAGCTCATGATTATTAGGAAGAAAGCTGTAAGGCATCACTGAAAACAAACATACTTGTAATTCATTATAAAAAGCATGGTCCCACACATGGCACATATCATCCCAGTTCTGCACAATCCCATTGTTAACAGGATAAGAAATATCCAGTTGATGCCGCAATTCAGCACAACTTTCCCCAACAACAATATCCTAATTGAAGAAAAACAGCAAATGGGAATTAGATATACGATGAGTGTTCAAGCATGTTCAACGCAGATAACCCAATCCCCATGTCCAAAAAAAAAAGGGGAAAGATCGGAGACACATTGATCAAGCAGGGAAAGCTGAATTGCGAAGCACAAGAGGTGGGTAAGAGAAAATTGAGACCCTTAATTGTTGTTCCATGAGGGATTCTTCATAGCGTAAAATGGGGCGACCGACGACGCAAGGGAAGACAGATGTGGGGAAATTCTCTCCAGCAAAACCACATTTGACATACTGCATCAACAGATCTAGTTTCAGAAGCCCAAAAAGATTAAAAAAAAAAAAACTTTGATAATAAGAAGGAAGAAATGATTACCCCAGTGCCATTGTCACAAACCACCACCTTTCTGCTCTCCATGTTTGTCTGCCGCTGCCTCTGCCTCTGCGTCTGCCTTTGCTTCTGCCACTTTTCTTCAAGCGCTGGTGCTTCTAAATGCAGCGAAGGACTCTTGAGATCGGTTGGTGTTCCGTTGACGTTTCAGCCGACGTCGTACCAGGTAAAAGCTACTACTATGATAAATAAATAAATAGTTTTTTTTTTTTGGTTAAAACTCTAATTTGGTCCTCTACTTTAGCAAAAAATCTCTTTCTAGCCCCTCTGCTTAAGAAAATTCTTTTTTAATTTCTAAAGTTTATTATTTACTTATTTTTTAGTCTCTCCATTATTTTTTTACATAAATGTCACATTATATAACGGAAATTATACAGTAAATGGACTAAAAAGGGTAGGGTAATAAATTTTAGGGATTAAAAAAGGGTTTTTTAAGTAAAAAGACTAAAAATAATTTTTTTTAAAATAGAGGGACCAAAATGAGAAAAACTCTTTTCTCGGGGCAGGGCAGCAACAAGTGAGCTCGTGCTTCGTGACAATAACAGGACCCTGATGTAGGCCCAAAAACAAGCCCAATCTAGGCCCGAATAGTAGTCTTACCTACGGTGAGATCTCCATCATATATAAGGGTTCCGAAATGGAAGCTAGGGTTTATGCTCCGCCTCCGCGCTTCACTCCCAATCCATATATACAAGACTAAGAGGAGAGAGCTTAATTGACTTTGTCTCTCTGCAAAAAAAATGGTGAGTTAGTCTTATTTTCTTTCCTTTCTGCTCTTTACTTAGGCACAAATTCAAAGATTTTGGATTTATTGAAGCTTTCTTTTGCATTTTCTGTTAGTAAATGCGATTCACATCTTAGTTTTTGTTCTGTAGGCTCCAAAACGAAGTGGAGTTGGAAAAGCCCCTGTTACTGCAGCTAAGAAGAAACCGGTGGTACTCCTCTTTTACCTCTCCCTTTGCCAAAGCAACTGACTTTTACTTGTTCAGATACATTTTGGTATCGTATTTAAACAACAATTTTTTTTTTTTTTTTTTGTTTGCCTTTTGTCAGGAGAAGGTCTCAAATCCGTTGTTTGAGAAGAGGTCAAAGCAGTTTGGGATTGGAGGTGCTTTGCCTCCCAAGAGGGATTTGAGCCGATTTGTCAAGTTCCCTAAGGTGGTTAGGATTCAGAGACAGAAGAGAATCCTCAAGCAGAGGCTTAAGGTCCCTCCTGCTTTGAACCAGTTCACCAAGACTCTTGACAAGGTTACCGGTATGTGTCCCAATTTTTCTTTTTTCTTTTTTCTTTTTTTTTTTTGTTTGTTTGTTTGTTTATTTCCTCTCATCACTATGCTCATGCTTAGATGTTTTATTAGTCATGAAATTGGTATCTATTAATCTATCTTGCTATTTCGACAAGGTTGGATTCATAATAATATCTGATGGCTAGCTAGGGATCTGTATTGGATTGTTGTACAAGTCATGTTACTTTTCCTCTTTGTGAAACATCTATAATCATATTGTCTAGTATATACAGAGGGACTGTTTGAATAAGGTTTATTGTCACGTTTGAAGTTTTGCTCTTTATCCTTCTGTCTTCTGGGTCATAATTATGACATCCTATGCCCATCAATGAATTGATGTTCACCTTGACCATAATTTTCTGCATTGTTTTGTTTTGTTAACAATGCTGCAGTAATGTTTCTTTGTCTGTATGATATTACGAGTTTCTTATCCTTTTGTCTTATATACCACTGCAGCATCAAACTTGTTCAAGATGCTTCTCAAGTATAGACCTGAGGATAAAGCTGAAAAGAAGGAGCGCCTGCTGAAAAGGGCTCAGGCTGAGGCTGAAGGAAAAGCTGCTGAGAGCAAGAAGCCAGTTGTTGTGAAATATGGTCTCAACCATGTCACTTACCTTATTGAGCAGGTATGTATTTCTCTTGTTATGATTTATTATTGCATGTATATTCTTACGGTGTTACTGCCAGTTATCTAAATGGTTGGACTTCCTTGCCGTTATCATTTTGTTCAAGTGCATTTTCTTTGCAGAACAAAGCACAGTTGGTTGTTATTGCTCATGATGTGGATCCCATAGAATTGGTTGTCTGGTTACCTGCTTTGTGCAAGAAGAAGGAGGTGCCTTACTGCATTGTGAAGGGAAAAGCACGCTTGGGAACGGTAATTACGTCTGTTACTTTGAATTAACACAACTTCTAGAGCATAGTTATTGGTGGACAACTAAATTGTTCTGCCTTCCTGTCTAATAGATTGTTCATAAGAAAACTGCCTCCGTATTGTG
>BPVZ01000143.1:68315-81175 GCA_020521535.1 Rubroshorea leprosula | reverse complement strand
GCGAAGAACGTCTTGCTCACTTCAAATGGGGATGAGATTTCTGAGAAAAAAATATTAAAAATATATAACTTTAATTAAAATTAGTTATTTATAATAAATTTTTATTTTTAGAAATTGTGCTACAGAAAAAAAAAAGTATTACGCCCATGTAAAGTACTCCAGAGTAAAACTTTAGTCAACCTATAAAAATAACATTAAATTGAAACATTTTCAAAAAAATTAAGAATAATTAAGCCTTATTGAGAAATTAAACAAAATCATCATGAAAAACATATATTTACAATACTACATAATATTATGTATTTATAGTATATGTATTAACATATATTTAACTTTTTTTCATTCAAAATTTACTTATAATATATATTTATTAATTTAATAACACACCGCAGCAATAGAACCACAATGTTGAATGGTTAGGCAAAAGTTTTACTATCAATTCTAATTTTTTATTTTTATATTAGTTGTATAATCGGAAGCAAACATCTCATATCTTTTATCCCATTCCACTCGTATATCATACAATTTGAATGGAAGATTTTTTACTTTCAATAAAACGAGATAACTACTAAATTGTTTAAATAGTTCACGTCAATTCTAAAATTTTAAAACATGGAAATACCCAAATTAAGATTAAAAAAATAATATTATAAACCCTACCCTTAAATCTTCTTTTAAGATAAAAATATGCTAAAAACCCAAGTTTAAAAAGATAAAAACAACATAGTTTTGGTTCTAATCTCCTGAATTTTTAAAATTATATTGAACTCGATTAGTTTAGAATTGAATTACGTTAAACCTCATAAAAAAACACTTTCTTAACATTTATTTTTTATTTATAAAACTCAAATTAAAAATCTTATTTTTAAAAAAATTAAATTTTTTCTACTCAAATCAACAATTCATTAGTATCTTTTATTAATTCTTTGTTATGCTATTAATAACATAAAAATTCATTTAATATTTCATTATAAGAGCAATGCTAGGGGCACTCGCCTCTTGCACTCTCCGGCTAGCACTTCCCCTTTCATTGGGCCACGTAAGCGTGTTTCAGAGTTTGAAGTGAACCTCTCGCCGACAAGAATAACGTGACCTAATCAAAGTGAAAGTATTGTCCGGAGAGTGCAGAAGGCGAGTGCCCCTAGCACTCCTCTTCATTATAATTATAAATTAATAATTTTATATAATATTATAATTATATATTATTATCAAAATCCATATTAGGTAATTTTTTTTTTTTTGAGAAAGATAATAATTAGCAATTAAATTAAAAATTATTAACAATTAAAAATTTAATTACCAAAACAGGTGATCTTTTACCCCGTCATTAAGATGCACGACCCATCGAATTTCCAATTATCAAAACGGGTGATCTTTTACCCATCATTAAGTTCCACAACCCATCGAGTCACAAGTTTCATATTAGCTAGATTTGAGTTCACAACTTCACGTTGTTATCATTATCGCTGGCCATTGACCGTCCTGGGGGCAGACACGATAAAAGGGGTAAAGTGAAAGCACAAAGAAATAGGTAAAAGGTGGGAAAACAGAGCACAAAGAAATAGGATAAACGGTGGGAAAAGAAAGCATAAAGAAATAGCCATCCATTCATTCACAAAAAGGGTAAGTAAATAAAAATAAATTAAATCAACAAGTATCGAGAAATTTCTCAATTTCTCAGCATCCCACACTGGATGGAGTCTACTGTGTCCTTTACATTATTCACTGCACCATGACCAAGACTAAAAAAACACTGGAAATTTAGCTTTTGGAAGTAAAATGTAAATGTCCAATGTAGTTCCAATTCCAAACTTGATGCTTCACAAAATATAAATAAAATAAAATAAGAATTTTCTACTAATCTACAAATATATATATATATATATTTGAATAATTTGACATGATATGGAATTAAACTCATTCAAAAAAAAAGTGCATTTATTCAATGTGACTAATGTTATTAGACTCGAAAGTTCAGATGTTACGAATATATATTTTTAAACACCAAAATCAAAGTGATATAAATAAATAATTTTAATTAAATCCATACTCCTATTTAGTAAAATAATATAATTTATATTTTTTTATATAAATATTAATTATTCAATTAAAAAACTTATAACCACTTATAATTTATGCTCAATAACTATATATTTTATAGTAAAATGTACTGTTAATCCAAGAGTTGCGATTCAATTTGAATCCTCCTTCACAAAATATAAATCTGTTTTTTATATAAAAAAAAACTCATAAAATAAGTAAAACCGTTTTAAATAATTCTGAAATAGTGAAATATAATATTACTAATACTAACACAAAACTCAACACTGGGATTCGAGACACGTGGTGGACTTGAGAACCGCGGCTATATATTAGAAAGAACTACGATTACAGAACTATCAATTCACGAAGTATCAGAACTTTCTTCTAATTCATTGTTGGTAACGGTGTGGGTTTTTTTTTTTTAAATTTTTTTTCCTTGTTTCTTCGTTCTTCTTTTTGATTGATTCTGAATCTGGTTTTGATTTTTGGTGGGCAGTGAGGTGTGGGAAATGGGAATTCAGGCGAAGAACGTCTTGCTCACTTCAAATGGGGATGAGATTTCTGAGAACATTGCTCTGAGTTTAGCCAAACAGGGCTGCAGGTTACTTCTCAACCCTTTTGATTTCTGAATCCCTATCTTGTTAATTTATTTCTATTCATGTGTTTTGCAGTAGGAATGAAAAGAAAAATTGGGTCTTTGCATGTTGCAGATTCTGGGTTCTCGTTGGATGGAATGGGAAACATTAATAAGATGCTTCTTTTTGCTAATTATAATGAAAAGAATTGAGCTTTTTTTTCTGGGTGTTTTCTTTTTCTTTTATGACCTCTTTAAACCTTGTTTTATTTCTCGATTCCACAAATTTTGACTCTGAGAAAGATGTGATTAGGTTGGTTTTGATGGGTGATGTGTGCCGTCTCACTACTGTTCGAGACAAGATAGTGGGTTGTGTGGAGGCTGTGGTGCCAGTGGAGGTGGTTGGTTTGGATATGGAAGATGATAGAGAGGGAATTTTTGATGACGCGGTGAATAGGGCTTGGAAGATGTTGGGCAACTGTGATGCTTTTGTGCACTGCTACTCTTATGAAGGTACATGTATTATTACACTTTTTCTTTATTTCCTTTTTTTTTTTTTTTCATGAAGTTATGGTAGATGGTTAATATTAAAAAAGTATTTTTTATTATTTAAAATAATTTAAATTGTAAAATATTTTTTTATAAAAAAATAAATACATATGTATTTTAAAATTAACTAGTAAGAGATAAACTTTGCATATTATATGCTGTCCATGTATTTTATTTTAATGGATCTATGTGCGATTTTCAAAGTTAACAAAATGCTTTGAACCTCGATTTTTTCTTTTGATGCCAATTGAGAATAGTGCATTGTGGTGGCTTGTGAGTCATCTCTTACTATTCATGTTATTATTTTAATTAGATTTCATGAATCTGCTATGTCCTATTCAGAAAAAGGTGAAGGGCAAAAAGGAAACAAAGACCAAAGTAATTTTCAACTGCGAGGTTTAAGAAAATGGTCGGCTCTTTTGTCTTTAGATATAAAATATACCATAATTACGTACACAGAATCGTGTACGCACATTTTGAAACGTGTGGAAGTTAGAAGGGTAATCAACATCTTGCTGCTCCATACCCTTATCCAGACCTTGAGAAAGACAATGGCTTACATATATATATATATGAGGCGCCCAAAATTCTTGACTGAGATATAAAATGGTTTAGCATACCACCTAGTTAGCAAACATTAGGAATGCCAAAATTTGGTTTGGCGTGCACTGGGATCTGAATGTCTGATACATGATAAAAGGAGGAGACAGTTGATTGTGTTAAGCATAGATCAAGTAAACAAGTGAAATTGTCTATACTCTATACACACATCAGGGCAGTTACTAGTTATAGAAATAACTCCTCAGTGGAAGATTTTTATCACATCTTTAATTTGATGTGGTTCAATTCATCAGTTTTATCTCAGTTCATGCTTAATTGCTGATTTATCTTTTGCATTTCCTAAGAAACATTACAATTGGAGTAGTTTGAGACCTTATTAACAAAACTCAGAACTTTGTGTGTGTGTGTGTGTGTGTGTGCAGTTCTTAAGAAACATTACCACTGGAGTAGTTTGAGACCTTATTAACAAAACTCAGAACTTTTTGTGTGTGTGCGTGCGTGTGTGTGCCTGCGTGCGTGTATTTCGTTTGGTAAATCATGACCCTCTTTCCTTGGACTAAGATTTTCTCAGCTACAAGGGCAAGATAAGTACAACATAAGTACATAAAGTTTCTCTTCTATATTTGATTGAATCACTGGTATTATGTTCTTAAGACCCTATACATTAGGAATGGTGTTGGAAGAAATATCATTGAATTTAACTTCGTGAAACAGGAAAGATGCAAGACCCTCTGCAGTTGCCTGAAGATGAGTTCAGAAAAATAGTAAAGATAAATTTTATGGCTGCATGGTTTTTGTTAAAAGCTATTGGCAAAAAAATGCGGGACTGCAAATCAGGGGGTTCTATTATATTCTTGAACTCAATAATTGGCGCTGAGAGAGGACTTTATTCAGGAGCTGCTGCATATGGTTCTTGTTTGGCAGGAGTCCAGCAGCTAGTCAGGGTAAGTAAATTTATCAATATCCCTTCTTTGCAATCATTTTCCAATTTCAACAATGAAATCTGATATGATTCCTACCTTAAAACTTTAAGCTGGGAGCCTTTTATGGTATTTTTACTTCATAAACGTTTGTCTTATGAAAAAATTCAAATCCTTTGCAAGACTAGGTTTCTTTTTGAAATGAAACATCTCTACCCATAATTCTTCATTCTTGTATGCATCGGATATCTAATCATTTATCCTGTTAGGAGAATTCATGAAATGCTAGTGGTTTCTCCTTCCAATTTCTGTTCTATTTCTCTCCCTCCTGGTTCTAAGCTTTTCCAGAGCTCTTTTATTGTATTCTCAGTTATCAGCTTTGGAGATTGGAAAGCACAACATCAGGGTTAATGCAATCGCCCGTGGCTTGCACTTGGAGGATGAATTTCCAAGGTCAGTTGGAAAGGACAGGGCAGAGAAGTTGGTCAACGATGCAGTGCCCCTGCATAGATGGCTTGACGTTAAAAACGATCTGGCCTCCACTGTCATCTATTTAATCAGTGATGGGTCACGCTATATGACTGGTACCACCATATATGTGGACGGAGCCATGTCTATAACAAGGCCTCGCATGCGGTCTTATATGTAATTCCTTGTTGAACGCACACGTTAGCATGGTCTAATAGAGACATTTACCTGTTCCGCAAGACATCATAGAAACCAGCAAATAATTTCCTTGTTTCATCTAATTTCCTTGTTTCATCTAAAAGGAGGTGTTGCTTTTTCAGAATACTGAAACAAACAATAAAAGCAGTTCCTATTGTATTGCACTTCCTGTTTCTCAACTTTTACCAGTTTCTTTTGCTTTGGAAAATAATGAATTGGTGGATACCTTATAGAACAGGGATGTAGAATATGACTGACCTTTACAGGATGAGCAAAGTTCAGAGCTTAACTGATCTGAGGTGGATTGCCTTTCAAAAATGGTAGCTATCAGCAAGCATTTTAAATTCTAGATAAAAAAAAAAAGAATAAAATTACTAGCCTCAAGATGAAAATCAAGGGTGGGCAGCCATTGATAGCTTCTTGAACCTAACCCATGTCTGGTTTCTTTGATGTGGACAACGCTCTTATTGGTTATGACTGCTATCACATTATTCTTTCTTTGAATTTCATGTTTGTAAACCACACATTTGCTTTTACTTCTTGGCCTTTTCTTTCAATGTTATGCTTGCTTTGTCATTGAATATATTCACATTCAATGTTTGAAATACAACTTTGAAATTAATCGATGTTTATCATTGTTGAATTCAACTCCATTTTCTTCTTGATATATACAACTCACACGTATTTAAAATACACAACTTATCAAAGATAAAAAAAAATATCATAGGTGTTATATAATTAACTACTGCTAATCATTTTTAATTATATTCTTAATACTCTTCTTGGAAAATAGAATTGGAGACCATATTGCAATGATTTTTCTTTTGAAGAAAGAAATGCCAGGGTGAGCTGTTCAAGGTTTGGAGAGACACTAAAATTTAGAGAGACAACATTTTCTCCACGCTGAGATAAGATCGGAGACAAATTTGACAATGAAGAGATATCACTGACAAGGACACGAATGAGAGGAGAGAAGAATAAACCACAAATTTTTGGTCTCTTGCCAACTAACACAGAATGGTGGTGTGGGGTATTTGACGTTTCAAAGTTGGTTTGAAAAATCAAAGCCAATGGATTTTAGCTTTTCAAATTTATGAAGAAGCCAGATGGGCTGCGCAGACAGGACCCATCACCTAACCCATTCATGCTCTAATCCAAGGCAAAACCTCCTTTTTTTTAAGTCCTCAAACTTATCCCAAATTAACACCTAAGCCCCTAATATAAAATCAGTGCAAATAAACCCTCAAATCTCTTAAATAATGCAAATTAGCTCTCCCCGTTAAAGGTACAAATTTGCCCCCATCATTAACAACTTAATCGCACATGATCTCATGCTGTTTGTTCTTTTCTTTTGCTTAGGTTTCTACTTTGTGGTTTGTTATTTTCTTTTACTTAATCTCATTTTTTTATATGTAGATGTTGATATAAATCAAAGACTCTTTATATGATAAAAATTTCTTCAAAATAACTTACATAGCTTCCTTTTTTTTTTTTTTTTTTTTACAATTCATTGATGGCTCCATTCACCCTTCTTCAAAAAGATTTTTATTATTTAAGAGATTTTTTTTTATTTATATATAAGCATTCATGTGAAATAGTGAGACTAAACAAGGAAAAAGAATAGATGACTTCTAGTCATCTCGTAGGGTTGTTAATGATGAGGGTTGATTTTTATTTTTCAAAGAGTTTGAAGGCTTATTTACATCATTTTTAGTTTATGAGCTCAAGTGTAAATTTAAGATAAGATTAGGAGCTTAAGAGGGGATCTTGCCCTAATCCAATGTTGTAAATTTTGGTCCACTTTCTTTTGGAACTCACATCACAATATCACATGATATCTTTCTTGAAGCTGATCAGTTGCCCACGTGTTTGCAGTCTTCCATTTTTTTTTTGTCTTTTTTTTCCTTCTCAGTCTTACCTTTGTTTTTGCATTAGAAATTGTCTTGATACAGCCCATCACCATGACTAACTCCTTGAAGGAAATATTGGCATATGCTTGTGTGTACGTATAGTAGGGAATATATAAATTATTATTATTTTTAAAAATAATAATCATAATTTCTTAATATAAAAAATATCAAAACATCTTAATATTAAAAATATTAAAATATTTAATTTCAATCATATTATAAATAAATTTTAATTGAAATTTATATTATATTTTACTTATTTTATAATTATAATTGAACATTTTATTTTTCCACAAACTTATTATTTCACCTGATGTTTTGGGTGTTTGCTTTGAAAATAATAATAATAATAATAAAAATAAATTTCTTTTTTACCTATGAAAGGCATTTTTAAAAATTTTTTCAGCTCATTATTATAATAAATAAAATGTAAAATTGATATTTTAAATTTTTATTTTACCTTGTATCAATCCCAATAAGTAAATTTCTTTCTTCTTATGTCTTTTTAAAAAACAAAATTTTTCTCTAACTTTTTTTATTATGGGATTTATTTAACGATTTTTTTCTAAATTTTTCTAACATTAACCTCTTATTAAATATACAAAAATTAACAATTTAATAAAATTATAATAAAATTTTAGTGCAAAAGTTATTAATTTTTTATATAATAATTTTCAACTATACCTTCCAATCACTTTCATACCATAATAAAACTGGTCCTCAATGTTTATATTTTTTAAAAAAAAATGTTGACTTTTTCTTTTATCGTAAGTTCAGAACATCTTCAATACTTGCGTGGAGATTGATGTTATTATTCGAAAATTAACACGAAATAATACTAACACTAATTGATGCGAACGTGGATGCTTAATCGTCCTTGTGAGCATAAACCACACTCTAAGACAAAGACTAGCTATAGAGACAAAGACAAGAGACTAGGCCATGCAATTGGGCTACATCTCATCAATTTCTTGTCCCAAGCTAAGAAAACATTAATATTGCATGACATAAATCATCCTTTGTGCAAGAAGATTTCCATAAAACTCTTTAATAACTTAAATAATTCAATAATAATTTATTTTAATATAAAAATAAAAATTTTGAGATTCTGGTTACATAATATACAAGACCATAACATAAATTAAAAGATATTGATTAGTATAATTTTTATTTTAATATATTACACGATATATTTATTAAAAAATTAATATTTTTCGTTCAAAATTAAAAGTAAATAAATTTAAAAATACAATCACGCATACAATATATAAAAACTAACTGAATTAGTTGTATTGATATTATATTTTAATGACTAAATTAGATAAATATTAAAAAAAAGGTGTTGAATTGAAAAATATGTTAATTATTTTTAATTAAAATATGTGAAAAAATTCTCTCTTATTAGTCAACTAAGAATCTAAAAAACCCTTACATAAAATCCTGCTTAACTAAGAAATCACGAACTTTTTGTTTGTTTAATGGAGTAATAGAAGAAAGAACTTGGAAAAGGACATACATCGGTCCAAGGCAAACCAGCTACTGCTCTTAGTCTAACCATGCAGCTTGAATAATAATAGTGAACGAGAAATTAGTAGTATTATTTAATTGCAGTAGAAGTTTTTTTATAGTTATAATAAGTACTTCTATATTGATAGAAATTAATGTCTCTATCCTTGTTAAATAAGAAAATTTTACATTAAAAAAATGTCAATTAAAAAGGTATGTAAGTTTAATTATTATTTTCAAAGTTATTTTACTTATTATCAATTGATTTTAAATTAAATATAAATTTTATATTAAAATTTACATGTCAAATTTTCATATAGTATCAAATTTTAAGTTCTATTTTTTAAAAGTTTGAAATCTAGTGATAGTTTAGATCTACACAAAAATATGTATATATATATATATATATAAAGTTTGTTGCTATAATATGAAATTCACATGATAAAACTCAAAGTTAATATCAAATCTACAAGACATATTTAAATAAAAAAATCTTATATTCTCAAATACAAAAATAATTAATTCATCTGGTATCAATTATTATTGTTATTTTTTTTTATGTTGATTGCACAATGAAAACAACTCTCTTTTATTTCTTATCTCACCCCACACATATATCATGTGATTTTAACTCAATACCTCTTATTTTTAACGAAAAAAAATTACTACTGAATTATTTAAGTTATTAGCACGTTTTATCAATTAATTTTAAATTACACATAAACTTTTTGTTGTTGAACTTACGGCGTCCAATTTTCCCCGAATGAAGCCGCCTCCATTATTCCAACTTCCTTTTTCCAAATCAATCCGCTAATGAAGCTAATTAATCCCTCTCTCTCGTCTCTACCCCTTCGTGCCGTCTACGACACCTTCAACCCCTATATATTCATCCATTCGTATTTTCCTCTTTTATCCTTTTCTTCCATACGTCTCTCCTGAACCAAGGGAGGCTAACCACCGTCTCTCTTCCTCTCAGTATCTGCTATATATATTTCACTTTCTTCTTCGATCGATCTACTCCCAAAATTTCAGGTCATCATCGACTGGCTTAATTTCCGTATATATATATATGGAGATGGAGAACTATCAAATGTTCTTTCCTTGTTCATCGAACATGGCTGCAACAAACTCATCACCTCAAGTAATTAATTATAACGGTGCTACAACTACATTTCATGGAGATGCAACGCCAAATGGGTTGTTCAAGTTGAAGACAGAGAGTTTTGTCCAAAGATCGGATGTGGTTAAAGGAAGTCAAAATGATCTTCTTCCTCGGATGGGAGGGAAAAGTGAAGTGGGAAATTCCTCAGGTGCAGGAAAGAAAATTAAGGAGAAGAAGATCAGGAAGCCTAGGCATGCATTCCAAACCAGGAGTCAGGTTGATATACTGGACGATGGTTACCGGTGGAGGAAATATGGGCAGAAGGCAGTTAAGAACAACAAATTTCCCAGGTTAACAGCTTCTTCAATTCCCCTAGCTAATAATTAAATTTCACACCTCCCTCCATCAGGTCTTGCTTGCATTTTTTATGGTGATATAGACAAGTTAACTTATAATTAACTTGTCATTTGCATCTTTAAGTATAATTAAGGAATTTATAAGATCCTTCTTCATTCAACCCTAAATAAAGTAACCCATATGCATCTTAATTAACTGATGATAAGATTTCCTTGATCCTTCATATATACTGGCTATTAACATTATATGTGGAGAAATTAGAGATGGAAAATATCTATAGACATTTATTTGCATGTGCCTTTTGTATGGATGTATATGCTAGGGATTTTCTGTTCTAAGGGTCTTGTCACTGTGCAATTAGGCAATTAGATGAATCATGAACTATAAATATATATAGTTTTCAAAATGTTATATTTAGGGTGAGCTATACATATATCTAATAGAGGCCTCCTATTTCTCAATTAAATCTCTTTTTATTTTATCAGTTTTAAGATTTAAATTTAAAACTATTGTCAAACTCTTAATTATTGTCTAGCTAGGATTAGTGTTTTTCTTTAAAAGTAATTAAATGATAATTAAAGAACTAATCATAACATGACATGTATAGCAAAGCTATGTTAACTTTCTTATGGACGTTGAATACATCCGTGATCGGCATGCATGAAGCGTTAAAGAGGAATTTAAAGAAAGAGAATTATTAATGCAGTATCTAGTTTTCAATCGGAAATATCTATTCCATGTGATTAAGAATATAAAATGGTTTTAATTACCCAAAACTAGATTTGGTAAACTGAAATTAATCTTAAATCAATAGAGAAAGATAAATCAACAGAACGTACAACACCCAGAATTTGTAACTTCTTCTATGTAATAGAAATATCTACAGTTGGTTCCCAAGGGAAAGTCACAGTGCTTAAGAAGTTAAACCTTCACATTGGAGATTTTAAGTTCAAATTTTGAAATGAATGAGAAGGAATTTAAGAATGAGAGGACCAATAACTTAGACATACCCAAATATATTTATATTACCAGTTGCTACATTTAATGACAAGTTATATATAGAAAGGTTTAAAATTAAGACATCCAACATATAAGTCCTTATCGGTTGAAATAATATCGCAAAGAGTAATGATGTGGCTACAACCTATTTATATAATTTTTCCTTATAACTTTTTCATGTAATTAAATAAGTGGATATATATAATATCATTATTAAATCATTAAATAACATGTAAATAACACAAACAAAGGTTGTTGCTAAATTATTTTGTAATCATAAAATATAGCATCCTAACCTGTTATTACTTTTTTTTTAATAGTTCGTAACCTGTTATTACTATTATTAGTGTTTTTTATTTTTTATTTTTTTATATCTTGATTATACAATGAAAAACAACCCTCTCTCATCTCTTATTCCACTCCATTCATATACTATACGACTCAAACTATCTCTTACTTTTGCTTACTACTTTTAACAAAAAAAATTACCACTAAATTACTTAAGTCATTGGTTATCATTATTAGTGTTAAGTTAATTATATAAGTAATGTTATCCTATGATCAAATTAATTAATGTTTATATTAACAAATAACAATATTGTATGTGCCTGCAGAAGCTACTACAGGTGCACACATCAAGGATGTAATGTAAAGAAGCAAGTCCAAAGGTTAACCAGAGACGAAAGCATTGTAGAGACTACTTACGAAGGGATGCATACTCATCCCATACAGAAGCCTAGCGATAATTTTGAGCAAATACTCAGTCAGATGCAGATTTACTCATCCTTTGGAATGTGAATCTGAATTTACAACGATTGCTGAATCTGTGTTCTTGAGTCTGTGAAAGATATGTGGATTCCAATTTAGTCTTAGTTCTTGGTGTGTGCATGAGATAAAGCTGCAATATTACTAGCTTTAAGAGGAGTGTGTAAGTAGCAGATGAAGTATATGACATGGGAGGAACAATTTCAGTGTTTGCACTCTCTTGAATCTTGATCAGATAATGCTTGCTTTAATTTTTCCTTTTTCATCAGCTGTAATTTTCCTTAATTGTTCAAATCTATTAACATATGAACATGTTTCTGCCTTTGTAATTTGTAGCCTGTATTAAATATGCCAAAAATCAAGTTTCCTTCCAAATTAACATTGTATTCTTGCTTCTGATCATGCGACAGTGACATGATGCAGTTATTTCCTTTCCACTCACATCCCTAAAATTTGCAGAATCTTGAAACTTTACAAAAGTGTGCTTTAAGAAGACAAGGCTAAGGATACTAATGAACAGTGTTGTCAAAATCTAGATTTAAATCGTAAAATTTTATGATTTTACAATTTCAGCAAGGCATTTCATGTAAAATCTATACCAAAATTAAAAATTCATAAAATCTGGGGTCAAAAACATAAAATCGATATTTTACTGTGAAATTGAGTAAAATCTCGATTTTATCTCTTGTTTAGCAACTGAACTTTTTGCCTATTTCTTTTTGGGTTTTTCATCTTGAGTTAGTGAACTTTGACTAGATAACCTATAAATTAAGCTCATTTTTCATTTTAAAAACCTATGACCCACACAACCCAATCACAAATCAACATTTTAATCGAGAATTCAAGACAAATTTGATTTAACCATCTAAAATTCTAAATCTAAGTCATCTTCTTCGTTTAATTTATTT
>BPVZ01000143.1:52970-66423 GCA_020521535.1 Rubroshorea leprosula | reverse complement strand
GTACCTTTAATTAATTTTTTTTAAAAGATTATATTCTTATTTTTATGGAATCTCCTTTTTGAAAGGCTATCTTTATAATATTAACTGCAAGCTCCTGCAAGACAAATATGTTGTTACCAAACAAACTATGGGTTCTAAAGTTTTATAACTGCACAATGTGTAAAGTAAATCTGTTTTGTGACCAACTCTTGTGTCCAATAGACCTAACACATGTGGCTCTAACTAAACGATTAAGAGGGAGAAATGTACGGACCGAATTCATTCTCATTTCTCCTTGCAAAACACTATGTTAAACCCCTAAACTTATCTTAAATTCTCAATTAAGTTTCTAGAATTTTATTAAAGTAAATAAACCCCTAAACTTAATAATCTGACTAATTTAATCCTCTTTCTTTTCAATGGACTTAATGCTGATTTGTGCATTGCTTGTGTGAACAAGGAATTGACATGTCATTTCTTTCGTGGTTGGTATTGACTATGTCCACCAAGTAAAGCACAAACGAGTATTAAGTTTGTTGTAAAGAAAAATGTTAAATTGCCTATATAAATTGTTAAGTTTAAGGGTTTATTTGTTTTAATAAAGGTTTAGGGGCTTAATCGAGAATTCAGGGCAAATTCGAGGGTTTTGCCTATTAATTACTATTTCTCTTTCAGCAGATTTGTGTTCAACTGTTGCAAGATATTGATCCAAATAGCATTGGAAGCGCCAGGGATATTTCTTGTGGGCATTTAGAACCATAATTTGGAAAATAATTAAGATTTGATATCAAGCAGAGAAAGCCAGAATTTCAAGCCAATCCCTAATTTATTGGGAAAAAAAAAAGGAAGGGAGGGGGGGGGGTGGAAATGCACTTTTGGTCATTACCGCCGCATATTCTCAATTTACCCCTCACAATCAAAAGTAAATGGGACCAATGACCTGTTGATTTGAATGGAAGGAGTTTGATTCTCCTTAAGTAAAGTTTCGAGTTCAAGTCTTGTGAACAGAAAAACAGATATTGGGAGAGCTTTTTCCTAATAGGTCCGATGCGACTCGATTCTAGATTTGTTAGAATCTAATGTGATTACCGGATATTAGGAGGTTAATAAAAAAAAAAATCAAAAGTAAAGGGGAGAAGATTGAAGCACATCTGATTGTGGAATGGCTGGCTGCTGGTCACTTGAAATACTTGTATAAATATGATCCTCAAGATTTCAAGGGGCTGCTTTTCGTTCTAAAAATCAAGCAAATTTGCAGAAAACCTCATTTTCAATGATGTGTTAAATTATCATTAATTCATTATATAATAGATGTAGTACTGTCGCTAATATTGCATGGAATGGAAGACCGTCTCCTATGTGATTACAAAAGAACAAAAAATAAAGAGGAAATGCATGATTTGAGTTTGGGTAGATGTATATTTTCAATTTGATTAGTGTTCATTGATTAATAATTAGTAGAAAGATAACTAGAAATTAAATTAGGATGACCTGGCGGAATCCAAAAGAAGAGAGAGATGCCCACTTGGGTTGGTTGTGTGACTTATCAACCAGGTATCCTGGAATATATATCTTATCCAGGAAACCATTCAAAGATAACAATGTTAATATACAGTGGATGCTAGCTTTATCAATATCTAGTACTTGCCCGAGTAAAGCAAACGAAGACAAATTACGATATGGATGTAGCTAGTAAGTATCCTTATTTACTTATTCTCTAACTTTAGCTTGCTCCATCAATATGCATAAAACCAAACGGTACAAATCTTAATTTGTCTCCAAAATTTTCACAAAAATTAATTAGGCTAAGTTGTCAGGTTAGCATTATAATTATAATTAATCAAATTCTCTAGCTAGCTAGTCCAGCTTAGTTATGTTTGAATTAGTTTCCCCTCATGGATCGGTCTTCTATTAATTAGAGATATATATGAGTGTGGTGTTTGGTTTTGAATTAATCTTTTACTAAATTTACAGTTTCTGTAACTGAATGAGTTGAAAAAGTTTATTCCCATATATTCTTGGGGAAATGCTTCATAAGATATCAACAGAAAAAGAGTTGAAAATGACATTGTTCTTATCCATCCAGCTGCATACATCATTTGATTTCATCACTTTGGAATGTATTGCATGTTGAGAAAATGAGATTTGAATCTCTTGTAAAGATCTACGTATCTTTATCTGTTTATTTATTTATAGGACATAATTTAATATTAATTAGCATTTAGGTACAATCTTAAATATATTTTAGTGTTCCTGCATAATGGAAGGATCTGTTAAGAAAAAGGAATGGCAGAAGAATAAAAGAATTGTATTGAGACGTGATCTCACTTTTGCTTGAAGATTTAAAATCCTCCAGAATACAACAAAACTCAAAACTCTCTCATAAATTAGATGTAGAACTCTTGTCTTAAGGATTTAAAATCTTTTAGGATACAACAAAACTTAAAACTCTTTCAGAAATTAAATGTAGAACTCCAACATTGCATAAGAATTTATAATGCTTGAAAAATCACTATTTGAAAGGATGTATCTCTCCAAAAGACACCATTTCATAGAGATACCTTTTGATTGCCAATAATCATGTCTGATTTTTAAACATGTCTTTTCAAATTATAATTTAATAAAATAAAATAAAAAATCCGAAAATAATAAAAAATTAAAGATGTTCTGGCAGTCAAGCCTCAAGATGCCTAAGTGCCCATCTTTTGATTATATATATATAAAGGGTCTAGACCCAATTTCTTTGAGTTTCATTTTACTTAATTATTTATTAATCAAAAAAAAATATTTATAAACTCTTTTAAGTTTTCATATTTTTTTACGTGAAATGTCAAACATTTACAAACTATTCAACAAGATCGACTACTATACCACTGTAGAGCCTAACTGATCATAAAGCCCCCTGCACTCAACTGTGTTTGTGGATGCCCATCCAAGTTATATTCCAAAGAATTTGATAGATAGGTAGCTGTTTAATCAATTAATTACAAAAGGATATTATGCTTCAAGATATTTAGTTGATCGAGGGACCACAAATCCACCCAAAACATCCTTCAGTCCACAGTACGCATAGTACCCTGCAGCCTACCACCAACCCCACTATATGTACTATATAAACCAACCTCCCTCAGCCCTGCCTTGCAATAACCACATCAACACACACTTGATTCAATAATATATATATCATGGAGTCCAACCGCAAGCTCAGGGGGTTCATCAAGGGGAAGTTGATGCCATTCTACAAGGCAACACCCAAGTCTGCTCCTCCCACGGTGCCATACAGTAACAATGTGAAGCCGCCGAGTCATTCTTCAACGGCGTATTTGGTTCAGCAGGACTATCTGCAGATTCCCCAGCCAAAGAAAATGTCCTTTGTGGTGCCTGCAGCCGCAGCCGATAATGCCAACTGGGACATGTTCAGCCAGTTTGACAAGTTGAGTGGAGGCGCTGCCGCAGATGAAAGTGTTGATGCCAAAGCCACCACTTACATCTCTTCCGTTCAAGAGCGTTTCAAGCTTAGAACGAATCAACTCTGAAAGAATGAAGTTCCAAGATGCTTATCCTAACTAGGGAATAGGGAGGCACAAAAATTATTTCATCACATCATCTTTCGCTTACATTCAATTCCCTTATGCTATATGTATCCCTTCATATTAACATGCATTATCTAATTAATTAAATGCCTTTGGTTCAAGTAACAAGAGAACTCAATTAATTTTTCCTTAAAAAGAAAAAATGATTGAATAAGACTTTAGTTTATGAACCACTGGCCCTGAACTCATACAAGATAGAATAGAAAAATAATTCATTTATAATTTTATTTATAATGAATTTTGTGACCAATAAAAATTTAATCGAATTATTATCTATTAATTTAAAAACTTTGTTTTAAGTTCACAATCAATGTTTAAATTTATATATAACCAAGCAATTAGCTTTTGAAATATAATAAGAATAGAAATAAATAAATTGTAGGTTAATAAACATGGATTTACTCATTTAATATTATAAAACTATTATTTTTCAAGAACTTAAAATACAAGATTCAGATCTAGCAGAACCTTTAATATCTTAATTGGTCATTTTATCTCAAAACCAATAATTAACACGTTATACTCATAACACACCTGGTTTTATAGGTCGATTGGTAATAGTATATATCACCCATAAAATTGGATTTAATTCCCTCTCTTCCAAAACTTACCTTTGATCAAAAAAAAGAAAAAGAAAAAAAGCACACATTATACTCATATTATTAATAAAAAATAAAAAATATGTAGTATAATTTAAATTGTAAATTTTAAATTATTAGATGAAAATTAATTCTTGGTATTTAAAATTGTAACAGCTTTTAAAAAACTATAAGAAATATCTTAGACTACCAAAGCGGGAAGTCCAAGAAATATCTGAAATGATAGTCAAGTTATTGGTATTTTTTATTTTTTTATTTTGACAATGATAATAATTAATAATTAAGTTTAGAAAATTAACAGCTAGAAATTCGATTATAAAAATAAGTGATCTCCCACCTTCTTCACCAAGGCACGAGGGCCCATCGGATTGTACGGTAGAGTTCATTATTGATACCTTTTGGAACGATATGGATGTGGAAAAATCTTCTTCCCTTCGAATCAATTCTCAAAATAAAGCAGGACTTTTAAAAGTGGGGAAAATAAAGTTATTCTAGTACATAGATTCCTTCGCCAGTTAGGAAGCTTCGATGCAAATTGATGTTTAAGGTAATGGAATATCCCTTCTTGATTAATATAAGAAGGTTTTTCACTAATTAATGCTAAGTTAATTAATGAAAACCAAACCACTTTCTTGACTAATATGATAAGGTTTTTCATTAATTAATACCAAGTTAATTTATACAAGGAAAATAATTTCGAGACAATTTTTTTATATTATTTTTTTATATAATTTGTTATGTCATTTAAATGATTAATTTTTTTTATTTATATAAGATTTATGATATTGAATATATCTATTCATTTAATGATATATAAAAATTATATTAAAATATGACATATAAAAATTATATTAAAATATGACATAAAAAAATTATCCTTATAGCACCACTCTTTATATAATGAGCCAACAATACTCTTTATATAATGAGCCAATAGTTGCTTATCATAAGAAATTCCAATCTGCAACCTCGTCTCCTAAAAATAGCAATTCCTAAGAGGAAAATGAAAGCAGCATAGCAACAATTAAGAGCTAGCGTCCATGACCTACCTTCCTTTTTGGAGATTTTGAATGTTTTCCCCCGCCACTTACCATGAAGAATGCTCTGCTTTATGTTAGGGAAAAAAACCAATATCTGCTTGATTTGGTCCTACACAATGTGTCTTAATTTGAAGAAAAATTACTAATAATATTATAAGACTTCTTGTTTTGCAGTTTGTATTAGATTGAAAATTCAACGCATTTGGATGGATGAGAAGGGGCTCAACATCAAAAGACTTTTCTCCAATTAAAAGTCACTGTTTCGTTGTCCGGACAGCAAAACAATTTTTTGATATTATAATTTTAAAAATATTAGTAGGATCAATCTCACTGCCAAACCCTTTACCAATAGGGTAGCTTTTTTTGCACTGCCTTGCGGCCTAGTGACAATAGCCACCCCGGTGCATTCCTCCCTCTCCAGGTTGGGTTCAAAACCCGCCCCTTGCAAATATGTTCAAAAAAAAATAATAATAAAAATAGGGTAGCTTTTTTTTTTTTTTTTTTTTCTGCCAGTGAAAATCAATGCATGAGGGTGACTGAGAGGGAAAGGAGAACGAAATGGCTGCATATGCTACCCTGTAGTGATGTGGACTCCAGTGGCCATGAGGAAGATGATAATGAAGCCAAAAGGGGGAATAGTGTGTATAAAAATGGAGATCCCACTGGTCTGCATGTTGGCAAACTCTACAGGCCAAGCTCTTTTGTTGCCTGGCAGCTGAAACAACACAAAGAGAAACACTGCCAGCACCACCAGACCCCAGTCCTCTTTTCCCATCCTTTCAATACTTCTATCCTGCAGATTTGCTTCTTCTCAATTCTCAAACTACGAATTGGCTGTTCTTAGTAATCAAATGCAGCAGTCTAACTATGAAGGCAAAAGCAATCACTATAAACAACACAGATGCTGATAAATAAGTCGACATATACATTGAATTTCACGTTAAGTTCACAACAACAGCTCAGTGGCCTCATCTTACTTTGGGCGGCTGTTTCTACTTCTACAATGAGCAAACAGTGCCAGAGAAATAGAATTCCAGGTGCTACTCTAAAACTTTAATAGTTCCTCAAATCAAAAACTGGTACAAGTTTGGGCCACAGAAACAGAAGCAGAACATTTTCTTTAGCCTTTATCAAAGTTTAAGACAGTAATTCACCCGGCAATCTTTGGCAGTTCCTGAAGATAATGCATGTCAATTTCAATTTTACAGACACTAGCATTTAACATATCTTTAATAAAGCTTTAAAGCATAAAAAGAAAGCTTGAATTGAACAATAATTTGAAACTAAATGAGAGCAAAGGTGTCTGTGTTTGTTTCCATCCCATAAAGCAAACCCACTAATATTTCCATACCTCATCGTTGCCTCCTCTTTAAACCCCACTCTCTTCTTTATGACTGAGTTTAGCATTCCTCTCCTCCTTAATCACCAAGAAAATCAATCCCATTTGCCTATACAAAAGAGGAATGTTCACAACTTCCTCCATCAACTTGTATTTTAAAAGAAACCCTCAAACACTAGTATCTTCATTTTGAGCAAGAAAGAGAACAAGAAAGAAGAGAAACAGAGATGGGGGTTGATTGGGGACCTGTGGTGGTGGCTGTAGCACTGTTTATCCTCTTGTCACCAGGATTGATGTTTCAGGTGCCGGCAAGGACCCGTGTGGCAGAGTTTGGTAACATGTGCACTAGTGGGATATCCATTCTGATCCATGCCATCTTATACTTCTGTATATTCACTATCTTGATCGTTGCAATAGGGATTCACATACATACATAAACTGAAACGTAAACTCCTATGATAATATGGGCAGTTCCTTTTCATATTCTCAGCTCAAAGTTTCTTCTGCCATAACTCTGTCTGTTCTGTTATCCTTGCTAACAATTGTATGATAAACATCTGCTTTCTCTCTTCTATAGATTCCCTTTCTTTATATGAAAATACTAAATTGACTATAGTGGTTAATTGGCTATGGTTTTGGGCATGAATAGAATAAAATAAAATAATTCTTCATCTTCAACACTCAAAAATCACAGATTCCAAATTAGACTGAAATTTTGTGGATGAATCATTTGCTAATTGGGTGTTAACCACACATATTTCTAATTCCAAGAAAATTATAAGCTCCACAACTACAGGATATAAACATAGGGCCATGTTGTCGGTGCTGAAAAGGAGTCAAATTAAACTGAAATTATATAACCAAATGACAAAATCAAAAATCAAGATTTCATTCACCCAAATCCAAATCTCAAAGGCAATATCCTATTTCGAATTGAGCAAGTAGTACAACATTAGAATCTCAATGGCTTACAGTACACAGATATTGAAGCATTCTCAGCCGATGTAGATGTGCACACGAACGGCCAGGATTAGAACGGCATAAATGGCAAAGAAAAGGAGAGTGTGAACGGAGATGGATTTCCCGTTGGTCTTCAAGCTCCCGAACTCCACCTGCCTGCTGTGTCCCGGCAACTGGAACAGAAGTCCCGGCGACAGCAGCACGAACAGCACCACCCCGATCACCACCGGCGCCCAGTCCGCCATTTCGTAAAGATTTTGAGTAAATGATGATAAAGCTTTAAGCTTTAAGGAAACCCTGCTGGAGAATGAAGAAGATACGGACTGGAGGATGAAAAGTCTTGGAAGCACAAGGAAGAGAGCTGAGGGTCACTTGCGGCAGTAGCTATGTACTGTCATGTGGAAATTAAATTAAAGTTTGGGCATATCGTCAACATTGTAAGAGTTCACACTGACAGTCAAAAAGGAAAATTACTACTTCTCCTGCTTTATCCACAACTAAACCATGCCCCTCTAGTTATTTTGCTGGCAGAATGACCTTTCAAAGTGGGGTAAAAATTTATTTTTAACATTTTATTTTATTAGATTGGTAAGTTTTAACTCATTATCTTATATTTTTAACCCCTCACATATTAGAATTAAAAAAAAAAAATCTTCATTTTATAATATTTTGTTAGTTCTGTTAACTGATTGTTAACTTTATTAATTAACTGTTAATTTTATTAACTGAAAATAAATTTTCACCAGTTAATAGTTGACTGTTCAATTAGGTTTTTACTAGTTAATAGTTAACTAATAGTTAACTAATAGTCAACTAATAAAGTTAACAATCAATTAACAAAATAGTTATGTTAACTGACTGTTAGCTCAATTAACTAAAAATAAGTTTTTGTCAACTAATAATCAACTAATAAAATTAATAATTAGCTAATAAAACTAATAAAATGTTATAAGTGAAGGTTATTTTTTTTAATTCTAATAGAGGTGAGGGATTAAAACTTATAAATCTAATAAGATAAAAAATTAAAACTAAACTTTTACCTCAAAGTAGAAATTGGTATATATATATATGTTTTTTCCATTAAAATTGATACTTTTAAATATATTTAATTATATACTATACAAGAAAAGATAATCATTTTTTTCTCAAATTTTTACTCACCTAACTTAAAATTTAAATATGAGCCCTTTAATTACAAATTAAAAGTAAGATTGTTAGTTTATTACTTATTACTCCAATTTTTCACTTCATTAGGCATCAGATATTATTCCCGTCCGTGAGGCAGGGATGGTATAGGAGTAATCTTAGAATGGTCTAATCAAACTTAAAATTAAGGTCGATTAACGATATTGAAATCATGAGGTAACCTTCTCGACAAGTAAAACTTGGCCCCAACATGAAGCTGACATTTCTTAATTGACTAGGTTTGCTTAGTGGACCAATCATTACATCTTTCTTAATTTAGTGGGCTAAATGATATTTATTCAACTAAGCTCGGGAATCCAGAGATTACATATAGAAATTCTGGAATTTTGTATTGAAAATATTGATTTCATTTTTTTGCCTGTAAGTTAGAATAGCATACAAAATATTAGATGGAATTACAAAAATTTTAAAATACTGAATTATTAACCACTTTATGCCGGAAAATGAGAATAATTTTTTGTTTATTAAAGGCAATTATGGTGTCCCAAGATTTAAAAATCGAAGGAATAAATTTTCCATCAAAAAAAAAAAATAAAAATCGAAGGAATAAAATGGGGAAAAATATAAGAGCAATTTAAAAGCACTTTTCCCCGCTACCCTTTCTTGTGATTTCTTTAGACACTAAAAGGCGTTATGGGCGGTGATGGAGCACTGAGAGATATATGGGGTCTGCAATTGATCAGAGAATATGATATTTCTATATAAAATTATGCTTTGCCTTATCCAGTGAAAGCAACCAACCAATAAATTAAAACAATACGGTTGGTTTTTTTTTTTTTTTATAAAGGTAATGGTTAGGAAGTTAGTATGAATTAATTGTTAGTAATTTGGGATTCGATCTCTAGATTGAGTGAACATTTCACCCCCTCAAATGAGGCGCGTGACCATCTGGTCGCTTTTGATGAAGTTCACAACGGTGATAGAATTCGAAACTCCGACCACCTCACCTAAGCACTTAAAGCTTGGGGTCGAACCATTAAGTCTAAAGGCCCGATTTAAACAATACAGTTGATTGATACCAATAATTGTTGGTTCAAATGAAAAATTCTTTATTTTTTTAAAATAAAATCTTAAATTTAAGTTTTTTAAATAAAATAATAATAATCAAGTCCTAATACGGGGGTCAGAAAAAAAAAAAAAAGAAAAAGAAAAGGAAAAAGAAAAAATAAAGTTGATTCATGCTGTATACCATTAGCTTTATGGGATTCCTATTCCCTCAATTAACTTGAAGATGGTATAAAATACAGCATCCAATGCCCTCTTTCTTCTTTATGCTTGCTTTATTCTTTCCCTCCTCCTCCTCCAAACAGGTTTAGGCATTTTTTTTCTTGTTGAAGCTTCAGAATGAGAGATTGGGCTGCTCCTCTCGTAGCCGCGGCGCTGTTTGCATTTCTGTCTCCAGGGGTGCTGGTGCAGCTCCCTGGAAAGGACCGTCCCGTTGGTGGTTTTATGAATATGCAGACCAGTGTTGCATCCATACTTGTGCACGCAGTTCTTTACTTTTTGCTCCTTGTCTTGTTTCTTGTTGTTCTTCACATCCACATCTATGCCTAAGAAGGATTCACATCAAGCTTAGAAATGATTTAATTTTCATGTCGTTACCAAGTTTTTAGTAACTTCTTATCCCCTGTTCTTGGCATTTAATTACTATAATAAATAGATAGACGTTACTTATTTATATGGTAGTCTCTAGCTTCCATTTCCACTATATGCTTTATGTTTTATGTTTGCATTTTGAACCTACTGCAAAGAAACAGAGTTTTCTTTTTTGGAGAATAGATTTCCAAGAATAAAAAAAAAAAAGACATTATTCTAAATTAATCAAATTTATCTTTCTGGTAATGGTATTAGCAGGAGATAAGTCTTGTCTTGACCAAATATGATGTGTACAAGCAAATAAGAAAGCTATATAAACCTAACATTTTTATTACTTCATTGCATGTCAAATCAGAACAATAATAATACATTAAAGTTGATACCAAAACACACTTCTCCAGACAAGGATTTGCACAATTCCAATATAACCTCAACATAATAAATAGTTGACTCAAAGCTGCACATAAGTTTAGTTGCTTTAGGATTAAGTAAAGCAAACTAAATCAGAAATCATCTGAAATCGTTGGATCAAGCAAATTAAACATGAGGAAGGATATAAAGAGCAAAGCTGATCCATAAAACCACAAACAACATAAATCTATAGTTAATCCTCACAAATTTGGTACTTCCGGAAAAGATACAAACACCTTGAGAACAAGATTGGAATCAAAATTCACAGATCAATCCAAGAAGCTGGGGCTATCAGCTATGACCCAATGTACACGTGCACACCAATGGCTAACAGGAAGATACACATGAATGCAAAGTAAAGAACGGAATGGACCAGTATAGATACCCCACTGGTGTGAAAGTTGGAAAACTCTATGTACCTACTACGCCCTGGTATCTGAATAAGCAGGCCTGGTGATAGCAGAATGAACAGCATCACAGCCGTGAATACAGGCCCCCAATCTGCCATCTTGCTGCCTCTCTATGTAATAAGTAAAAAATATGGTAGAAGTGGATATGGAAATGAGATAGATGGTTGATTTTAAAGGTAGGGGATTTTGCTTCAGGAAGAAGGGCGAAGGTATTTATGAGAAGGGAAAAGTGAAGGTTACAGGATGAAGCAACCTGGATTCACATTTCTTTGCTCATTCATCTCTCGCACTTTTTGGTGCAAAAGGAAAGGAAGCTTGTGTACAAGAATAATGTGGAAGAACAATTGTAGAATTGGGTTGTTTCTTGCTTTTTTCCTGCGCGAATGCCTAACGATAATGCCCTAATTACTAAACTCCATAGTATTGACAAATTGACAACCTTCTTTAGATTGATAAGAATGATACTTAAATTTGTGGGTATCATTAGGCATTGCTTCTTATCTTAACATGCCAGTGGTTAAGAGCATGAATATTTAAATTAGAAATTTTAAATTTAAATCTTAAGATGATTAAAAAGATATTTGAAAAACAAATGAATATACCTTATTGTATAACTTATCATCGGACAAATTATAAAAATATACCTTATTGTATGCCTTACTGTAGATTTTGGTTTTATAGAACCGTTGGGCTTTTGTAGCCTATAGTTTTAGGCCAAGACTAGCCCATAGTGGATGAGGATAAAAAAATGGGCCATTAGAACGGGCTCAAAGCTACGTTGTTAAAAAAAAAGAAAGAAAAGAAATTACGTCGACAGCAGGGTTCGAACCTGCGCGGGCGAAGCCCAACAGATTTCAAGTCTGTCTCCTTAACCACTCGGACATATCGACCAACTTGATAAAAGCAAGTTATTTTAAAATTTTAATTTAATTTGTTGGAATGAGAAGACAAAATTCTCAAAAATCAAAATAAGTGCAACTAGGTGAGACAGACAGACCAGAATCTGTGGTTAATGATCCATTAAAGTGAAAATATTTTCATTTTTTTAACTAAGTAATGTTAATTTGGAAGATTTCAACATGTAAAATTATAATTTAATAATATGCTACTTGCATGAATGGGGACAATTGATGACACCCTTTTGCTTTTAACAAATTTAATATAAACATCAATCATTTCAAATATTTAATGATGTAGTATCTTTATTATATGCTCAAAACGTCATTGGTTACGTTAGCTGTAAGTACGTCAATTAATCATTTCACATGCATTCACTTGAATATGAGAGAGAGATTTTTCTAAACCATTATACCATCTATTGAGCTTTATAATTCGTACAAAGAAAAAGAATATACAATATCCCACCCCAATCGCCATTGGCATCAAAAGTCGTGGGACGGTTTGTTGCTGGAAAGGCCTTTTCTTTTATACCTTTTATTATTATTATTTTTTATTGTTAGACTGTTTTTTTTTATTAATTTTTATGTATAATTTTTTAATTAAATGATTTTAATGATGTATTCGTCATATCAACTTACTTCATTTAAGTGTTAATGTTACAGATATCTCAATAATTGATTTTATTAATAAGTAAATATTATCTCCTTCCAAACAATATAAAATAAGTAAATATTATCTTGTAAAATAAATTTAAATTTTAAATTTTAATGTCAACATTAAAAAAAATAATTATTAAACTGATTTAGAATATAAACACTTAAAGATAAAAAAATTAATTTTGAATTGTATAAAAATTCATTCAAAGATATAACAAAATAATTAAAAAAAGAGAGAGAGAAGAAGAAGAAGAAGAAGAAGAAGAAGAAGAAGAAGCAGGGGAAGTGCAGGAGCTGGCCACTCGTAAATATTGGCTAAAAAATGCACGCGTTTCAGTCTTTCCCCACGTGTTACTATGAACTTATTGCTTTGTTGCTTAGAGTTTGTTTGGTGTAATTTGTGAGAATTTTTGTTTTTTTAAGTATTATTATGAGTAATAAATTTAAATTTTTATTGAAAAAAAAAAATAGAGTTTTTACTTTTAGAGATATGAAAAAGTGAGTGAAAAGTGAATAAAAAGAGATTTTATGAAAAGTTTGGATTTGAAACTTTTGAATTGTTACTGTTTAAAAACTTTTTAAAGTTAAAAAAATATTTAAAAGTATAGGTTTTTTAAAAAAAATTTAAATTTATGAAATATAAGTAGTGTTCAAAAGCTGAAATTCTTAGGAACTGATCCAAACAGGCTCTTAGAGTGCGTTTGGTGCAGTTCTCAAGTGTTTTAATTTTTTAATATTATTTATATTTTATAAGTTTAAATTTT
>BPVZ01000142.1:687665-706524 GCA_020521535.1 Rubroshorea leprosula | reverse complement strand
GGTTTGGACTCTAATTGCTATCCGCTAGTCTTAAACTGCTAAATAAAAATTTTACCAAACACTTTATTTATAGCGGTTTCAAAATATATAAATTTATCAAACACCTATATTTAGTAGTTTAGGTAAAAACGCTAATCACTACCTTAAAATCACTATACCAAACGGGCCTTAATGGAGTTCACAACTCACGCATAAATTGATATGCAATAAATCTTTTTTGTTTTCCATGGGAGATATGCAATAAATCTTTTAATACCACATTTATTGTATAAGTATTCTTATAAAATCGTTGTACTTGTAGTGTTTCTGTTTTAGTCTATAATTTGGTCATTTCATCATAATTCTTACAAAATTAGCAGATTCGAATTGAGTTTCAATGAATTTGTGTTGACTTATTCATTACTATAATTAATTAATCACGTGTTCATGTCGGACTTGCTTAATTAAATTAATGACTTGTTTAATCCATCCATATAATTGAAAGACTGAGTTGTCCACCCATATAATTTTTGTCCAAATTGACGGTTTGTGGACTCGCATCCTTTTCTTTAATTTGCCAATTGCTATTGATTCTGGACTAGACTACTGATTGATTTAAAATATAGTAACTTCAGTCGGTTGGGGTCTCAGATTTTTGAAACTGTGTCATCAACTCAACAACCAATCAGGAAGAATATGGAGATGCACAGGGGATAGGATTGTGGATCTCCAACATACCTTATTATCTAAGAGAATCCCTTTCACCATCAGGATCTGCACCACTGCCCCACTCATGGCAACCGCGGTTCTGTCCTCCACATTAAAAACCAGAGTCATGCCTTTGAACAGATAGAGGGCGCCTGCCGATCATCTTGCTGGCCCTGTTAACAGAGATGCTGGGTACATTGCCACTAACTTTGCACCTGGGAACTGAAAGCTTCAAACTTGAAATCATGCCAGTATATGTACTCTTTAAACTGTCTTTTGAAATGGTCAAGCTAAAAGGCTTCCATTCAATTATACAAATTGTTACATTGAACAAAAGAAGATGGAATTGTCACTGCAATACTGGCTCTACCCGGCACTCCCAAAACACGTTTAATCTAATCAACCATGTCTATCAAAGGAAAACTAGTCTTGTTGCTTTAGCGGGTTCTGGTCCCCTTGTAAATGGAAAAGGATACAGGTTTTAGTAAGCCTGCAGAGTTTTCAGGACCTCAGGTCAACCAGAACTCAAAAATTCGATCCCAAGGTCAACCAAAATTCAAAAATTTGCTGACTTCGAGAGTGAAAATACTTCAGCAGTTTTAAAATGGTGTGTAAAAGTGTTAAAAGAAGAATGGAACAGGATGGTGATTATAGATAAAGTATGCTTTGAAAGGAAGCTTTCATCTCTAGGTAGTAGAGAACTCAACCATTTGCATTCCTCTTCCAGCCACAGCAATCTGATAGTGGTTCCTGAAAAATAAAGAATAAAATTTCCAGAACCATTATAAAGGAGAGCCAAAGATGTAAAGTTTCACGTAATTTGCTTCACCGACCTACTGCAAGCTCTTGCATCCAATGCTTCTGGCTCTGGCACGCTAATGATCAGATGAGCATGCTCAGTAAGTTTACCTTGCTCCTCAAAACGCCAGCATCTGATCCGCTGATCTAGGCCAGTAGAAAATACCCATGTACCATCCGTCCAAATGCCTTCACCAAATAAACATCAAATTTAGTCTAAGAAACAGTAACCCTGGTGTAAAGCAGCCTAAGTGAAAGACCTGTTACACTTCCAGGAATTATTGTTTATGGATTACTGGCAAAAGCACACCGTCTAAGATGGATATAAGAAAGAAAATCATTGCAGTCTATTATCTTCTGCATATGGCAGTTATACTTCTCAAAGCAAGGCATACTGGATCAGTAAAATTATAGCAACTGGAAAAGAGAAAGTAGAATATTAATTTGAAAGAGATTAAATCAAGACTACAGAGATTTTTGGCAACAAAAAGGGCAACAAGAGAGCTTAAACACAAAAAGTAAAACACACCTTATTTTCAAAAAGAAGACTAAACTGAAAAGTTTAAAATCATCATCATCATCATTTTACCTTTTACTGCAGAACTGTGAGCTGAGGTGATTCTATGATGATTAAAGAAGACAATCTGATAATTATGGGTCTGGTTTTGACTATAATGAGTGAATGTCTCAGTACTTTCTGTTTCAATAGTTGATTTTGTTCTTTCTGGGTACCACATATGAGAATCAAGGTCTCTTGAATGCAGTGACAGACAGAATCTTAAACAATGTAGTGCTTGATCATCACCCCCACTGACAACATGGAACAGGAAATCATACCCAGAACTTTGGCAGTCCATGTCTGAAACATGGAGACAATTGACACCAGACTGATGGACATTTTTCATAACATGTATAGGCCGTACTTCAGATGTCTCAGGTGAGGAATTGATATTTTCCATTCCTGAATCAATCAAAGCACCATTTGCAGCTTGAGGACAATCTTTCGTGCTGCTTTCCTGGTCAAGCAATTTTGTTGATATGCCACATGTAGCATGCGGCAATTTAGAATCATCTTCATCATCAGCTTTCTTAGTTGCTGAATTACCACCAAACCCTTTTTCAGATACGATTCTGTTTAGAGATTTCCACTGCCGTCCACCTTGGCTTCCCCTCCCTGTGCGTGGTCGTTTCTGATAATCAATGAACTTTTCTGCATGAAGAATTGAAGCCCACTGAAAAAATGCTTCAACATTCTTGGTTATATCCCAAAAGGCTATGCTTCCATCAGTAGCTCCACTGATCACAATATACATGCTGCCAATCTTGGTTTTATCTGTAAATTTTAAACCATAAAGAGCTGAGAGATGCCTATTTCCTAAATTATCAGAATTCTAGGAGTAACCACCATATTACTCCATTAACTAATTTCAAATTGAGAAAGGAATAAGAAACTGAATTTTGTGAGTTTTTAAACATTGGGGAAAATTTTTGAAATTTCCCAGTGTAGGTTATTCCATTTCCTCTCCTGTTCCATTTAACTTACATGTACGGTCTTCAGTTTAACAATTTAAACCTTTTTGCCGTAACAAATCAACACTCTAAGTGACAGAAGTGCAGTTTTTTACCAAATGATGTTATAGACAAAATGGTTTAAGTAACAGGATAAGAGAATATATTCAACCATTTCTAAAAAACTTGTGCTATGTTCTCAACTAACTCAAGAGCTCAAGAACAGACTAACCTTCAGAAGGTAGATGCATAGGAATGACAACATGCTGCAATGATAGAACTGGTGATGATGTAGGAACCAATACAGCAATATCAAACCTGAAATTATGAGGAACGTATATTTCAGGTGTGGCATGCATAGCAAGGTCATAGGAAAATTGAGTTGATCAAAGATCATGACTGAACTAATTATGAAGGAGTGCCTTGGAGCATACCATAATCTATGGGGTAAGACCAGAGCCCGCAACGCTACCGTGGCATCAGAACAAGCAACAACAACAAAACAGACATATAACCTGCACTGAAGACAAAATTAAGAAGTCTCATTTTTTCACTGTAAAACAAAAGGCAGATATTTAGCAGGACAATTCACTCATCTCATCAAACCTGGAACCTTCATGTTTAACAAGAAATGCAGTGACAGCTAGGTATCTCCAATCATCTTCATGTTTATTTCCAAGGCAATGTTTTGACTCTGCTTCCTCTTTTTCTGGAAAAGCTGACTTGCTTTTTCTGTCATTGTTGGAACTAGTAACATCACTTTGTGGTAGGCCTTTTATTTTATCCCTTCTGTTTGTGTTGGAACTTTTGGTTGGCATGTCAGAAGATAACCACTGGAAAGACATTGATGGGCTCAATCCCACTGAAGACTTATGGTCTTTTCCACCATTCTCACATTCTTGAAAATCTTTCTCTTCCTTCTCATCTGATCTACTTCTTAATAACCATGAGGTTAGGACACGCTTTGCACCAACAGAAATTAGCAAGGATGGGTTCTCATGATCATTTACAACTATGCTTTGTTCTTTTCTCCAGCCAGGCAAGCTGTTTCCATCTGAAGAAATTTTATGCACTTTGGACACAAAGCACATTGATCTAACAGCTGATCCACCAACATGTTCCCCAAGCAATTTAGAAGTCGACCAATTCTCTACTCCGGGGATAAACCTGAATCACCCATAAAGCAATAAGACATATGTGATTGCAGCATTTTGAGTATAAATGAGACAAACTAATAAGGGGAAAACTGAGTTAACATCAGGAATATTTTCAGCAATATGTGGCTCTTGATGAGTCCAGCCAGAAAAGATGTACATTAGAGCTCTAAAGCTAGATGTAGCAAGAACATGCCACAGCTCCCAAGCCAATTATCCCAAGTTACTCTCTGCTCAAGTCTAAGATTCAGCCAGTGTGATGGATCACTGTGGCATGTTTTATGTGGCAGGTGATTACTATCATACCTGGTTAACCTTACGGTTCCATCTTCACATCCAGTTGCAATCCAACTAGACTTGTCTAATAAACCCCCATTGCAATTTCTTTGACCTAACACATCTTCATATACAAAGAGTAATGCATGCATCTCTCTACCATGAAATTGCAAATGCAAATTCTGGGGGAAGATCTCTTTCTCACTTTCTAGCATCCAATTCCTACGAATATGGATTATATCATCCTGCAAAGTAAATATTATAAAGAACTAATTAATAAATGAATGCTACAGAGCAAAAATTCACAAATGAGAAGAAATAAGAGTAAAAAGAAAAATACATTTTATGTACGAAATTAACTATAATTACTTGTTAAGGAATAAGGATGCCCTAACTTAGCAGTACTCATAACTCAACCTCCACATTGGTGCAATTTCATATATACTTGGAGAACAATCCATATGGTGTTTTCTGCATGAATTCCTTGTTTTTTGGCCTGGACTGCATAATAAAAGTATTGTGTGGGCATTGAAATCACCAGAGTACCCTTAATGAATTAACATGTAAGAGAGATTCATTAAAGGTACCATGGTAACTTCCCAGCCAGACTGCACTTTTTTGTAGGCCAGACTGGAAAACACATTTTTGTTTCTGAATTCAATGGTGGAAATTTTTTTACTTATGGAAATCAACATACCTTGACATATGCAAAACAGTTCTTCGTCTCTGGTACATCACCAAGGTAGTAGGAATGAGGGCGCCGCCATCCACCACAAGGAATTTGCAGAACCTGAATCAATAAAAAATCTTTGAGCATCAAAAGAACTGACAAAATATTTTCACAGCTAATGCAAAATAGTTTACCTTTGCTTCAGTTATTAAATTCCATATTATGAAATCTGTTGATGCAAAACCAGCAGCATAATTGCAATTTGCCAAATCATCAGTAGATACAGATTGAATTGAACTCAGCTCTTTGACTTGTTTCATCCCTATGAACTCAAAAGTTTTTCGATCCTTGCCATACTCAAAATAGCATATGCACCCATCTGCTCCAGTCTAAACAAGAAAAGACAGAAAAAAGAATTGACATATTGCATATGTTAAAACACAAGGAAAATGAATAGAAGTTCATGAAGGATGATGTGTATGCATAAGCAAATTTCTGTCCTGGAATTGTAGTATCATTTTCCTAAACTTTATGCTCCTCTCTTGATTTTTTGCTTTTTTAGGGCTGTTTTGAAGTTAATTGTAGCTCCTTAGCTGTAGTATTTCTCCGCTCTTCAGGTGAGAGAAGAATGATTGAAGGCATATTCTAAATTTCTCAAAGATGTTTCTCTTCCATTGATTTGTAAAGACTAAAAATGAAGGTGTCCTAAGAATCAGTTTTCAGAAAATAGTTAAGATAAGATATATGATTCTTATACTTGCATATTTTGAGTTAGGCATTTGAGTCATACTGAGCAGATTTCAACTTGATTATAACTCAATCTAAAAACTGAAATGCTGGAGACACTTGAAATTCCATGAGCTCCTTTAAAATAATTTAGTGGAGATATCTTCACTGTTGAAGCTGCGGACATGCTCAGCAACAGGCCCTTAGACAATGGGAAGAGGACCAGATTACCACGTAGATCCCCACAGACCAGCACCTATAAAAGTTTAAGCACAATATGGATTGGAACATAGAAAATATTTAATATCAATAGTCCAAGTTCCCTTTACACACAAGATGTGCAAGCAAATCCGGACTTCAAATACTTATTATTTTCACTCTTCTTTTAATTCAGAATTTCAGATGTACTGGGAAAATTTTACAAAAAGTTGCATCTCTGCATGTCTCAGAGAGATGAGGAAATATGTGCCTATAGTTAGGGACCACATTCTCATATCATAGGATGTAATTATATTTTAAGCTTGTTACGTAACTGGAAATTTGATGGGCATACTGTAAGACACAGTTGAAACAATACCTTAAATAGACACTAATTCTGGATCGGAGAACCTCATTGAAGTAAAATTTTAAAAATAGGAAAAACATACCTCTTCCTCTAATGATGCATCCAGACACATTATGCGTGTTCCATAGCATGATGAAAATTCTGCTATGAGGGAGGCATTTTGAGTTCTTCCAGAATCATCACAAGCAGACAATGAGGCATCACTTAACCTCCACAGCTTGAGTACTCCTCGAGGATCAGTTGTAAAGACATACCTAGATAATAAAGGTGAAAACATTTCAAAACCTTCTATGTCTTAAAAAAACCGAGAAGCCTAAGACATCTTTGAGCTAACAACACCAAGATCATTAGGAAGCAAGGGTAGATTCCACTGGTGGAGAGCAATGTGAAATTAGGTATAGTGCTTATTTAAGATCAATTTGATGACTGAACTGCTTAATGCGGAATATTCCTTTGCATTACAGAAAGTTGAAAATGAATCTACATAGGTGATGGTTAAACCAACAATCAGATCAACCATGGACAATGAAAGAAATGGGCTGAGACTTACAACCTTCCATGCATGTACAACTTGGTTACTTGGCCAATGAGATCCTTGACAGATAATTAAGACATTTGTTTTGCCAACCAAAATAAAGACATTGTCACAATAACATTAAAAGCAATTACCTGCATCCCAGTGACTTGCACCAATAAGTACCTAAGAGCTGTCTCTCATTTCCAGCAGTCCAGGTAAAGGTAAAGCCTACTTCAGGAGAACCAACATCGCTATTAACTCCAACAATTGTCATGCTTCCTTTACCATCTCCAAGAGCGATCCAATCATTGATCCCACAAGAATATTCAGAAGGGTCTTTGGACAACAAATCCATACATATAACTGGAACCTCTCCAGTGACACGAACAAGCTCAGTCCATTTAACATTTCCAGTTTTAGATAATCTAGCATGGTACAGATAACCATGATTGGTTGCAATGTAAAGGGTGTCTTCACACTTGAAGCGCAAGCAACGTACATATTCACTTTTGCTGCACCAACAGGGCAGGCAATACCAACCATTAGTGATGCCGTGGGACTTGGGAAAGTGAACCTTTTTCTACCAACTTTATGAAATTTTGATATTCAACAGTTTTACCTGTTGATGAGTCCAGCATGCTCTGATGAATTTGGGATACAAGTAGTGCATATCCCTTCTCCATCAAACCTGTCTTTTGCTCCATCATGTTTTTTGTGCATCCCAGAAACAGAAGCATGTAGCTGGTGAACTTTGATTGCGGAGTCAAACCCAGCCGTAATGAGAAGTGAAGAGTTTGGATCATACAAACATCGCCATATTCCTCTCCCTCTGCACAGTGACAAAAATGTTACTACTACCTTAACTAACATTGTGATCCCACCTAGGTGCTCAACATGGTAATGAAAAAACCAAGATAGCTCAGTCTCTTATCCTAAAAAAATGTTTAGTGTGAAAACTAGAACAGCCATAATGCTCCACCTGAAGACAAAAACAATTACCGAGCAAAGAAGTTTGGATGATTCGAAGTATAAAGATCTGCTAACCATGATAATATTGACAGCAGCATGCCAACTCAAATCTTAAACAGATGCAGACACATGAGTATAGCGCTTCACTAGATAATCTAAATGCTTGACCAATGCCATGCACTTGATTTTACAATGGGTGCAGCAACAGGAGATCAAAATTTCTAAAAGAAAGGTCCCCGTTTCTCATTTAAGTCTGATTGTAACAAACTAAAGAATATTCAGGTGACTTTATACTAAAACCTGAAACCAGAAAGAATCAAGATTGTAAAAGTTTTAAACATCTGAGAGTTAAAATGGAAGTCACAAGAAGAATACAAAGGTACCATGCCACTTGTCTATGACTAGCCCCAAGCTCAGTTACAAACTGATAAAGATTTGCCAGCTTGCCACAATTTCCATAGATACATAGCATCATTTATCAAAATCCACCAAAAAAATAAAAAAATAAAAAAATAAAAAAAAATCGAACTTACATGTGTTCCTTGATCACCTGAATCTGTTTGCCATCTAGTCCCCACACACGACAGGTACAATCCTCACCAGCTGTGACAATTAACTAATGCATATCATAGAATAAAAAATCAGCTTCAACTCCTAAAGTAGATAAGTTTATACTTAGCTAGAAACTAGTTCAAATTTTATATAACATGTTTTGGCACTTCAAAGAAAGGAAAATGCAAGCGCTTTATTACATCTACCTTACACTGTGAAGTGAAATGATCAGCAATCTTGCAAGCCCATAAATGTAAGGAGTCAACTAATCTTCAAACCATAATATTGAATTCCAAAGAACGACAAAGACAGCCACTAGATAGTGCCCATAATATTTCTTACTCATTAAGTACAAATAAGAAAAGGTCCCTTGGTTATTTATAAACTCAAAGCCTGGGAAGCCTTAACTCCAAACTGGCATATGAAACATGATTCTTTATCCTCCATTTCACATTCTTAAACCCAATAAATAATAATAACAATAATAAACTAAGGACAGATCCTAAGGGCATTTATTTCTCCTTTATGACGTGAATGATGTGAACATTCATGTGATGATATAGTCTGTTAAACATACGCAACTCTCCAATGCAACTTTCAATAAGGGCAGCTTCTAGTCTCACTTTCAATTATTAGCCACTTATCTCAAATGCCAGAATGACCAATAAACAAGTTCAACATTAAGCTCGCAACTGCATTTATTTCAAATTTTATGAATGCAAGAAAGACCATTATACAAAGGACAAAAGGACTGGATGAAGCTTACTGAATTGGAGATACAGCAGTCCCAAACCCGAGCATTGTGACCAAATAGCACGGGGCCAATAACCTCCTTTCCACTAACAGAATCATGCTGCTCTTCATAAGTTGTCCAGATGCGTGCACTGTGTAAATTAGAAAAGAAATGTTACTGCCTTTCAGAATCCCCAGAAAAGCAAAATGATAAGAAATAGAGATTATTTAACTCATTCACCTACGATCATCGGAGGTCGAAACCAATTTTGATCCATCTGAAGACCACATAATGCGGAATATTGAACCTTCATGCCCAGCAAGTGTACATATGTGAACAGCATTATACTGCAGGCTTTGATTCCCAGCAGAGTTAGAGTACAAACTGCTTGATCTCATATGATCTTCAATTAGACTTGTTTGAGAAGTAACTTTCCAAACAATAATCTGTGAAAAACAAACACATAAAAATACATCATGACGTCAGATACTGCAAGGTGAGTATATTTTTACCACTAAAAATAACTAGACACTGATGACAATTTATAAATTGAGGAAAACAAAGATGCATACACTTAAGCCTACTAAAAGCTAAGGACCACCAATAAAGAAACTTGAAGAAAGAAGAGTAGTAGAGTTTCAAGTAAGAACTTCAAAAATTATAATGGGTACCTTCACATTTATGAAATTATTACAGAATTTCAAAGGAGTTAAGACAAGGGATGGCTTGAGAAGAATTATCATTTATCAGAACGAAGCTGTCATACCTCATTATAAATTGTGCCAGAAGCAATTCGAAGAGTTTTAAGATTGTTTCCCCACAACCGCATGGAGTACAAAAGGCACCTGTCTACAGATAAATAGAAAATGAAACGCGTAAACAGAAATGGAGCAGAAAGAAAGTGGAACATGAACACTTAATTGCATTTGGCAAATAAGTGTAAACTTCCTGAATAGGGACACAAATGTGCGTGGCGCCATTGGCAATTGTTCAAGCACACAACTTGAAAAGTTCTACAGTTCGTCAATCATTAAAAACTAACCTGGAGATTGAATTTCAAGAATAACACTGGAGCTGGAGAGATCCCAGAGACAGACAGCGTTATTGCTACAACCTACGGCAAGGCATTGTCTACACTCATCCAAATCACTTCCATAGCCCTACAACCAATCAAAGTGGAAAAATACCACATCAATAACACCCAGAAACAAACCTCCAGAAACCAGTTAAGTTGAAATATGCAATACAAGACCTTTACCTCCAAGAACAAAACGTCCAAAACCCAATGACTGAACTTCGGCAAGGTATGAACTAAACTCAAATCCACGCCGACTGCTTGCCGAGTCTGAGGCCCGGACTCCAATTCAAACCTTAAGTTGAAAATTTTCACTCTCTTCTCACCATACACCACAATTTTGTAAGAAAATGTAGTAGTAGAAGAAGATCCTTCTCTGCAATCCACTAAACTACAAGCAATTCCGTGCACACGAATGCCATCAAAGACATGAAAAGATTGTATCATTTTTCCCGCTTTTAAATCATAAAGTAGTACTTGAGAACCGGAACCTGTTTCGATCAAAGAAAAAAAAGATTAAATATGAACATTTTTGATACAGACATTACTGCTTGTTGAGGATTCAGATTAAAGCAAAAAGAATTGAAAGGCGGCGGAGCTTGTGCTGAAAGCGTACCGGCGAGGAGATAAGGAAGAGAAGAGAGATGAGGTGGAAGATGAAGAAAGCATAGGGCTGAGATTTCGCCGAGATATTGCCAGCTGTGCAGACGCCAATTCCTCTGCTCCTCCGCCATGTCCGTGCTCTCTGTTCTGCTCCGTCCGCGGAAATAGTCGCTGTTTTTGAAGCTTACTGAATTTCAGTTTCCCTAATGAAGGGCTTAATGGGCTCCATCAAAAGTTGGCCATTGAGCCCAATCCCATGGGAACTAAACAAAAGGTTAAACCTCAATTTGGTCCCTCAACTATAATATGGACGTATGATTTGGTCCTTATTGTTTATTAATTTAGTCTCAAGTTGCTTTTTTCATCTAAAATAGATGACGTGTTTCATTATTAATGTAATATATGATTATTAAATAATATTTTTTTATTATTAAATAATAGATATAGTCAATTATTTTTTAACAAAAAGATTAATTTAGAATCAAATTAACAAATAATAAGAATTAAATAAAAAAATTTTAATTTAAAAACTAAATCAGAGATGAATTAAAATCGTGGGTTTAGTCAAACAAAAACTCAGACCAACCTTTTATGGGCTTAATGGTCTGCAAGTGGGCCGTTCAGCTCATAAAACCAAAACGTAAAAAAGATTGCGGTGAGCGTGGATCGAACACGCGACCTTCAGATCTTCAGTCTGACGCTCTCCCAACTGAGCTATCCCCGCACGTTTGTTCCTGCTCTTCATTTTAAAGTTCTCTAATATTGCTTCGTTACGATAGGTATAAATGAAAGTACGTGAGTACACCGTTTTCTCTTATCTTCTAAAATTACGTGTTCTTCTTCTCCGTCTCATCCCTTGCGTTTCGACCATTCTCTCTCGGTTTCGTTTCGTCTGTCAACTGAACTCTGTCGGATGGGGAAGATCCCGTCATTCAAGGAGGAATTCACCTTCGAGCAACGGCTACAAGAATCGCGCGATATCGTCGCAAAATATCCCAATCGGGTTCCGGTAAGTCAGAGTCCCTCCGGCTTCACCCAATTGCCTTTCTTCTGATCAGTACGCAGTCTTAGCGTTCAATCTCCTTGTTTTAGCTTTTTTTTGGAAATCTGATCAATTTTCTGTTTGCAAATTGCGAGGGATTCAGTTTGTTATTCAATTTGCTGAGTAATTATCAATTTTGAAGTTAATGTTGGGGGAATTAATAAAAAATGCCTCTATCATGTTTGTGATTTGTCCTTTTTCAGGTGATTGTGGAAAAGTTTTCAAGAACAGATCTTCCTAACATGGAAAAGAAAAAGTAAGTTTTTTTAGCATTGAGTGCTTCTTTGCCTTACCTTAGACTTCTTCAATTGTGTTGCGTAGGTTGGATGCTATAAGGCTGGTAGCATTTAGGGTAGTCTCTAACCTTGTGACATTGGCAAGATCTAGGGATGTTTAGGTGTTTGCATCTAGGGTTCACGGGTGGGAGGAAAAAATGGAACACAAGGTGTTTAGTTGCTATGTAGTTGTTGTGACATTGTTCTGAATTCCTATCTTGTAGTGCTCAGTCATAGAGTCATAGCAAGTCCTATCTTAATCACCCACAACACATCAGAAGGAAAGAAGTAAATTTCCCTAGTGCTTCTGAACACAAGGGAAGTATGGGTGTAAATAAGTAGTCACAATGTCAAATTCAACAATCAGTCCCATGGAGGACTGCACCTGGTGGTTGTTTATACTTTATACAAGGGTTCTTCCTAGCCTGCTTCCTTTAACCTCCTTTTTATTTCTCTTGGGAAGGTCTACACCTTGAAGTTTATGGGGTTTAGAGAGGGAGAAATGGAATACAAGTATATATTTAGTTGTAGTTGTCTATGGATTGGAAGAGAATGGTTCCAGGAGAATGTTTCTTGGCAATTTAGATTGAGAGAAAGAGAAAGGGTAGCATAAGTTTTGCAAAAGCTAATGCCTTTTCAGTTGTCTTTTCTTTTTAACTTTGTTAATCCCTTAGGTGCCTTGAAGGACAGTATTTAACTCAAATAATACTATCATTTCTTTCCCATTCTTATGCGGATGCTAGGTTTCTGGTACCTCGAGACGTGTCTGTTGGACAATTCATTCACATCTTAAGCTGCAGGCTTCATCTGACTCCAGGAAAAGCTCTCTTTGTATTTGTGAAAAACACCCTACCTCAAACAGGTGGGTAGTCCCAATAAAATTCATACTTATTTCTTTTGTATAATGCTGTTGAATCATGAGATGAGATCATATTCTTGACTGTTTTCTGCAGCTACTCTAATGGACTCTGTATATGAATCCTTCAAGGACGAGGATGGATTTCTTTACATGTGTTACAGCAGCGAGAAAACCTTTGGCAGTGCCAGTAATCACATTTTATACTGAACTTTGTACATTCATGTAAAATCCTTGGATTCTCTGGGTGACAAACTTTAAAAGCTCGGCTGGTATTGGTGCAGAAGCATCCGCGAGTCGTTATTCATTCTGTGAATTCTACAAACATCAGAAGTCGTTAACAATCACTGAATTCTTGATGAGAACTGTGTAACTGTTATTCGGTATGCCAATGATCCGACCATGCAAGATGGTTAGGGTCCTTTCTTCAGTAAGGTTTATCTGTGTTACCTTCCCAAATTCATCAAGGATGAAATAAAAAACTAGTGTGTAGCAAGCCGTATGGTAGTGTTACAGGGATCTAGGCTTTGCATAGGTGTATGTTGTGTTCGACTCATGGTATCATGGAAGAAACAGAGAACACGTTTCATACGTTATGGTCGAAATTGTACTAAATTTGTCTCTTTCTTCATCAACAAAGAGAAACAAATTTTATTCCAACGGCTTTATATTAACCTTCGAAAAAAGTGCATAAATACCTGGAATCTTCAACTCTGTATGTACTTTTATTTTGAAAGAAAATGTGAATACTTGGACAAAATCTATAATCCAAACACCTGAACAAAAGCCAACTCAATTGAGTAATAATTGCAGTAACACTTCCAACAATCCAGGCAATGGAAATTTATATACCAGCATTTCCGACACAACTTGGCAAAACTCGAACTACTTTCTTATCTTCAGGAAAATCTAAGAAAAAAGTTTGTGACCTCCTCCAGTCTTCCAAACGCCACGTACAGGTAATCCTCCAGTTGGGTCTTCGTTACCATCTAACCTATGGTCTAGCTTTTCAGTTTCAGGGTCTGGCTCAGAATTTTTGAGACCTGAGATTGCTTCCATTGAGCCATCACCAAGCCGAAGTCTATGGAATTTTAAAGTTTTCTTCCGCTGCTTACCGCTACCAACCCCTGATCCACCTCCAGTAGAAACGGAATCGTTCTTGTTCCCAATTTGAATCGCAGGTTGATTGTGAGAACTCAGTTCAACCTTAGATTTGCCTTGAGTAGAACGGTACCCTTCCTTTGATAGCACCTCCACCTCTTCTTCTAAAGGATTGTAACTGGACTGCAGTTTCTGGACAGTGCTTATTGTACTATCAGGTAGTGTGTCCTTAGAATTACCATCTTCAGCAACTGGAGACTTCCCTTTCCCTTTCCCTTTCCCTTTCCCTTTCCCTTTCCTAGAGCCATTATCATCTGTCAGCCAAATATTGCCATCGCCACCACTTTTCTCTTGCAGACCATTGCTTCGCATGCTAGCATTGTGAGTCTCAATCAGTTCTCTCTGCTTATGCACATCAGGGCACAGTCTAGCCAGCTCAAGCAGTAGATGTGACAATCCATACTGCTGTACATAATCTAAATATTTTCCTGTGTCAATTAAACCCTGACGATACTGCCCAGAAATGTCTTTAAAAGCAGTGTATTTGTCTTCATCATATTCTAGAGCAGCACGCATCTTTTCAACCAAAGATTTGTTTGCTGTATGAACATCTTCCACATTCAATTGGGCTTGGCTGCTTGAGGGCAACTTCCGCATTTGGGTTGCAGAAACTGGAGGGAAATCAGAAGCAGAAGGTATTGAAGGTTGACTATCAGCAAGATTTGGGGCAGATGCAGAGTGGCTGATCCTACCAGTGTTGCCGGAGCTTGCCCAAGTAGAACCTGATGAAACCAATCCATTAACTGTTGTTGATTGAGCCTTTCCCAGAGCTGAACTTGCATAGCTCAACACTACAGCTCCACTGCTAGCACCATGTGATGTTGCAGGTGCCGTTGGTCTGGATCGGACTGGACCACTTGATGGTTGCACTGGTCTGCGAGTTGCCACTGGCCATGCCTGAGCTGAATTGATAACATTTACTTTTCTCTGGCGCTTTAGATGTGCTGCCATGGTATTACTAGGCAAAGCATCAGAGTTAGGTGTAGCACTTTGTTGACTTAAACTGGGAGCCATGGAAAGAGGGGGAAAAGAAGATTCTTCCAAAGGTACACCTCTGGAGCCTTGTGCAACTGCTTGAAGGTATCTTGAAGATGGCTCAGAATCTGTTGCTGACAATGACTCAAAAGACTGAATAATGGGATCAATATTGTTTGAATCTCCATGATCAGAAACCAACTGCCCACTTGATGATGATGGTTCACCAGCTGTCTCCACCAAACTTGCCTCAATGGCCATGGAAAGCTGATAATCAGAGGGTTCAGGGCAAAATGTCCGCCCCCTTCCACGACGATTATCTTCATTACTTCGACGATATCGGAAGCTAGTCGGTATCTGGCATATCAAGTAAAATTAATAATAGGAAAATCAGGGAAATAACCAACCTACCCTACCAACAAGTGATATTATACCAATGATTGAATCAAAAAAGTTTAATCTTTCAGAGATCCAATAACTGGCAATGGAAGGATGCAAGTACCTGAAGAACAGCATTTCGCTTTGCACGAGACATATGCCCTCCATGTTCAATGGCATTATGCCTCTAAGAGGATGAACAAGTAGTCAAGTCACAAGCAAAAATAGTCAAGAGGGTTACATTTACAGAAAGAAACAAAGAATTGCCAATGACACGTGAGCAATGCAATGCTCTAAGAACCCACCTTCAGTTCAGCTTCAGATAGAAAGACAATAAACTTTTTGGCAAGGCAGGCTTCATCCTCACATAGATAATGATCTCGGCGAAAATGAATCTGCAACCAGAAATTCTCAAAAATCACATTTATATTTTTACATTTAAACACAAGAAGGAAAAAAAGAGAAAAAAAAAAAAAGTGTCTCTTGCCTCTAGATCATCATAGTTTTTATAATATTCATATTGTCCAGGATGTTGCCTGCATGAATTGCATATAAAATAAATCATAATAACTTCAAGATGTATCAGGATAATATAGAATATTTTCTTTTTTAACTCACCTTTGGCATATATGACAGGTATAGTGCTCTGTGGACATGTGTGAGTATAATTCATTATCCCCATAGAACGGGGTCCTGCAAAATTCACACGTAGGATGCCCATTGAAGCCACCTCTGTCACTCTCACTACCATCCACATCACTATCACCTGTGCTTATATGGTGATTGAGCTGCGCTCGGGTATATAACTTTTGTTCACAAATAAACACCTACACCATTCAAACAGAACCAGTAAGACAATAAGCATTACTAAGCCCTTTTGAATGGGCTGTGGAAACTAGTTCATCTCAATGGAAATTAAGTATTATGACAATGCAAACCAAATAGAAAAAAGGCAACACATTTTATCTACCAAGTTGGTCATACCTTCATGTGGACAGCTGACAGCTGTGTATAAAGTTCTATTAATAAAAGAACCCACAGAATGTGTCATTTTCAATGGACAGTTCCTCGATTACCATGATGATTATGGTCAATGATAATCACAAAAAAATTGCTATTAATCATGAGTTATATATCATCCACTCCCAAATAATAACTGGTATAGGAATGAGACTAAGTCAAATGAACCCACTTCTGAAATTCAATATTAAACCAATCAAAGAACTCTCAGAAGAATCCCAAAAGATGCCAAACATGTTATCTTACCTTCCGTCCTTCCAAACATAGGCTGCACATAAGCAACTTATGACGATGAAACAAATGACCCTTCAACTGCTCAATGTTCCTAAACTTTGCCCGACGCTTGGATCCATCATTTGGTTGCTCATCCATCTTGTCACATACACTGCACGAGAGTCTGCACATTGCCTTGATCATCTTGTAGTGGTTCACATCATCAAAAAATGCTTGTGTATCTTCATGGTACCAATATGGTCCCCCTTTACCCTCCCTTAACTCAGATGACAAGGCAGAAAAGTCATTGATCATACTTGTATAATTCCCTAAGGCCTGTTGTAGACAACAACATAAGCTCAAATACTTACACATAATGTTATATGACAAAACAAAAGCAACCAGCACAGAAGGAAGAAATTATAATTACAGTAAAATCAATTAATAACCAAAAGTTTTCTAGATGCTTTGTTACGATGGGCAAGTTCATCCTCAGATAAACTCCAGTTTTCAGCTTCAAAAGATTAAGAATACAATTATACTAAGAGAACATAACCACTTTATTTAACCGGAAAAGTTGCATAAAAGAACCGCCAGTAGATCGATAGAATATAGTAAATACCATTTAAATTTTGCACATTTTAGTAGGCTAAAAAGCTTTGTGTGCTAAGACACAGTTGCACTTCCAGCCGCATTGTAGGAGTACAAAGCTGAAAAATTTTGAGGTCAAATCAACCTAATCATGCTCATAATTATAAAGGAGTTTCAGAAAATGATAAGCACATCATAAATTATTAAGTGTTGATTTGGGTTGATTTCCAAATCCAGCAGTTGAAATGCTGGTGTTATATTTACTATTACATATCTAATATCTCTAATGATTAGATTCAGAAATCAACAGTACACGTGTTACTAGATCATGACTCAGTGACTCTTGAACTACGCCTAAAAGGCTAGGCAACTCTTACACATTCAACTGAGAAGATCTCGGCTCAATATTTGAAGCTTGTTGAACAACTATAGGCTAAGGCAAGATAAACAATGTTTGAAGTTGGGCTACCCAGATACAGGTGTAAGATTCTTCAATTTACAGAAAACATAGAAAAGAAATAAAATTGCAATGCATACCTAATGTAATAGAAACAACAGCATAATAAATACATAAATTTAAGTTCTAAGAACTGTTAATAGGCTAAAAGCCATATGTATTGACATGAAAGGATTATTCAAAGTAAATTTACCCTAAGAGGAGCATTGATTAATCCAATTCCAAAGCAAAATTGAAATTAATAGTCTCAAAAGAAAGAATCGGAAAAAAGGTCAAAACCCATAACCTTGGTGACAAAAACAACGTTGCATTCTGTCTTGCAGATGCAGCAGCGGCGATCCTCGCAGATGAAGCGGAGGCGAGCCACGCACGTCGAGCACACTTCCCGATGACCGCAGTCACCGTAGGCGACCCATTCCAAACGCTCAGCGCATACAGCACAGCTATCGTCCATCTCCCCCTTAACGATGATATTCAAGGAGACGAAATCAAGCTGATTGATAAAGAATTAACGACTCTCGGAAGAAGAGAAAGAAGATCTAAGGGCTTTGATCGGTAACGGTAAGAGAGACGCTGGCTGAGGAATTAGCAGCTCCGGAAGGGAAGGGAAAAGGCTGCCGTCCGGCGATGTCTATGAAGATTGAATGATGAACAGAGCAAAGATGTAATTGTGATTTTCTTTCGTTTGTTCTTTATGGTTAATCTCAATTAAGCTCAGCCGAGGAAGCCCAGTGGACCAGGATGGATGAGCCCAACTGCCCAAGCAAAGAATAAAGATATCCTGGTGGGGCAAATATATATCAGGGAAATGCTTTTTTTATAATCTTTTTATTTTTATTTTTTTTTTACATTTTGAGATATCATTAAAATGATTAATTTTTTTAATTTATATAAAATATTTGATATTAAATACATTTATTCATTTAATAACATGTAAAAATTATATAAAAAGGTGATATAAAAAGATTGTCCTATAGTACCACCTATATGTTATTAACTTATTATATAGGAAAAATACATATAAATCCTGATTTTTAATAAAAATTAAAGTTTTAAT
>BPVZ01000142.1:582856-594995 GCA_020521535.1 Rubroshorea leprosula | reverse complement strand
TTTAAAAAAGTAATGAAGAAATAAGATGAATAAATATTAATTCCTAATTACATATATAATTTATTTTACAATTTAAACTGTAAAATTACGAAGAATTAAATGAGAGGCAGCCCCACCACCTTATATTTAGTAGTTGATATGATTAATACGTGCCACAGTTTTCTAGTTTGTTGAAAAATATATACCACACATCTTATACGCGACATTAATACGTGTTAATTTGTCACAACCCTAAAGAATATCAATTGAGAGCAAGAAAAGCCATCGATGAAGAGAAAATCCATGGAAGGAAACAGAAAAGATCGGATGCATGCCGTTGATGACGAAGAAGAGCAGAAAATCAATGCATTCTTTGCTCTGGTTAAGAACTTCAGAGACGCCCATACCCAATTGTCGATGGGGTTTAAGGATTCAAAGGAGACACCAAATGGAAAACCGAAAGCAACCCAATCAAGTTGGACCCCTTCATTCCAATGGGAAGATTTCGCCGACGATCCGCTGCTCAGAAACGAATTGCTAAAGCTTTCCAGTTCATCAAAGAATGAAGGGCAATGCAAAACGGAAGGAAAAGCCCCAGAACTCGACCTCAACCTCTCCCTCTGATCGTATCTGCAGTTTGGCTATCGAGGTTGATTCTCAATTTTGTTCATTTTACTTTATATATTTATGTTTTCTTTGGGTTTTTGTGACGAACTGATGGTACATGTTGAAGCAATATAAACCGTTTGTGATGAATTGTTGTTAAATTGTGGAGAATGGATTCCTTTAACATCATTTGGGTGGTACTTGAGTGTGTATCTACTTTGTGTTCATCATGTGTTTGATTTAATTCCCCAGCCAAGATAGGTATTTGTTCATCTTATATTGGTAGCTTTTGGGGATGGATTGGAAGTCAGATGCAAATTTGAATTCTTTGGGGAATGTTACAAAAGGGTTTTGGGTCAGCTACACTGTGTTATCTCATATTTGATGTTGTCCAGCTATATTTCTCATTTGAATAGAAGACAAAGATGATAACCTTTTTTATTAATTTCCTTGGGAAAATTTTCATTGGATCCACTCACAAAGACAAATATGTTGAAATCATTAGATAGGGACATTAGCTAATAATGAGAGACGTGATGAGTGAAACCAGAAAGAGATCATAGGTCGATGCTATGAATACAACAACAATCCCTACCCACCCAAAACATTCCTATTGGCAATTGAGAACGTAGGACCCCATTTATCTGCAGTCTTACTTGGATGCTTCATGGGAAAATTTTCCTGACCTCTGCCTTTTTCTTTCTGAAACTGTTCCAAAGGTTCCCTTTTGATCTCATGAATTGTTTTCCAAAACACACCCTTTTTTTTTACTCATGCTTGAGTGTACTGGAAGGACGACCCTTCTATTGTATTCTTTTGAGTGAAAATGACAAGACAGTTCTTACCTACAAACTTAACAGCCCACCAATTTCATGCACGTATGGGATATAAAACATTTGCTCTGTTGTTTTAAAGGAACTTTCTCTTTCTAAATTGCAGAGAATGATCCATAGTGCAGCAAAGACTACTAATTTCCTTTAATCACAAGCATTACTTTGCATATATTTGTGGCAAGAAAAGAAAAGCAGCTCAAATCTATTGCTACAAATTACAATCTTTAACCTTGAGGAGAAAGAGAGGAGGGACTTACAGAAATTCTTAGCAAACCAACACACAAAAGAAAAAGATGCAACTTATACAACTAGTACATACATCAAATTGAGCCATGAATTTCCACTAGTTTTTTTTTTTCCTTGATACATAGAGATTAGGGATTAAACCTTAGACTTGTGACTAAAAGTATAGGTAACTCTGCAATCGAATTACGTGGCTTATGGTTCCACTAGTTTGATGATATGTTAAGAGGACTCTTTCCCAAATTAGATGGTCCTGTTTCTGCAGTTCTTGGACTCTGCAGCCCTCTTCCAATTGATCTAGGACTCCTTTCTCCTCTTAGTTCACTAACACGAGGACTGTAGGAATGTGACAGCCGTGGGCTTTCAATACTGGTTCTAGGGTCATTCGCTGGGGTTTCAGTGGAGCTTGTGATCTTAGGACTACAAGCATGCCTGAATTCACCCCGGCTTCTAGTGATAACTTCATCTAAAATCTCCCCATCTCCAGCATAGGATGCTCTGGCACCAATCTCTGTTTCTGTTGCCAGAGTAAAGGGTAAAGCCGGTGCCTCTTCATACTCAGCAGCATCCAAGTCCTGAAGGTGTGCCCCTTTGAAGAATCTGGGCAAGAAGTATTGCCTCACAGGAACCAGAATCATGATCATTAGCGGGAACATGACCCCAGCTATCGGTATCCAAGTAAGCCCAAAACAGATGAGCAAATAAGTTGTTTGGAAAATTGTGAATATTGCAATTGTTTTGAATGGAACAGTCTCCACAAATGTTGCATGGTACTCCTCAAGAATTCTGCAGGAAACAAGGCATTAGCTATATAGCAATATAGCAAAACAAGAAGGAAGATAAAAGAGATTCTTATTTTGATGATCTTACTTATATCTTCTGCTTGGAGCTGTGAAGAGTAGTAAGATTCTTTCCCAAAATTGGTTTCCTGGTAAACTCTCAATAGCCATGAAAGCAAAATAGCCCCAGAGGACTGAAGTAGGGATCTTCTTGAGGAAGGGCATAGCTGCAACACATCCTCCCACCATTATTGCCTGAAGCAAGTTACTGACTCTCTGCTCTTTTACCTCAACAGGCAACAGATCATCAATCTCCTTCTCTATATCAAACAAAGTTTCATCAATAGGGGCATTGATGTTTCCAGTACATGTAGCTGCTTGAATTGTTGATTCCTTTAATTCATTTAGCCCCTGCATAGAAAATTTATGAACTTAAGATTTTTTTTTTTTTCCACTAAAATTTTCAGAACTAAACCAACAAAACTAGTAGAGGTAGCATACTCGAAGTGAAGGCTCCTGGTAGACTAAAGGAGTCTGCATTTGATGATAGGCTTCTTGCATATTTCCATACAACTGTCCCAAGCTAGCATTTTTTCTGATGCTCTTGCGTGCAGTCAAGACAAGTCGATTACGAAGCAACTGCATAATTTTGAAATGCCATTGAAGAGAATATACAGGAAAGTTTTGAGTTTAATCAAACAAATTAAAACAGTCTGTTCGGGTCTTTGCAGGTTGAAATACCTGGTGTTTGAGAGTCGCCAGGCTTTTTGTATGCATGGGAGATTGTGGGATGACTCCATTTGATGGTGGGATTCCAATCAGGCCACACAACAGTGTCTGTATCAAGAAACTAATCAAACATAAACGAAGGAAAGAATGGAAAACTTGGGACTAAAGAGAGAAAGGGAGGTTTTGCACACCAAGAAACCCAGAAGAAGTAAGTCGTAATGATAAGAAGATGGTTTTCTCAAATTGAATTCTTTCTGCTGAGACAGCTGAGATGCTACACTATGATCAAAGTAATAAAGCACTGCTATCATTGTTGCCGGAATTAAAGCTCCGATTATGTAGACCACCGGAACATTCAGCATCTCCTGTTATTTTAAGATTCAAGGTATATATTAGTTATATAATCTTGGTCAAGTAGATAAGAAAATTGGTAACTTTAGCGAAATTAACAGGCCTTGATCACTGTCCAATTCTCATGAGCGCCAGGTGACCATGGATTTGGGCTGAAGAGACGGCGGGGTATTCCTTCTGGGATGCTTCCGGCCGGGATGTAGGACACAGCTGTCCATATCAGAACCATAATTGGCACACCATAGTCTGCTATAAGGCTTCTAAGCCAACCTGTACAAAAAAAGGCTCTCCTTTTACTTAATTCCCAGAAAGAAAAGAAAAAGGGTAATCAAGATTGGAAACTTCTAGGGAAATTGTAGAAGTTACTCACCAGAACCATAACGCCAGGACCTTGCTTTCCGGCTTTTCAATGCAGTAAGCAGAAGGCCGAATGAGAGAACCAGTGCAAACATGCCATTGGCAAACCTCCATGAAGGTAGAAATTCTGTCAAATTCGGATTTTCGCGTTTTGGAATTCTAAACTCATCCACAAGGCCCTGGGAATCACAGACGCATAAAATTCTCAAGCAAGATTGAAAAGCACTAGTATATATACACTTGACAATTAAATTAACTGTGTGCTTACTTTGATAGCTTGTTGCATGAAAAGCATGGCAATAAGCAGACCAAACAGTTCTCCTGCAACTCGGGTAAATCTGTTGATTATGGAACAAGCTCCCAAGAAAGCCAGTAAGAACAACAGGAATGCAGTCCATACACAGACCCTACAAAAGATTCAAAAAACCAGACAGATTCTGTCAAAACAGATCTGGAATTTTCGGACAATGTCAAAGAAGACATGTTGGGAAAATCAAAGGAAATGGCTCACCATCCAGTCCAGGCTAGGAAGAGGTTCCGACCCAAATCTGGTCTTTCCTTAGCAAAGTTAAACATGAATGTGTACATGATCACTGTCGGCTCTGCAACCCCTAAAATCAGCAAAGGTTGACCTCCGATGATGGAGTGAATGAGCCCACAAAGGGCCGTTGATGCCAGTGTCTGAACAGCCGTCAGAACTCCATCTAAAGTCAGATTTCATGTTAGAAAATCAAACTCAAACAGAAAAATCTTCCCTCTTTTCACCCCATTTTGTCCAGCTGAGATCATCAAAAGGTCGACAACGAAAGCCAGTACATAATTCAATCAATTTTAATATCCAGAAAAATCTAGTAAGTTCATGATTATGAAAAATACCAGTATTTCTCTCAAGTTGCTCGCCAAATGAAATGACTGGAATTGCTGAAGCGAAGAAAATGTATGTGGTGGGAGCCAGAATCCTACATTAAAAATAAAAATATAATGGTATAGTAAAGGATCAAGCCTAAAATACAAGAACAATGATATTGGCATTGAGAAAAAAGTCACAAAGAAAGAAACTTTAGCACATACCTGAATCCTGCTCTGAATCCACCGGTCCAATCTTGTTTGTAACACATTAATCTTCCTCTAAGATCATTTTTAATGCCGCGAAATGGCACAAATGTCTCATCCATGATTTCTTTAATCTATTTGAATCCCAAGTTCTTATTAATGCACTTTCTTTCTCAAATATGTCTCTTGAGAAGAAGATAGAAATTGCATTGACTTGAGTATACTTGATTTCTAAAGAAGTTTAGCTAAGAATGTAGATGCTAAGAAGACCCAGAAAGCCACTAAAAGGTTGTATGAGTTGGAGATATGGGACCAAATTAAATGGAAGAGAATATTGAGACTCGAAAGGCACAAGAGAAAAAATTGAGGAAGGGTCCAAATATATGACAACAATGGTGTGAACTTAACCATCACTGATTGAGCAGATTTTGTTTTTCTTAATCTTCATGTAACCTCCCCATTTTCTGTTCCTTCCAATTTGATTGACCCACGTCCTCGTTTGCGGAACATGTGGTCCTACATTTTTTTGTGGGTTCAAAGTCAGATAAGATCCTTTAAATCATTCCCAAGGTTACCGCTGAAGTTGATCTTCAACAATAAAATGACAGACTGGAGATTGCCCAGGTTTCAAGATTATTTTCAGTTGTATTGTAATGCTCCGTATCTCCGGTAATGACAATTTGTTCAATCACCCCACTCATCCAGATCTAAATCTACAGCTAATTAGACATATATATTCATACACTACTCCCTTGTCCCATTTCACTTGTAACTGTGTGCACGTATTTTTTTAAAGCAATACTTTTGTATAAAATATGAATAAAAATTCAAAAACTTTTGTCATATGTAAGTTTTGCAAAGTGATTTTAATTTATATAAAAAATTTTCAATTACTATTTATATGTTATGAAAAAACATTACATAAAAATACGCACAAAATGTGATAAGAAATTATTTTTCTTCTTAAGATGTATTGGGTTAAAGGTTAATTTTTTTAGAAAAAACTTTCCCTAGAAAATGATTGGTTAAATTAAAATATTGAACAAAAAGTTAAAAAATATTATACAAAAAGTTGCTTAATTTTGTAACGAAATTTTGTTGGGTTGTTACATTTGTTGTATTTAGTAACAAATTGACATGAAAGGTTAATTTTTTTATAACTCCCAATATTCGAAAATTATATTAGATTTTGATTAATTTGAAATCGAGTTACGTTGGATCTCATGAGAAGAAACTCTCTCGGTGCTTATTTTTTCATTCACAAAACTTGAATTCAAAATCATGTTTAAAAGGATTTGAGTTTTTTTTTTTTTATTTGAATCAACAAATTGTTAGCAGATGAAAAGTTAATAGAAAAAGTTGTTAAATAAGTTTTATATAAATAAAATTGTGGAAGACATTTTTCCTTTAAAAGAAGATAAAAATAAAATTTTATTAATTAAAAATTGTATTAAAAAGTTATAATTTAAACTGTAAAAATATTAAATATTTTTATAAAATCTTAAATAGGGACATGTCTCAAATAAAATAAACCGAACAGCTTCTTAATGTATGTGGTGCCTATACCTTGAGTTTAGTACTTATAAACATCAACTTTTCACGTATCATCCTCTTGTTACAATCAAATTCGCCTTGTAAGAGATGTTCCACTATATATACATGTTGATTTCCTCCCCTACTAGCTAAAATGTGCTCTTACTCTTCACTATATTTGTACTTATTTAAGTATTAGAGTGTTATTTCTATATTTTGCTCTAGCTAAGACTTTTTTGTGGTTGTTGGTGAAGTGAACCTAGTGGAAAAGGTGACGGGATAGACCGTGAAGGTAAAATTGTGTTTTAAAATGCAAGAAAATGACAGAACCCCCAAATCCCCCCATACAAATAAAGGGGAAGGGACAGATTCACCCCTCAAAAAAATACATAGACAAATTGCTTCTCCAAATTATAAAGCAAGACAAATGATCTATTTTTTAATGTGTGACATCAGTTTTTTTGTTAAAAATTGCTTACATGACAAACGAAATTTTGACGTCACACATTAAAAAATGGGTGATTTGTCTTGATTTATAATTTATAGGAATAATTTATCACTGTATTTTTTTGAGGGACAAATCTATCTACCTTCCTATTTGAGGGACAAATTTGGGGGTTTTATCGCAAGAAAATAGACTTACATTTTGCAAGGTATGAAGAAAGTAGTGAATTTTGGACGACATATATGAAGAAAGTAATAAATTTTGGGCAGCATATATGAATCCAGTGTGGAGGAATGGAAAGGCAAGTAAGGATTTTTATATGTACTATGTCATTGTTCATTTGCTGTTTATAACTTAGGTACTGGTTCATACTACAATACATCTCTAATCTCATATTAGTACTAATTAATTAAGCAATGAGCATTGAGCAACAAGGCTTCATCTATTAATGTATATGTATATATTGTATGAGGGTAGGTTAGACTTTTCACAGAATATATCCCTGTATATATATACATACGCTGGATACATAATGGAATGGGAAAAACATTATTTTGCTTTATGGTATCAGAGCTAATTTCGGCATCAAATTGTGTGATCTAGGGTTTCTCTAAGGTTTTCTTTTCTCATTTGATCTACGGTTTTCTTCCTTCTTTTGTCTACCTACATCATGTCTAACTAATCTTCCTCTTCAACTGATCTTTCTCCTACTTTGTCACCCACTAAAACAATCTCTATGTCTTCAATTTTCTCACATCTTGTCTTATATGTTTCCTACATCAAAAACTATGTTACAGAGACCCTAAACCATAACAACTACATGCTATGGCATGAATTGATGGTTCTAGTTCTCAAAAGCAAAGGAGTTTATGGCCACATAAATGGTTCTCACCCATGTCCACCATCTATAAATCTTGATTATGAGCTTGGAAGTAGATTGATTACTAAGTGCTATTAAGGATTCAAGCCACCATCTCTACTGATGTTCTTCAATTAATTATTCAATTGGGTAAGTCTTTGACAGCAAAATTGGCGTGGGATGCCATCGAACTTGCTTATCAAAATCAACTCTCTACACAACAACTATATCTTCAACAAGAATTTTGCTTTCTTAAAAAACAACCTGGCCAATCTTTGATGGATTATTTACAGCATGTGAAATCTTTATCTGATAGAATGCATGGTAATGGAGATTATGTGACAAATAGGGATTTGGTTCTTTGAACAATTGTTGGGTTAGATCAAGCATTCTTCGTGGCTAAACAGACTATACCCCAAAGGACATCGTTCCCCACCTTCTTGGAACTTAGATCTCTTCTTTTAATTGAAGAAGCTAATCTCTAGTGGGAATCTCAATCTGCTTTTGGGCAATTGTCTTCAATCAATCCACATTTGTTACAGACAATGCATGTTCGTTCTAACCCTCAACTTTTCCATGTTGGAAGCTCTAACCGCAGTAGACGATGGGTTAGTCGCAATACTAGGGGTGGTAGAAATCGAGGTAGTCAAGGAAGATTCGGTGGCAGTCGGCAACAATTCCTTGATGGTAATCGAAACTCCTATGATGGTGGTTGATAGCACCTGTATGATGGCAGTTAACAATTAAGATTCGGTGGCAGTCGGCAACAATTCCTTAATGGTAATTGAAACCCCTATGATGGTGGTTGATAGCACCTGTATGATGGCAGTTGACAATTCTTCGGTGGCTATTCCCAGCAGCAGCAATTTTTAGATGGTTATAATCATGGATTTACATCACCTTATTTCAGTTTTTCCAATCAGAATTTTTCCAAGAATAATGCCTAGAACCAAATTACTGGAAGGCAAGCCTTGCCGTTACTGTTGCCCACTTCTGTTTCTCCTACTGCTTGCAAATGGTGTATGGGCCTTAATCATCAAGCTTGTGATTGTCCCTTGCTAATTACTCGACCCAATACAAGATCTAGTTCTTCTCATTAATCTTTGTATGCTTCCCTTTATCCTTCAACTTCTGATGTTGTTTGGGATTTTGATATAGGAGCAAACACTTAGTGCTACTAATGATCCAAGTAATCTTTCACATTCCTCTTTTTATTTATTATCTGATTACATACAAGTTGGTAATGGGTAGTTATTATCGGTTACTTTGTCGAGTCATACCATTCTTTCTTCTACCAATCGTCATTTTCGTTTGAACAATGTGTTAGTTTCTTCTTATCTTACCAAAAATCTTATGTCTGTTTGTCAATTTACTCGTGATAATGACTACAGCATTAATTTTGGGCAAAATACCCAAATTCACCTCCAAAGTATAATGGTAGAGACAGATCCACCTCCGAACAAAAACGGGAACAAATTCAGTCACAAAGTTTTTGACTTAAACAAATCACTTCAAATTTAACGTGTGACATCATCTGACGTCAGCAATCTGTTAATTTGACGTCAGATGACGTCAACAATTTGTTATTAGCAATATAACAAATTAACGATTGTTGATGTTAGATGATGTGATACGTTAAATTTGAGGTGATTTGTCCAAGTCGGAAACTTTATGAGTGGATTTGTCTTCATTTTTTGTTCGAGGGTGGATTTGTTCCTACTATTATACTTTGGGGGTGGATTTGGATATTCTACCTTAATTTTGATTCTTTTGGTTTTTTATCAAGGAGGACAAAACACAAAATGTCCTTCTTCACTGCAGTAGTCTGGATGGTCTTTATTCCTTTGTCAACAGTTCTTCTTCGAGTATTCCAAAGGTTCATTTTTGAGTATTCCAAAGGTTCATTTTTGAGTATTCCAAAGGTTCATTCTACAATTTTGTCTCCTAACTTATGGCATCTTTGACTTGGTCATCTTGGTTTTGAGTCTCTTTCGCAGCTTATTAGGCATGGTTTACTTCTAGTCAACAATATAGCTTTGTCTTCTAGTTTATGTCATACGTGTCGATTGGGAAAGCATGTTCGTCTCCCTTTTTATGAGTCACATTCTAGGACTTTAGCTCCTTTTGAGTTAATTCATTCTGATGTTTGGACATCTCCAACTTGTTCCTTTTTTGGTATTAAATATTATTTATTATTTTTAGATGATTTGCATCATTACTTATGGATTTATCCTATGCATTCCAAGTCTCAGGTTTATCACTGTTTCTTCGTTTTTCTATATATGTTACCACACAATTTGGTGCCCAAATAAATGCTTTGCAATGTGACAATGGTGTTGAATTTGATAATGTGCAATTTGCCACTTATTTTCAACAACATGTTATTCATTTACATTCTTCTTGTCCCTTGACTCCCTAACAAAATGGTAAAGCCGAGCACATGAATCGTACCATTATGAATATGCTTCATTCTTTATTATTTCAAGCAAAGTTGCCTAGTACTTTTTAGGTGGAAGCACTTTATGTGACTATTCACCTCATTAATATTTTGCCTTCCTCCAGATTATAGTTTTCTACTCCTTATGAAATGCTTTTTGGGCTTCCCCTTACCTATGATTATTTGTGGACTTTTGGTTGTGCTTGTTACCCCAACCTTTCTGCTACAACTCCTCACAAATTGGCCTCTCACTCTATCTTATGTATTTTTCTTAGTTATCTTTTGCATTATAAAGGGTATTGTTGCCTTGACCTTGCTACCAACAAAATAATTCTGTCTCGGCATGTGAACTTTGATGAAACTGTTTTTCAATATATTGTTCATTCCTCTTTAAAACCACCTCATGCACTAGCCAAACCTACTTTCTATGCCCCTTTTCATTTACTAGATTAGCCTCATAGCCCATATATCCCTCCCCCACCCACTACTAAGCCCACTCACTCATCCAACCCATTACCCATTGTTGGGGTGTGCTGGTGATGTAAGTTGATGAGTCAGCAATGGTGATGATGTGGAGGTTGACTAGGATGCCACCTGTGAATGATGAGGAGGGTCCTTTTGGTAGCACTCGTTTCATGTGCAAAAGGCTACATACTATGGGCCGTCTCGTTCTGCCCAACAATGTTGGTTAGCAACAAATTCTCCAGCAAAGTTTAAAGGTGTAAGTTTTCTAGCCAAGCCAAGAGGGAGAGCTGGTAGTGATGATAGAGCTCCAAGATGTCTAGCAATGTTGGTTAGTAGCAAATTCTCTAGTGAAGTCTGCAGGTGCAAGTTTCTTCAACAAAAACTAGGAGTAAAGTTTCCCCAACGAAGTTTGAAAGTAGAGTTTCTTTAGCGAAGTTCGGAAATAGCGCTTCTCTAGTGAAGTTTGGGAATATAGTTTTTCCAATGAAGATTGGGAGTAGAGTTTCTCCAGCGAAGTCCGGAAATAAAATGTCCCCAGCCAAGCCAAAAAGAATGGGGTGACGATGGTGTTCCCAAGATAACAAGAATGATTACACAACTACCAAAAATAATGAAAGTGAAATGTACCTTGCTGTAGGAGTAGTAAGGATAGAAAATATGTAAGGGTTAAAAAGGTTAAAGTACCATTTTAGTCCCTCAACTTTTCACTTTGATACTAAAATTGTCCCTCTACTTTAAAAAGTATCAAAATTATCCCTAAACTTTTATTTTCGGTACTGAAATGATCCTTTCGTCAGTTAAATGCACATGTGGCACATTAAGTTACTAAAACATTATACTTTTGTTAAAAAAATATTGACGTGGAAAAGAAAACATATGTAAGTTGTGTGGTGGCACTTTTTTTTGTTTACATGGCATTTTTAATTTTAACAAATAAATAAGAGATTGATTATTATTAATTAATTAAATTCATTTCCAAAATTTTCAAAATTAACCTTCTTTTTCACTCTTCCCCTTTGTCTCTCTCTCGTCTTGGGCGATCATTCCTTCTCCATCTCCTCCAACATTTCTTCCCATTCCATTTTTCCATTTCACCATTTTGTGGGGGGTTTTTTTTTTTTTTACAAAGATTAAGCGAATTTGGGTGTGCACCAATGCTAGATTTTGAGAAAACTCAAATCTCTCTCTTCTCCTTTCGTCTTCTTTCTCCAGATTTGGGTTTGATCTGGGTTTTCTCATCATTTTCCTCTATTTCATCATGTTCCACAACAAGTTCAACAATTATCTTGCCAAAAGAGATATCATTACGTTGAATAGGCAATCGTCGATGTATTTTGTTGTGCAGTGAAAGCAAAAGAGCAACTCTTTGTTTACGTACAATTTGCCTCCGGCCATGGACTCGACTGATCCTTCTATATCCCCTTTGACTACTACCTCTTCTCTTTCTTTTTCTTAGATGTGATTTTTTGG
>BPVZ01000142.1:568888-582756 GCA_020521535.1 Rubroshorea leprosula | reverse complement strand
TTCATTTCCAAAATTTTCAAAATTAACCTTCTTTTTCACTCTTCCCCTTTGTCTTTCTCTCATCTTGGGTGATCATTCCTTCTCCATCTCCTCCAACATTTCTTCCCATTCCATTTTTCCATTTCACCATTTTGGGGTTTTTTTTTTTTTTACAAAGATTAAGCGAATTTGGGTGTGCACCAATGCTGGATTTTGAGAAAACTCAGATCTCTCTCTTCTCCTTTCGTCTTCTTTCTCCATATTTGGGTTTGAGAAAACCCAGTGGGTTTTCTCATCCTTTTCCTCTATTTCATCATGTTCCACAACAAGTTCAAAAATTATCTTGCCAAAAGAGATATCATTACGTTGAATAGGCAATCGTCGATGTATTTTGTTGTGCAGTGAAAGCAAAAGAGCAACTCTTTGTTAACATACAATTTGCCTCCGGCCATGGACTCGACTGATCCTTCTATATCCCCTTTGACTACTACCTCTTCTCTTTCTTTTTCTTAGATGTGATTTTTTGGTTATTTGTGTTGAGTCTTGAGGTTTTATTCTAACGTTTGAGCATTTTGTTTTTATTTGTGTTAAGTGGATCTACGTAGCTTTTCTTCTTCTTCAAATTGGGGTTGTTCTTGCTCATTGGTTTGCTTCGGCGAGTAATGGGTGTCTAATTTTGGGGTTTGGGGCAAGAAATTAGAAGTGGGTTTTTGAGAAAAAGAGCCATAAAGGTTAATCAATTGCAACATAGACGGAAATCTAGATAGTACAGCTCCCTGTTTCTTCTCTGACTCCAGTGTCTGTTGAAAAGCGAAATGGTAATCCACATCCAGATGGGGAGATTTCTAATTAAAAGTAGTAATTGATTCTTGAGATCTATAATTGTAAAAATTCACAAATTTAAACCTTTCAAGAGCAGAGGGAGATCTGGCAAGACGATTCAATGACTCTTGTTGCTTTTGCGGTTTAGTATTGCCGGATTTGTTGGTGCCAAAGTCAGAAGCTGCAAACAAATGACATACACAAGGGATAAGAACGAGGGCAACCCATAGACAAAAAATGACAGTGCATGTAAGCATTTCCATTAAAGAAATTGATAAGCAAGATATGGAATATGAATTTGGCCCATTTAGATTTTGACTGTTGGTTCTAAACAAATTGTACTCCGAAATGTTAGTAACCTGCCACTGACTGTTACTGCTTTGATAATCTCTAACATTAAAATTTGGCTTCTTCCTTATGTCCACTGGTAGTCATTATAACAGTTGAAGATTTTGATGTTGTGTTAGAAACCCTTATAGTGATTTGTATTGCTTTTCTTATTATCACCAACTTCATCATATTGTTAATTTATGTGATGAAACCCAGATTTGGAGAGGAAGAAGAAGGTAGAAGAGAGAGAGAAAGAATAAGAAAAAGGATGAGTAAGGAAAGGAAGGAGGAAAGGAGGAAGAAGATGAAGACTTTGAAAGAGAAAAGAACCCAGATCTGGGTTCGTAGAGGTAAGGGAAAAAGAAAGGTAAAGGAGAGAGAAAGTGAAAGAGGAAGAAGAGATTATGTGGATGGAAAAAAATATCATTATTTTTAAATTAAAGAAAATGCCAACTCATCAAAAAAAGGTGCCATGTCATTGGTTAAGAAAAAAAGAATTGGTTTGTTGGCAACTTAACGTGCCACATGTGCATTTAATTGACGGAAGGATCGTTTCGATATCGAAAATGAAAGTTTAAGGATAGTTTTGGTACTTTTTAAAGTGGAGGGACAATTTTGGTGTCAAAGTGAAAAGTTGAGGGACTAAAATGGTACTTTAATCGGGTTAAAAATTACAACTTGAGAACCACATTTTTACATAGTATATTGTAGCACAATAGCAAAGACAATAAATGTGCCCTCTATTATATTTGATAAATACTCCTGCTCGATAATGAGCAACTCTTATGGTGCAAATGTGAAGTACAACAATTCTTCCTTTGAAGCTTTCTCAAGAATAAAAAGAATAAACTTGAAAGTAGTGATGAGAGGAGGAAGGGTGACAGTTTTGGGGGTTTGTGAGTGGAGGGCTTGATCCCATTTTTTATGTTAACTCCTTAGCTTGAACCTTTGAGGCTCATGAAGATAACTTAGAAAATGAATCTGCAGTATGCTACTTTCCAGTCATGATGTTCTACAAGTTTGAAAATTATTCTGTAGTGTTGGAAATGCAGAAAATATGAAGAAAATGGTGATTTCTAGGTAATTTCAGTGTGTAGAAGGAATGAGTGAGGATGAAGTATGTTTCAGAGGAAGAAGGGACGTTTGGTACGTGAGAAAGAAGTTGAAGTTGTGAAATATCTGGTTTGTTTTGTTGAAAAATGAAGGAAAAATAATATATATATATATATGTGCAATGACATTTTTGTAATTTCTGGGTTGATGGGTCAGTGGTATACATGTGAGTTTGGGTGGATTTGGGTGAGTTGTCAAGTTTTGAGTGGCCTTTGGCATTGTTGACAGCTTTTTGGCAGTGATATTATGAATTACCCAATGGTTTTGGCGAAGCTTCATTGGTTCTGGCAAAACTTCGTTGGTTTTGGAAAAGGATTGAAAACTACTTATTTTTGGTAATTCTTCCAACTATACGAAACTTCTTTTTGGGGGGGGGGTATTTGAGTGCAGCCGACAAAATTAGATCTGGCCAAGATTTTGGAAAATCCTCCAAGTAAAATGCAATCTCTTTCAACAATTTCCAAGGTCAAGGAACTTGTCCAGCCACCCTTTTCAACAATTTTCAGCACTGTCTAGCCACCTTTGCCTTAAATATGGTTACAAGTTGTTGCTGGTGACCAAAACAACATCTTTAGTTGGTTTGGAACGAGATTCCAAGCTTCTAGTTAGTATCAAATAGTACGATTTTGTGACCAAGCTCAGCCTCCATGTCTTCGTCACCCAGCCATTTTTGGCGGAGTTGGGTAAAATTGCCAGTGCCAAGCTTCGTTGGCACAAATACCTCACTTTGCTAGATAGGCAACGTTCACCCATCCATGCTTGCCAAGCCACTACTCCCATAATTTATCTTGAATATCCCCATGAGCTTGGATTCATGGGTTTATTGATGGCGTGCATAAAGTAATATTGATTAGTTGATGAAAATGATGAAATTTAATAAATAAGGAAATAATAAAAAAATGAGACTTCCTTATGTATTTCTAGTGATGCAGCCATGTACTGCAATATTAGATACTGTTGGGCCCAGCCATGTACTGCAATATTAGATACTGTTGGGCCCAGCCATGTATTACAGCATTAGATATTGCTGGACCTTTTGGTAAATGCATGTTGAAGGCATTAATGGGCACTTAGATCAAGGTGAGTCTTGGTGACGTGGAAACTACCCGAGTCCAAGTTTGACCTTTTACAAAAACATCCATCAACACCCGTTACCCATACCCCTTCCAACCCATCAAATCCACCTCTTAGCCCAAGCCCACCTTGTAGCTCATCTTCTCCGCCACACCCCGATTCCCATTGCTGCATATCTAAGCCTTCCTTTCATGGGATTCCGCCATGCATCTCCACTAGTCTCCCTCCCTCGCCTGTACCATCTCCACCATTTCTGGGTTCCCACTCCACTTGTGATACTTCTTATACCCAGAATTTGGAGGCAATTGCTATTTTTGCTTCCTCCTTATAGGTTTCTCCCAATTTTGTTGCCCCATCGTCTGCACCAAAGCCTCTTTTCCACTCTCATCCCATGGTGACCAATTCACAGGATGGCGCATGCAAATCTCAGCTTTTACCTTCTCTCTTTACCATTGCCATTGAGTTATAGGAGCCACGCAATTTCAAAGAAGCCAATAGATCTCTAGAATGGCAGAAAGTAACGAGCGAGGAATATTCAACCTTACTTCGCAATAAAACCTAGGTGTTGGTGCCTTGTCCGCCTCATGCCAATGTGGTCGGTTCCAAGTGGGTTTATCACATCAAACACAAAGTAGATGGTAATGTTGAAAGATTAAAAGCTCAATTAGTTGCTCAAGGATACACTTAGCAACCAAGTACTGATTATGATGATACTTTTAGTCCAGTTGTTAAACCTGTTACCATTTGAACTGTGTTTGCTCTTGCTGTTATGTGATCTTGGCCTATTCATTAGCTTGATGTCAAGAATGCTTTCTTGAATGGTTATTTATATGAAACAGTTTATATGGCTCAACCTCTTAGGTTTGTTGATCAATCTCATCTGGATCATGTATGTCAACTGTAACAAGCTATTTATGGTTTAAAATAGGTCCCTCGTGCTTTGTTTCAATGGTTTGCCTCCTATCTTTTCTCTCGGGGCTTTATTCAAGCTAAATTTGATTGGTCTATGTTTGTCTAGTGTTCTGTTGGCATGATGGCAGTTCTTCTTCTTTATGTGGATGATATTATCCTTACTGCTTTTACACATTCATTGCTACATACTATTATTTCTATGTTGAAGATTGAATTTTTTATGATTGATCTGGGCTAGTTGAATTTTTTCTTGGGAATTCATGATCAGTTTAATTTTGATGGCTTGTTTCTTTCTCAACATAAGTATATGAGTGATTTGCTTGCTCATTCTAGGATGATGCACTGTAAACTTGTTGCAACTCCTATGGCTCAAAAGCAGAAGTTGGTTGCCGATGATAGTCTTTTATGTTCTGATCCCTTTCACTATTGCAGTATTGTTTGTGCCCTTCAATATCTTACTTTTACTCACCCAGATGTTTCCTTTGTAGTCAATCAGGTGTGTCAGTACATGCATCCTCCCACTACCAATCATTTTTAGGCTGTCAAACGTATTATGCGCTACTTGAAAGGCACTTTGGACTATGCTCTGTAGCTTTTTCTTCATTCTTCACTCTCTTTACAGATGTATACTGATGCTGATTAGGCAAGCTGTTTGGATACTTGACGCTCCATCTCCGGCTATTGTTTATTTCTCAGTAATTCTCTCATTTCTTGGTCATCTAAGAAACAACCAACTGTTGCTCATTCTAGTGTAGAGGCTAAGTACCGAGCTATTGCTAATGCAGTTGCTGAGGTCCTTTGGGTACGACAATTACTCTCTAAACTATTTGTGCTCTCTCTTCTTGCTCCTATGGTCTACTGTGACAATCTTAGTGCTATTTATTCATCTAACAATCCTATTCAACATCAGCGTACCAAACATGTGGAGATAGACATTCATTTTGTGCGAGAAAATGCTGCATGTGGTGTGATTGTGATTCAATATGTTCCCTCTTTCTATCAATGAGCTAATGTTTTCACTAAAGCTCTTTCTACACCACAATTTAAGTCTCAACGGAACAATTTGTGTGTGCTTTGCAATCCTGCACAAATTGCGGGGGGATGTTAATGTATATGTATATATTTTATGAGGGTAGGTTAGACTTTTCACATAATATATCCCTTGTATCTATATACAAGGATACATAATGGAATGGGAAAAAAACATTATTTTGGCTTTACCATCGACAATGGAGTATTTCTCAAGCCATCAACCTAACTGTAAAGCAAAATGTAGTTAGAAAAATCAAGGGATTTGTAACATATTTTTATTGATGCGGGAATGATGTTAGTATAGAAAATCAATTGATCTCCCTCATCGCTTAATTCATCGTATCTGCATAATGTATGACTTGAATATAAATTTTTTTATTTTTAATAAAAGAGATTATTGTTGAAATATCCATTATCATTTGTAGAAAAATAAAATAAAATAAAGAAAAGGAAAAGAATGTTTATCAATTTTATATTTAAAAATTTAGGCAAAAATACCTTAAAATTAAGTTATTTTAATAGATAAATATTGAAAAGAACTAAAATGTCATAAATTTTTAAGTAAAAATGAGACTATTTTATTTTATTTTTGTAATATTTTATTAAAATATTATAATTATAATTTTTTTTTTATTTTTTTTATTTTTTTTGATAGATTTAGTCAATAAACATTAATTTCTACAGAAAATCACAAAACAAAGATAATGCACTGAGCTACAAAGTAAGGAAATGGATCTTATCATTAGAATTTTGTATTATAAAACTTTATAAGAAAAAGAAGAAGAAGAAATAAGAACAAGAAAAAGCGTGCATTAAAGTGAATCACGTTGGAATTCCAGAGATCATCAACTGCCAAGAATCCACCTACTACTCTATTATGACGTTTGGAAATGTAAAATATAAGGCACCAGACATATTCCCTTTAGCACTGTTCTTTCAATGCTCTCACTCAATTGGTTATATCGCATGCAATTTATAATTTCTTTTTTAATGTTGAAAAGTGAGTTTTAAAACGAAGAGTGCCAAAGTAATCATTCGCTTCTTAGAAGACAAGCTGAGTCCAAATTCTGCAATGTACAAAAAGAATTCAAAAGATTCTGCACAAAAAATGCATAAAAGTCCTACACACTAGAAAAAAAAAAAAAAAAGCAGATAAATGTGTTGGTGGTCTATAACCAAAGTTTAGAGATTAATCAAGGTAGAATGGTTTCTGAACTTCCAACTTATAAATGGGTTGGTGGGTTTTATAACCAAAGTTTAGAGATTGAATTATTAAGAGGACTCCAAATTAAACGTATACATGAAAAGCTTATTGGTAAAAGGAAATGCATTTATAGTTGCCAACTAATGAATTATGGGCAGCATGATTTGTATAATTCAATTTTTGCAACTCAAAGTTTGGGGAAACCCCCATGGCTTTGAAAGGACAAAGCCTCCTTAATTTAAAGGGTCAATAAACTATTTTACCCTCGACTAAACTATTGGTGATGAATTGGAACTTATATAGACATTCCTCATCCCTCTATGAGCACTAATATAAATAAATGGTTCATTCCTTCTTTTATGTATCTTTTCTCTTTACTGGGGTAGATTTAACTTGATTTTTAATTATTTCTTTTTATTATTAAAAAAAGTATGTAAGTTTGAATCCTTTTATTATTATTAAGTGTAGTCAATTTCAATTGTCACACTTATTATTTTAGAGTAAAGGTTTTTCAAATACTTATGACCAATGGTGACCCTAATAAAGTTAGTTGAATTAAAAGTTTAAATACTTATCTTATAAAAGAGAAAAGAAAACAGAAAATCCCACTAATTCATTAAAAAAAAAAAGCAAAGGAAATATTTAAAGGAGGATTCCTTTCATTTCCTTGTTTTTTTCCTATTTTATATACAGCAATGGAGTTGCACGCAAATGATTTTGTCTGCACTCAAGACTTTGTTCCTTGCCCATGATTGAAATTGTGAGGCCAGGACAAAACACCTGTCAACACAAAGGCAGATCAATCATTTTCTTCAGCCCACGGACTAAGTGGTAGGTAGATTCATGGATTACTCCCACGAACTCGCAATTATGTGCTTAGCATAGAGCAGTACTTTCCCTAAATTGTTCCCATTCTATACTAATTTGACAACAAAACCAACCACTAATGTTAATAATTTATGACACGTATTAATATTTTTTTAGTATATTTGATGATGGTATAATCTTTTTCCTTTTAGAATTTCTTTCTTTTCATTTTAAAATTTTAACATGATATTTCTAAACAAAAAAATCTTTAAATTTTCTTATCAATTGAAATACCTCCTTGAAGGCTATGGCATGAATTAATGATCCTTTATATCGAACCCAAATGAATCTTCTTGGATGAGCATGCTTTGAGAGGTTTGGAATTATGATGTGATAGATGTTCTTAGCCCTTGGGAGTTTGATGACTATTTGGTTTGTTGAAGTGGTTTGGGTTTCTAAGGCAAAGATAGAGATTAGGTCACTATTGGTATCTTTGGAACTTGGGAGACATTCTGGCAGGATGGAATAGACTTTTGATCCAACTTTTGCTAAAGTTTCAATCCCTGGATTCAAAGTGGTTCATAGCTACCTTCTATAATTATGACAATTGCAAATTCCAGTTTAGTATAGATTTTGAAATGTGCTTTGAAAGGAGCTTAGCACAACATCAATCATAATCACGAAATAAAGTTTGAAACGTTAAGATGTATTGATATGGTAGGGAAATCTCAGGTTCAAATTCTTAAAATTTAAGTCAAACAAAGTTTGATTTTGAAGTGTTAAAATCTAATAAATTTGAGATTAAAATTATTCCCTTTCCTATCGCAGTAGAGATATGAGTTCAAAGAGTATGATACCCCATACACGGAAAAGATTGATGAATTTTTCACTGTAAACACACTAGCTTTCCAGCCTCACAGAACTGAAGGACCATTGTTGATGGTGGTAGAGTAGTTGCCAGATAAAGTACTCTTCGTAACCATGTATTTGGAAGCATCAGAGAAATTAAAGTCCATCCAGAGATATATATTGTTGCAGAGGCTGTAACCAGGCAGGCTGCATGCATGTTGCTTTAGCATTTGTAATAATTTGGAGGGCCCCCACAGCCACAGCAAAACATGAATGGATCCTCAAAACCTACAAATTAAAGTTCTTTCTTTAAAAATATTGCAACCAATAATCTAGGGAGACAAGAAAAGCTTGAAAGTAGAAACTCATGATCATCTAACATTTCAGAAGATTTGAGAGCTTTAAACAGTAGCATCTTTCAGAGCTTTGATAACTAGTTTGATTAATTCCTGCAAGATAAGAGATTTGTTGAAATGCTGCAATGGTTCAGCTTGAGGCATAATTGCATACAAGGCCATTAAGAGATCATTCTTTTCAATGTCAATCATGTGGACTGGGATAGCAGAGCTCCTCTTCAGCAATAAAATTTCCTGAAGATGCAAAAAGTTGATAATTTAAACATCTTTTGCCCCCATTATCATACCTTCCCTAAATTGCATCAATGGAGTTGATATTAACTTACACATCTATAGATCACCTGCAAGATTCGAGACATGAATGAATTGAAAAACTTGAACAATATTTAGGAAAAAGGGCATACAAACAAGTGCTCGCCCCAGATACTGCAAAATTCAATAGTGAGGTTTGGCTCCAGTGAGCTGACTATTGACTCAAATAACTCAAGTTCAAGTATCCAACACTTAAGCACCAAAGAATGAAAGGTGAGAACTTTTGAATAACTTGTATATATGAAGTAGGAAAGTGACCCGGATCGATCAGTTTGTTCAAATATCAATTGTGTACATACCCTGTACAGTTCATTTTAGAAGTCTTCGTCTAATCATCCCCAACCAAATCCTTGTAGCCTGAAAACCAAGTTTTTGGCTTGTATTGACGAATTGGGATGGCATACATGACATGAAATTAACTTGAAAATTTATACTTTTTTTGGATGCCGGTGCTAGGGATCATGTACCGAATATGTTTGACTCCATTTGAGAAATTTGGCCCCAGCAATCATTCCAGGCATGGAGTCAAGCTTTCACGGTTTGACCTGCTTTGCAGAGTGCAGGACGCTTCGGCTTGAGGATCCAATATCTTCTTTGGGCTTTGACCCATAACGGGAATCATAAAAAGTGGACTGTTGAAGTCAACAAATGGGCTGATTTAAAGTGGGCCGTGATGTTAATAAAGAGAAGAAAAACAATTTAAAAATTGCGGTGAGCGTGGATCGAACACGCGACCTTCAGATCTTCAGTCTGACGCTCTCCCAACTGAGCTATCCCCGCTAGCCGGAGGTACTGTGTTTATTAAAATTAATAATTTAAATAATTCATATGAATAACCTCTACTTCAGAGTAAGCAGTGGCTATCCAGTGGAACCGTTTTCTTTTAATAATTTAATAATAATAATGATAAATAAAACCAAAATCTGAAACTAATAATATAACATAATTTACATTATTTAAAATATTAAAAAGTAAATCTTATATTATTTGATAATTGACTTTTCTTGTTTTTTAAAACTTATAATATTATATCGATCAACTAATTTAACAACAATAGTTCCAAATTTTCATCTTCCCTATCATCACTCATTCAATAAATACAACTACACTCGTATTTTGTAAGGAAGAGTGAAAGCCATCCATTCATGCTAGAACAGAATACAGTTTCTCTCCCAACAAATCATAGTAAACAAGGTTGCATAGCAATTTTCATGAAGACATCATAGATAGCCAACTCTATTCTTTCTTCCGCCCAAACAATGAGGGCCTTGTAATCGAGACGAACTTCTAGTTCAGCATAATACAACTATACTGGCCTCCTGATAGGGAGAGCTTCTCTGCTTTTGTGACCACATCTGAAGGAAAAGGGCAGAAGCTTCGAGATGGACCATAAAAATGAGGGAATCGGTTGTTTCCATCAGTGAATTTGTTGTTTCCATCTGCCAGTTCATATATCAATCCATCACCAAGCTGCAAAGAAGCAAACGTAGAAAATGAGCCTTGTATGTAATATAAAGTAGTAAATCACTAATAAGGTTACAGTTCATAGAAAGACTACAATTTAGTACTTGCACAATCTTATGCAATTCATTGTCCATTGCAACACCAAAGCAGAAGGCTAGTCTTAAGCAAGAACACATTTTGTATTGATTCTCAAGCCATAAATTAACCAATAACGGAGTCATCTATGGATTAAATCTCCTATCCTAACTAGCCATCTTAATCTACCTTTGGCCTCAGCCCCTCCTCTTCTTCCTTGTTGAGTATGTCTTCCAGTCTAATTAGGTCCAATGCAATAGCAAAAGATATATAGCTATTAATAATGGATGAAAGAAATTTCTTCACCCTCCTAATCGGTTTTTGAAGCATCAGTGGCATCAGAAGTCAAGAGTTTAAGCTGACTTTATGTTTCACAAACATCTCATTCAACTTCTCTTCGTTTCTTTTATTCTCATTTGCTCTTTGTCATCTATTGTGTTTCTTAAGCCCAAGTCATACTAGAACAACTTAAAGCTCAGATTTTTATAAGAAAGAGGTTGTTGTGGCATATCATTGATTCGGTACATCTAGCGTAAGAGCACGAATGACACATTCATCATCGGGTTAAATGCATCGCAATGGAATTCAATGGAAAAAGAATTGAATAAACCTCAGTACTCATCGTTCGTTAACTAAAACCACACAGCATTGCATTTATTATTTCTAAAAGCTGACAACCATCACACCCACATGTAATACACATTGCATACATTACTTTCAAGTACCCATGAATTGCAGATTCCTTTCGAGAGTCTTTCAGTGCAATGGGTATGTCATGTCAGATATTTCCACTTAGCATCCCCACCCAACAAGAAAATGACACATTTACACATTTCTACACAGGTTAGCTTAAAACTTCTAATGTGACCTGAAAATGGCACCGAACCTCTCTGAGGAGCCTTTGATAGGTCAACTTTCTGTTGGTTGGGATAACATAACACCATTACACAGGAAGAATTTTTTTTGTTAAAAGAACACTAAATAAAGAGCAAGACAATAAGGATTCACTGACACAAGGTGGAGACTTTACCTTCTTAGCATCAATTTGAAGAAGGTACAATTCCTCCTTCACATTTGCGAAAAAATTCTGCAACACTGGCCTCACCTACAGAATCATTACACAAAATACACTCCTTATATTCAGTTGCAGACGCTAAGGAGCAGAGAAAAGCATAATTAAACAAAAAAAAAAGAAGCAGTTGCATTTGGTTATGAGCAGATATCAAATAGAAACAGTAGAAAGCAGAGAAAGACCTGATCGAGCTTGCAGAGATGGAAGCAACCGGTGGACTTATCAATCTCTCTGCCCAAAGTCGATCCCTTTGTCTGCAACTCTTCCCATTCCGCGGCTGTGCTAATCCTGTAAACAAACTCTTCCCCTTCACTCACTCCCTCCTTCGCAGCCATTTTCGATTCTGTAACCAACCGCCGCCAGCACCAGAACCCTAATATAGGTGTGTTTGGAAACACCTTCCTGCAAACATCTAATGATTTTGGGCAAAAACCAACATTTAACCCCTTACCTTACAAAGTTGATAGGTTTTAGCCCCTCACCTTATAATATAACAGTTTTAACCCTTTATCTTACAAAATTGGTAAGTTTTAACCCCTCGCCTTACAAAATTGATAGGTTTTAACCATTTACCTTATATTATATTATGATATTTTTAGTCCATCACCGATATGAATTAAAGAAAATAACCCTCATCTAACATCAAGTTATAATGTTTTATTAATTGACTGTTAACATTCCGTTATAAAAAATATAAAATTTAAATTCAATTTTATTTGTTAATTTCATTAATGGAATGTTAACAGATACTAACACTTAACTAACAGAACTAATAGTCAGTTAATAAAACTGACAGTCAGTTAACAGAACTAATAGAATATTAAAATCCGATGTTAAATAGGGGCTATTTTTTTCTATTTGTGCAGATAAGGGGTTAAAAGTGTCATAATATAAGGTAAGAGTTAAAACCTACCAATTTTGTAAGATGAAAGGTTAAAACTTACCAATTTTATAAGATAAAGAGCTAAAAGTATCATATTATAAGATTATGAGTTAAAACCTACTAATTTTATAAAGAGAGGCGCTAAATATTAGTTTTAGCCAAGATTTTGCAAGTATTTTGTTACTTATACATGTTTTATATAATTATAATAAATAAAGTGTAAAATAGATATCTTTATCATTTATTTTGGTTGACATAAACTTTTCTTCAATAGATTTCTCTTTTGGAGAAAAGAGTTTCCTATAATTTTTTTTATATTAGATTTATTTAATAATTTTTATCAAAAATAGTAAAATTAATAATTTAATAAAAATTTAATAAAACTTTATTATAAAATTGTTAGCAACTTTTTATATAGTAAATTACCTAATTACTTTCAATAAAAATTTCTTTTGACAAAGTTGTCACTAACCACACAACTTATAGTGTTGTATATTTGTTGGAATATGAATTAGTATGTATTAAAGGAGTATACCATAAAATAAAAAAGGTATCTTCAGGGGTGTATGCAAAGGGGATCTTAAAAAAGGTGGAAGAAAACTTATAAAATTAATTAAGGAAAATGAAAAATGCGAAGTTTTAGCATTAATAATGCATTGCAGAAGATAAGCCTATTGGAATGAATCGTTTGGGCTGCCATTAGACTTCATTTGGCTTCTAACATAATTTTTTGGCCACACAATGTTATCTGTCTCATCATTAGTGTTCGCTCGGGTAATTTTCTTACCTGCATTCAAATTTCAGAAAACTCTCTCATTGGATATTTAAAAACCTTGTGAAGGATCAGCATTATATACTACAAATGTACCTTCACTTTTCAACATGCAATTCTCAGGTGAGCATGGAGAGATTTCTGAGAGGTGTCAAAAGATGATTGTAAGACGATCTAACTGACTTGTTAGCTGCTGCATAACCTTATTTGCAATGTCAGCAATATTAGCACCGAGCAGACTATCCCTGCAAACCTTATTCCTATGGAATTGTCAAAGGTGCTGCCGCGCCTAACTTGTTGAAGCTTAAGATACTATTTATCAATCATGTACTATCTTTTGGTAAATAAAAAATAAAGATGATTACGGAGATGATCATGATGCTGTCCATCTTATCATAATGTAAAGGTGTTGTTGTTTACTTAGCTGTCTTCTTTTATTGCAGCACCAACATGTTCTCTCCAACTCTATTTCGGCTTGGTTTATTCTTTTGGTGCCATTGGATCACGAAGCGCTCTGGGGTTTCTCAAAGTTTTTCAGGATATCTTTTGGGACCATTTCATGGTTGATCTTCAGAATCCCAATAATGCATAAATTAAACTTCTCATATAAGCTACTCCTAACTAATATACTTTTACTTTTATCTAAAATTTGAAGTCACATCTTTTGAAAAAAAGGAAAAGAAAAAAAGTTAAATATTTAAATATCTTTGCTAAATAATATTTATTAAGCAATGTAAGAGTTGTTTTGTAAATTAAATTTAATATTTAAATCTTAAAATTAATATTTAAAAAATTAATTTTTTTAAATATAG
>BPVZ01000142.1:497211-511908 GCA_020521535.1 Rubroshorea leprosula | reverse complement strand
CCATTTCTCCTTTTCTTTTTCCATTTTTAAACTCCTATCTCTTCAGTGCCAAGTGACAGCCCAAAATCGCACTTCATTTTATCTTCACTCAACCTTATTGGGGTTCACTATATGGTCAATTTGATCTGTCCTTTCTTCTTCCACTCTTCAGGGTAATTAGTGAATGTCGAACCTAATTCTTTATTTAGTTGGATCATCCGACATCAGTTGAGTTTGATATATTTTGTAATTTTTTATGCAAGTTTAATGTGTGTAATTATGATCACATAATATTATATTAAAGTTACACAATATAATTAATGTTTAATCACTATATGGTTATTTTTCTTAAATAGATGCTAAAAACCATATGTTTATAAATTGATTTTAATTTATTAAATATTAAATGTTAATTAGTTTATAAGTTATTAATTATTTTTTTTTTGGGTACATAAGAGGATAAGTTATTAATTGTTTGTAAAATAAAACAAAAAAAATCGTTATTTTTAAAAATAAAACTAATAAATTTATGTGACTTTAATATATAATTATGTGATTATATCCATAACAAAATTCAACCTCATTAGTTATTCAATGATTTTTTTTTTTTTTTGACCAGGTAGATGGTTAGGAAGTTAGTAGAGTTAGTTTGTTAGCAGCTGAAATTTTTCCAGAAAAGTGAACCTTTCATTCCCTCATTTGAGGCGCGCGACCATTAAGTTGCAAGTTGGTGGAGTTCATGGCGGTAGTAGAACTCGAAGTCCTAACCTCCGCCTCACCGAAACCCTAAAACTTGGGGCCAATCAATTGGGCCACATGCCCGGTTCGCCATTAGTTATTCAATGATTAATTTAGTGTCGGCTAAGTTTTAAATTTCGAAAAGACTTTTTTTACTGTAAAAGTTAAAATTATCTTCGAACAAACATACAGCTAGGGCTTTTGTATTTTCAATTTTGACTTGGATTCTTTCTTTCTCGCAGACAGGTAGTGTCACTTGCATCCAACCCCACAGGGCCACGGAGCAATATGACATTATGTACGACGAGATCTAATGAAGGGAAAAACTGTTGCTATGCTCAAAAAACAACACATATCCTTGGCAAAATTATATATGCATCGCTGTACAGTTCTGGACTTTTGAGGTGACCCTCTCTGAGAGAATATCAGTGACTTTTCAATGCCGAATTAAAAGTTCCCCATTTGACAAAAACAAACCGTCAAAACAAGGTACTGTGCATCACTTGTTTTTAAGTACCCTTCTGCATTTTTTGCAGGCATACCAACAAAAAAAACTCAAAATAAAGTTGAACACATTTATTACTTTTCAATTATACATGATTGAGACTTCTCATACAACAGATTGGGGGTTTTGAAGAACATAGCTCAGGAGGGATAGACAGAGAAGGAGAAGGTGAGTTGGGTTGGAACCGCTGATGCTAATTGCTTGACTTTAGAAAGGTAAGAACTAAGTAGAAGTCTTTAGAGATGTATATAAAAAGAGTGGTAGATTTAGTTATGGGCCTCACAAGGTGAAGAGAAGGTCTTACAAGGTCAAGAAGAGACACGAAACAACAATAAAAAGATAATAGTTAATTAAATTAAAGCTCAGGTAAGATAGCACCAAAACACAAGTCAACAACCCTTTCTTATCAGCAAGCTTTCCATGGTAGCTTGCAACTTCTGAAAGGATTCATCAGTGAAGATTTCTCTTGATGATCCGCTGACTACACCTTTGATTTTGGTGTTAAACATCTTGGACTTGGTTTTGGTGACCTGCAAAAGAAGTAGTATATGTAATTCAAAATCAAATTGAAAAAACTATTGCTATTGTATAATTTAAATCCAAAACAAAAGAGATAAAGAAACAAAAAGTGATCTAATGAAATTTGATATCGAAGGATTGATGGATCTTATAAAAGGAATTGAAAGATTATTTTTTGTTGTGTAATTCGATGAGATATACTAAAAAGGAAAAAAAAATTGATAGAACCTTGTCATATGTATTATCACCACAAACTTAGGCATTAAATTAAAAGAAAGACTAGCGTTAGGAATTGAGAACCCATATCATACCTTGTAGAAACTTGCACTTGCTTTCAAGAGAGAGATGGGGGAGAGGAGAAAGATGGAGAAAATGAAAAGGTGTGGATGTTTATTGACAGGAACTAGTGGGCTATCTGTGTGGGCCCAATGTCAACGGGCTCGTAATGTCATCCTATTATTTACAATACGGCATCGTTTCATAAGCGAGTGGATTTTTAGACTGAACCGAGGATCGAGAGAACCGGTTCCCCGGTTTACGAGAGTAACTGTTAACCTGCAAGTGATCCGATCTAAAATCTTCAACTTCATGGCTTTGCTCAAGAACTTTTCGCGCTCGAAGAAAACCCTAAATTTCCACTCCGTCTCTGAAATCGATCGATTCGAGACCCTAATTTTGCAATCTGAGCTCTTCGAGAGTCCAAAGGAAGCTTAATTATCGAGTCTCCTTGGCAGGTGTTGAGGATTTTGATGGTTCAGAAAACCCTAATTTAGTTCCGCAGAGATGAACATGGACGCGAAGGACATTTTGGGGTTGCCCAAAACTCCGTTGTCTATACCACAAGAGAAGAAATCTCGACCCCAGAAGGATTCCCAGAGAAAACCCGATGGAATTTCTCGCGAGGTATGTACTTAAAACTGGGGATCAAATGTTTACTAGGTTGTTCTTCTTGTTTTAGCTTAAACTGAGCTGGTTTTGGTTTCTAAATTGCAGGTCTATGCACTTACAGGGGGTTTGGCTCCGCTCATGCCTTCCATTGATGTCTCTCAGTTGAAAAAACGCCCACCCTCTGACGAGAAGGTTTCTTAGTTCTCTTTAGACACATATCTATGCATATGTTGCAGAATTTAGTTGAATTATTGGCTTTTTTCCCCCCCTAATTATAGCTTGGCATTTTCTTCCGAAACTCGGTGTTTCTAACCACTCAGGATATCTGTTATTTCTTACGTCCTTTGCTCAAATCAAAGTATATCCCAAGTCTATGGATTAAGTTGATTTTGACCATTTATCATGCATTGTGTACATTGGTCTCGGACTTTGACAGCGACACAAAATTAGTTCCAGAATCCTTCTATCTGTATCTGATACTAATGGATTTTCAACTATTCCTTCAGATCACTTGGCAGTGGCTTCCTTTCTCAAACTCTGCACGGAAAGATAATTTGGAGCTTTGCCACTGGGTAAGTCTATGCCTCTGAAATGCTTGTCTCCTAAACTAATCTATTTCAATAATATAGTAGGGGTTCAAGGATTCATGATCTCTTGCACTTGGCAGGTTAGAGTGGTAAATGGTGTTCCACCAACAGGGGACTACTCTTTTGCCAAGTATAACAAGGAAAGAATAAGCCTGCTTTCGTTTCTGTCTAGATTTTTTGATTTACAGCAGTAATGCTGTTTTTATTTTTCATTTTTATTTTTCTCTTTTGCCTCTTCCAGTGCAATTTGTTTCATCACAATATTGAATGTTTGGTTTGGGTGATGCAGTCTGTTGATGTTATCAAATACACAGATGAGGAGTATGAGAAGTATTTAACTGATTCTGTAGGTATCAACCTAAGGTTGATGATCTTTTATTCTTTTGCCCAACAAATGATTCAGTTTTATATTTTTCTAAATTATGAAGCCAAATTATGCCCCATATTTGGAATATATGTATCATTTTTATTCAGTTTTTTTTGGTTTATTAGATTTGGACTAAAGCAGAGACAGACCAATTGTTTGACTTGTGTGAACGCTTTGATCTCCGCTTCATCATTATAGCTGACAGGTTCCCTACATCAAGGACTGTAGAGGAACTGAAAGATCGTTATTATAGTGGTATACCATCTACTCGCTAGGCTAGTCAAATCTCACTCACTGTGTTCATTCTGTACTTTGCACGTATATTTCTTCACTCTTTCTAGAACTATATCTGAATTGGTTTATGAGAAATTATATTTGATCTTATCATGATAATGTTCCTTTCTTTATGTAGTTTCTCGATCTATATTGCTTGCCAGGGCTCCATCTTCTGGGGATGTTGCAGGACATCCTCTTGTTAAGGTAGCTTCTCTAGTGGATTTTTTAGATGAGTGATTCACTTTCATGATACTAATTCTAGTGATAGGAATAATGCTCCAAATTGTCATTTCTTTCAATTGTTTCCACTGGGTAGCCTGCTTCCTAATCTTTTCTTCTTGATGCAGGAATCTTACAATGTTTCTCAGGAGATAGAACGCAAACGTGCATTGTCAATGGTCCTCTCCCAAACAAAGCAGCAAGAACGAAAGGATGCTGAGGTGTTTACTAATTTGCAATTAATGAGTTATTGTTGATTAGTTAACCTGCCCAGCAATTATTTGCACATGCACTGTTGGTTGTGCATGATTTGTTTGTTAATTTGTCCGTTGTTAATTTCTATAGGTTCTTGCTGAAGCAAAACGAATAGCTGAAGCACGCATGGCTGCACGGGTAAGAATTAAACATGTTATGCTTTATCCAATTTCCAGTTTTTTAAGCTTATGTAACAATTAAATTTCAAGTCAGACCTTGGATGAATTTCATTTTCAATTTGTTCAATAAGTAAAATAATTTTAGATGCTTGTAAATAGGATTCTACTGTCATATCTTGTAGTTAGGGGGTTTGTGAACATTTGCTTCAATGTGTCCACCTGCATCCTTCATTTAGGATGATATAAGTTCTTTGGATTCTACTTGTCAGGCTGCTGAAGAGCCTGATTTGCCAGTCACAAGGGAAGTTGGTCCTGAAATTGCTGATAGGACTGCTGTTCATGGTGATACTGTGTCTCCATCCAATAATCACCCCCCTGCAGCTGTTGTACCATCAACTTCAATGATGGCTGATAATGCCTCCACTTTAGCTTCCTTGCGAATGGTAAGTGTGCTCTCTCTTTTTTCTCTCTTAAGAAAGGTTAAATATATTTATGTAAAGTTCATCTTTAATGGTTTTGTGCTTGCAAAAATGATCTCTTAACTGCTTTGAGATGATTTTCAGCTTAAAGTGTATTTGAGAACATATGGACTTGAACAAATGGTTCAAGCTGCAAGCTCATCTGCCGGACTTCGGACCATAAAGCGTGTTGAGCAAACTCTACAAGACCTTGGGGTTTGTATATGCTTTGTGAATGATCTGCCTATAGTGAATTTCCTTTCTTTAGCACATGCACACACACACACACACATGTATATATTAGAGGATGAAAATTTTATGTCTAATTTTTCAAATGGCCTTGACATAATTCTACCAATCTAATTTCTGTCTGTGTTAGTTAATTTCGATTTCAATGCTTATGTATGACTGCCCTTTTAATCATTGGATAATATTTTAATATAGCTTGTATGTATTTGCCCTTTACCAGGTTAATTTAAAACCAAAGGTGCCAACCAAGGCTGTTTGTGCAGAGCATCTTGAATTAAGAAAAGAGATTCTTACTCTACTAAATCTTCAGAAACAGGTAACGCATATCCGAAAAACTTTTATGGATCTCATTTCTCAGTGCTTATATTATCATTTTATTTCTTTCATGTGCAGGTACATACATTTATTTTTTGTGAAAATGTTTGCTAGTTTGTATTTTTCCTGCAACATATTTACCTCAAAACAAATTGAAACTGCTGTATTTTGCATCAAACTTATTTCCTTTTTTATGAATTTGTTATTTGGAGAGCCTGCATATAATGAAAATGGTAGTCTATATGAAAAAGGTTTTTTAGTTAATTATGCCATGTTCTCATTGCATAAAGTAAATGAATACTCTTTGGCAAATCTTACAGAATTGTCAAAATACAGAAGTGATCAGTTAAAGGGAAGACTAGTAGATCTCTCATATAACTTATGCAATTATGCTAAGGTGTTAAAAGATGCAGGGAATTTGGTTTGGGCTGAAAATTAATATTGGTCAAAACACTTATCTTGATTGATTATTAGTAAAATAGTAAAACTGGTGTTTTGCTTTCACATTTGAAGGATTTTATCTGGTCCTTTTCAGTTACAATATAAGGAGGCAGAGGGTTCATCTTTCCGTGAGGGTTCCTATGGTGATATTCCAGGCACACCACCAAAGGTTGGTGATCTGGGTTAAATGGTTTCTGATTGCTTATGGTTTTATCACTTTGTGATTCTATGAGCATAGTTTGCTGTTCAATGGTTGAATTTGTGATTTTGGTCATCATGCAGCGCTCCAACCGTGGTGCTGATCAAGATCGGCCATTTGTTCCAGACTCCACTAGTTTTGGAGGTAATTTATAACATGATGTGGAGGTTATGAAATCTGCTGTAGTTTTGGCTTTTCCACAAGATCAAGTCATTGGATACATGGTTTTAATGAATTATATATTTGATTGGCATTCCAGGGGAAAGGGTTGGCAAAAGGGACCAGAAACGAAAGGTGCACAAAACCTCTCTATTTTATCTTTTCTCTGTTTTTTCATTGTGTTTCTTGTCAGTCCTTTGTTGAGTGTAATCTAATCCCCCTATTTGACATGTGGGTTTTAGGGACCTGGAAGGGCATCTGAGACTCCATCATCACCAGCTCATAAAAGGCCAAGAAAGTTCAAAACTTCAGATCTATAAACAAGTGGTGAGGAAGGAAACTTATCTTTTATAATTAAAGAGTTCTCAGCAACTTGGCGGTCATTTGATTCGCTAATGATTTTTTGGTTCCACCTTTTTATAAGATTTGGTTGAGACCAAATGCAATACACGGGGTGTAAGGTGGTGAACCTGCAAAACACCTGATTCCGAGGCTCTGGAGGACACAGCTAAGCCAATTTTGAAGTTAATTTCATCTGTGAAGCCCCATTCACCGAAGTGTTGTCATTATTCTATATCAGTAGCCGAGTTGTATGTTTTACAAGGAGACATTTAAGGAGACGTGACACCATTAGAATGAAACAGCTTCGAGAGTCCGAGGACTGAAATCCCTAGTTAATTGGTTCCTCATTGAATCAGAAATAGTCTTCCAGTTCTATAAAAGCTATTGCTTGCGACGACAAGTTGTACTTTCTAATTTCAATTGATGCCACTCATGTAAATGATAACACGCTCTTTGGTATGATAATTTCCTCAGCTCGCAGAGACGTTCATGGTTTCCATGCTACTTTAGAGGCTTTATTGTGTCAAGATTCAAGAGTAGGTTGCATTGCTAGAACGGATAAAATAGTTCAAGGGCTAGTTTCGTGGTTTTGACAGATATCACCATAAAAGATGTCACCGACTTTTGATAAATGCTCTACTTTAGCAGATATCATCTTGCAGAGTACCATGCACGGCATTCGATTCTCAAAATTCAATCTTGCTCTCATCTTCCACCCGGTTAAAGGACTGAAATTATTATCAGAAAAATGAATTGAAGTCTCTCCAGCTTTCAAGATAAAAGGTAAACATGCCAGACCATTTTGCTTAGATTTTGAGGTCCTCTAACATTCGACCCAATCCCTTTGACCATGCTCATTCAAGGGTGATTGCGTTTTTTCTCATGAATCTATCTCCAAGAAAATACTCTGAAAGAAACTAAATTTGTTGCGTCAATTGGTAGCAGGTTCTTCCACTTTGTTATTGCCCAAAAGAAAATACTGAGATTGATTTCTGAAGAAACACGTGAAGCTGAGTCTGTTGAAAAACATCAATGATTTCCTAAGTTCTGAGAGTTTACCTTCCAGAGATTGATTACTTGGACAATCACTTGCTACTTTGCTTACGTAGCGTAATGTCAAAAATGTATCATGTTTGATACTACCGACCACATATTGATAATATAACCAATTTTCATTCATGGTCAAATGTTCATGCCTAGATGGTACACACAGACAATCTTGGATCACATTTTGGCTGTAGGGAAGATACCTCCAGCCTGATAAAACATAAAATAGATTACCAATCCTCTAATCTTGTAATGCCAAAACCATCTTAACTGGCGAAGACAACATTCACAATGTCAGGGAACTTTTCCTTGATTGCTGCTTTGATTCCTGATCCAATAGACTCAGGACCTTCATACTTCACAAGGCAATCACTGCCCTCAATTGTTAATACTTCAACACTCCCACCATAATTCTTAATGGCAGGTCTCAATATATCAAGATGGCCATTCACTGCCTGCAGTTATACAGCATCAAGTTGTCATAATCACCAAAAGAAGCTACGATTCACATGGTGTTATTTTTCTTCTTGAGGGCTTTAAGTCAGTCCAAAACTCACCTCAACTGTCGTCTCCTTTACTTCATCATATACTTGGCGAATATCCTTGACAGCATCTCCAAATTTTTCCTTGAGCACTCTTTCAATCCCCATCTGCATGGTTGTTGTAGAGCTAGGACAACTCCCACATGCTCCTGTTATGAAGATATGAGAGCAGCAAAATTTCAACTTTGATTCTAATAAACCATCCCATTAGAAGGGCATTATCACTAAGTTATTTAAATCGTTAGTAAGCATTAGATTTCTTAAAATTTGCTTTTTAAGTCATTTAAAAGTAAAATTCAAGGGTTTTTTTTTCAACCAATTCTCAAATTTACTAACAAAATCTGCCAAACAGGCCTGAGGGGACTGAAGTTTGATGACTACTTTTGGGTAATGCCTACCCCTTAGTTCTGTTGAATTCAACTCAATTCTCAACTCTGATCCTAAAGTCCTAATTAACAAAAAAGACAATGAAACATCCATAATTCAAGCTCCAACACTAGTTTTCCTTTCAATCAAAGAAATTGTTGAACAAACAAAACCCACTAATCCATTGGGTAAAGAAATCGAAGGAACCATGTGCTAGAGGGGGAAAGAGGAAACCTTGAAGTTTAAGGGAGATGACACCATCTTCTACGGACACAACGTCGACATTCCCACCATCAGCTATAAGGTAAGGCCTGATATCCTCGAGAACCAGGTCCACGTTTTGAGGGGTGAGCTCGAATTTCTGTGCAGAGTACAGCCCAGGAGAGGAGCTTGTTGGCGCACTTGAGCTCGATGCTTTTAAGGATGTTCTGTTGAAGACCCTTGTTTGTGGGATTGATCTGGGTTGCTTCAGAGGGATGAATTGTGAGCTGTGAAGGGTTCTGGTGGTGGGTTTTGGACGATAAATTAGGGTTTTGGTTAACCCAGTCCCGGTTGATGTAATGGACGCCATTGCTGATTTGGGAAAAAAGGATGCCCTCACTCTCTCTAGGTTTCGTTTGTATTTTGTGTTCCTTTAATTAAAAAATTTGTCGCCTAAAAAATTTTGTCAAACCATTTTTTTCCTGCCAATACAATTTTGCGAAATACTTTTTATAAAATTTTGTTTGTTTTAGACAACAAAAAAATTCTGAATACCCAAAAAAGGAGGATTTTCTTTTTTTTTTTTTTCAAGTGTGGGCAGAGTGGTCTAGAACTTCTTGGGTTGTTTAAAATATACAATAAAAGTTTATAAATTTTAATCATTTAATATGGTGAAAAGATTAATGATTAAAACTTTATAATGTGTATAAGAGTTACGTATAATTATATTTTAACTCATAAAAATATACTTATATATTTATATTTTCTTATTTCAAAATAATTATTTTTGACCTTTTTTTAGTACAATGGATAGTAATATATAGTTAAAGTACCATTTTGGCCCCTCAACTTTTCACTTTGATACTAAAATTGTCCCTCAACTTTAAAAAATACTAAAATTATCCTTAAACCTTCATTTTCGGTACCAAAATAATTCTTCCGTCAGTTAAATGACAAGTGGCACATTAAAATGCCACAAAATCAATTCTTTTTTTGCTTGATTAATGACATGGAAAAAAAAAAACATAGTTGGCCATCTTTTCTTACGATGTGGCATTTTTATTTAATTTAAAATTTTTGATATCCTTTTTCTCTATTCACATCATCTCTTTTTCCTCTTTCACTTTCTCTCTCCTTTACCCTTCTTTTTCCCTTACCTCCGTAAACCCAGATCTGGGTTCTCTCTCAAACTTCATCTTCTTCCTTCTTTCCTCCTATCTTTCTCAGCTCATCCTTCTTTTTTCTTCTTCTTATTCTTTCTCTCTCTCTCTCTCTTCTCCCTTCTTTTTCCTCTCTTAAACCCAGATCTGGGTTTTAGAATTGAACAAGCAATTGAAGGTATCAAATCCATAATCCATTCTTACCAGATACAATGGAAACAATAGATTGGACAGACCATTAATATTTGCAAGATCAACCCATTTACCAAATCTAAAATGATTGTTCTTAAGAGAATTATTTAGGAAATAAAAATTGTGGCCCAAAACAATCCCAAAATCAAATAATAATTTTTCTCAGTTCCTACCACTTTCCTCGCAGCCAAACAAAATTTCTATACCTAAGAGTTGCTAGATCTAGCTAAATGCATACTGAACTTCACAATGGATCAAATTCAAAACAGAAATAGACAATATTCACAAGAAGTTTTGGCGTCGACATGAGCGAGAAAAGAGGCAATCTTCTTCATCTACATAACCTTCCCTCTAGTGGTCCCAAAACCAAGCGGCTCATAGATAGTTGCGGCGAGAATAAAAGACTGGTAGTCTCAAAACCCCACTGCATGCGCCACCAATGAATTCCTCTTGGAAAAAAAGCTCCTTGAAATTGTAAACCTGAAACAAATCCGATAAGGTCTGATTACAACAGTACTGCAACCACCAAGAACACTCCCACCACTGCTTACACACCTTCCCTTTCACCATCTTCACCAGAATCTTCTCATCATCCCCTTTCACAATCACCGCTAGATTTGCCAGCACTGTTATGGCAAGAGAAAGGTTTTTTCTTATCCTTTCTCAAACCCAGATCTGCAAAAATAATGTGTTTTGAGCATTGCATCACATTATTTGTAGTCCATGGTTTAAATCCAAACCAAACCTTATATTTGTAGATCTATAAAAATCCAAACCAAATACCTTAGAAAGAGCATCTTTGCCATGACAAATTCCAAACAATAGAACCACAAAATAACAGTTGTGAGCACTACATCACATGGACTCAAGCAGAGAAGTGAATCAAGTAGACTCTTCAATTTCTCAAACCCAAATAAAAGTAGGCAATGGCGTATTGTAACAATTTGTTGATAAGGAAAGGAAAATGGTGAGAGTTGATGAGGAAAGATCACCAGAAGTTTGAGAAAACTCCAGCAAAGAAGTGAATCGAGCATAGAACTCTTCGATGACACCATCGATGTTTCGTCTGAGCTTGTTGTATCAAACAACTGGAATTGGTTATCGAAAACCTAATCCTACAGCCTGCCAAAAGGAATCAAGAACCAAATGGATGATAATGAAAGTGACAATAAAGTAGAGGCAAAGCAACATTGGGAATGTCTGTGATGAAACCCAGATATGGGTTTGAGAAAAACCTAGATCTAGGTTTTTCTCAAAATTGTTACCGAAGGTAGGTGAAAGATTTACAAATCAGGAGAGTTCAAGATCTTGAGGAAACTAAGAACAATGACTTGACTCCTGGGACATCGAAAAATAGTAAAGTTGTTGATCGGTGTAAAACGAGCTTCATCGTCTAGGGTTAGCATCGCAAGGACGTCTAAAATGAAAGACAAAAGGAATTGGTAGAAACGGAAACTCTGTTATGAACATTGTAGCCGAAGAGATGAAGATTTGGTTTGCGTACATAAGGGAAGAGGAGAGGACAACATATGCTGCTTTCAAGTTGAAGTTCTTGAGACAAACCCAGATCTGGGTTTGAGAAAAACCCAAATTTGGAGAGGAAGAAAATATTTTTTTTTCTGACGTGGATGAAAAAAAAAAATCATTATTTTTAAATTAAATAAAAATACATACTCATAAAAAAAAATATTGCCAACTATGCTTTTTTATTTTCCACGTCATTAGTTAAGAAAAAAAGAATTGATTTGCTGGTAAGTTAACGTGACATCTGTCATTTAACTGACGGAAGGACTATTTTGGTACAAAAAATGAAAGTTTAAGGATAATTTTGGTACTTTTTAAAGGTGAGGGACAATTTTGGTGCCAAAGTGAAAAGTTGAGGGACCAAAATGGTACTTAAACCTTAAACCATAATATATCACTAAAAATTATCTAATGACACAAAACCTACAAACACTAATTTGTTGTCCCCCAAGTAGTCACAAACTTCATCAAGTGGGTCCTCAAAGAAATATAGGCCATCATCAAGATGGTAAAATCCTAATGCCATTATGTTTGCACAAATATTTGTCTCATGCAGTATGTACCTAACCTTGCATACCCATTCTCTTCTCATGAAAGCTTTGCATTTATGGACCAGATGTGATAATGTATTAACCTTAGTGGCGTTATTTTGCAATCTTTGAGTAGCTAACAAAGAATTTGTTTTTATAATGACTCATTGAAATCTTTTCTCCCACACTAACTGCATTCCTTTGCAAATAGCAAATAACTTGGCATGAATTGCATACCCTTCACCTAATTGTTGTAAGAACCCAAAGATCCACTGTTTTGTCTCATCTTGGTAACATCCCCTTATAGTAGATGCACCAGGTGCACCTTTTGTTGATCCATTCACATTAATCTTGACAAACCCTTGTAATTGAGGATCCTAACTTAAGAGATGAAAGTTGATTTTGTATATTTTTCGGATAAATTGCAACTTTTGTTAAATGATGTTTGAGCATACGTTCCTTGGTTGAAGTCCAATAAATGTTCTCATCAAATGAAGTTTTATTATAGCCCAACCATAAAAACCAACAGATAATAATGAAAGCAGTATCCCATTCCAATCCATTCTCTATCTTTTCCCTTGTCCTTGAGATATTATACTCAATCCACTTTTTGCCAATCATGGTTTACCATTCAATCCATATTGTGTTTGGGAATCCAATGCCTCAAAATTGTTGTTGATGCTTGGTAGTTATGAAAAAGGTTAAGATGTCTTCTAATTCCCACCCACAATGAGGGCAAATGTCACATTGAGTAAGTCCTGAGCTACCCTAGCCTTGTTCGTCAACACTCTTTCTTGTAGTATAAGCCATAACAAAAAATGTGCTTTAGAAGGTGCTTCGATTTTTTATATTTTATTCCAGCAACCTGTCATAGGGACAAAGTTTATATTAGATATTTGCTCATAAGCACTACTTGTCTGAAACTTACTAGAACCATTGTTCTTTCAATATTGCATGTTTGATTGGTGACTTTGTTCATCAAGTGCGAATAGGCTAAGTTGGTATAGAATATTCTCAAGTAAAATATAGTTCAACATATCCCATTTCCATCCATCCATTCCCTAGTAGTCTACCACCATTTTATGTAAATCTACATATGGGGTTGGTGTTTGTTTCATGAAGAATAACGAACTATCAACCAACTAGCTATCCGGCCAAAAGCTTGTATCTTTTCCATTATTTACTAGGTGCCTTATTCTTGTCTAAATTAAGTTTGTGGTCTCTAATATGGCTTTCCACGTATTAGCAGCTCTATTCCTAGCTTTAGCTTATAAAAAGTTCATGTTTGGAAAGCATTTAGCTTTTAAGATTTGGATCCACAAAGGATTTGTCTCCGTTGCTACTTGCTAGTCTTCAACCCAATTTTGCAAGAAGGGCCATGTTCATGTTGGATATAGTCCTCAACCCTAATCCTCTAAATTCTTTTGGCATGTAGACAGTGTCCCATCACACCAAAGGAACCCTGCGTTTCTTAGTTGAACCACCCCATAAGAACTCATGATTTGCCTTGTCACTCTCCAAGCAAACTACTATAGGAAGTTTAGTTGTTTGCATAACATGGTTAGCGATAGTTGACAAAACCGATTGAATCAAGACATGACAACTAGCAAAGGATAATTGCATAGCCTTTTAATGGCAAAGCTTGCTTTGTATTATTAAGATTATATCCCTATAACTTGCTTTAGTGACTCTCTTAGAATGCAATGGAATCGCCAAATAACTCTCTAAATCATTGGTAGCATTCATCCCTAAGATCCTTGTAATTTCTTGCACCACATTTTGGATGGTATTGGGAGAGAGATTTTGTGTTCTAAAGATTATGTAGATCATTAGTTGTTTTTGGCTTCTTCTTCTTCTTCTTTTCTTCTTTTCTTTTCTTTTTTTTTTTTTAAATTAAGGTTTTGAGCACAATTTATATATTTATCTATATTTTTTTAAAAAAAATTAAGAGATAAAGTGAGACTTTTTGTGATAGGTTAATTAATTAAAATAAATAGATAATGATAGGGTTAAAATAAGAAAAAATATTTATTTACCTAAAGAAACAATTAATTCAATACAAACTTAAAGTAAAAATAGTTATTTTGAGATAAATGAAGTAGTATAAATGTATATAATAATTCATTTTAATTACATTTAAGCAATTGATATTTATTTGTTAGTATATATAAATAAAAATAGAAGTGGACCTCAGCCAAAAAAACAAATAATAAAAGTCAAACACATATATAAACTATTCTTATTAAAATTTCTAATATTTAACAAGTACAATGAACAAGTATATTTGTACCTATATACCCAAAGAGTATCTAACAACTTGTTGATTTAGGAAAGCCTCCTCTTTTATGAGGTTTAACGTGACTCAATTTCAAATTAATTAAGATGTAATATAATTTTCGAATATCAAAGGATTAATACAAAAAAATATACCCAGAGAGTAAAATAACTAAGTATAAATTTTTAATATCCATTAAGTATCCAGTGTCAACACTTTTAAAATGTACATTTTCAACTTACATA
>BPVZ01000142.1:423761-447089 GCA_020521535.1 Rubroshorea leprosula | reverse complement strand
ATTTTTATATTATTTATTTAAAGATTTTAAAGTATATATAATTCAAAAATAGTTAAATATATTGACTTTTATCAATAAAATTAGATATAGCTAATAAAATTATATTTTTATATTATTTATTTAAAGATTTTAAAGTATATATAATTCAAAAATAGTTAAATATATTGACTTTTATCAATAAAATTAGATATAGCTAATTAAATTAAAATTTTGCATGCATAATTTAAACTATACATATATAAAATTAATTATTGATATAAAAATTAATATAAATTAATAAATAACTCTTAAAATGTTTCAACTTTTTGTTTCCCTAACTTAAATTATACATATATAAAATTAATTATTGATATAAATATTAATATAAATTAATAAATAACTCTTAAAATATTTTAACTTTTTGTTTCCCTAACTTAAATTTTTGTCTCCGTCCTTGCCCCCAAAACCAAAAAATCGCCCCCAACTCCGCCCACCGGAAAGAGGTCTCTCGTGACCCCGGCATCATTGTTCTTACCACCACTTCCAATCTTCAGTATGTCGAAACTGAGAGTGGAGGCATCCCACTACCACGTGCCGAGGAGGAGTCCTCTGTCTGAGGAAGGTGGAAGGTGGAAGGTGGAAGGTGGAAGGTAAAGAGGAATGGAGGCTTAATTTTTTGCCTTTTTTTTTTTTTTTTTGTTTAAAATGAAAAGGGGTTAAATATTAAAAAATGATTTAAGATAATTTTTTTATATCTTTGATATAATTTTATATGAAATTTAAATAATTAATTTTTTTATTTATTTACATTTAATAATATTAAATACATCTATTTATTTAACAATATATAAAAATTATATAAAAATAATATAAAAAATTACTCCTATATCATTTAATTGTTGGAATGAAAGTTGCAATTTGGTATGCCACGGTGGATTATGTTTGCTTATGTGTGGAGTGACGTGGTAATTTTAAACGGAGGGGCAACAGAGTCGTGAGGGCACATTATTTTTTTTCCGTTAATTTAAGCACAAATTCTCAATGAACTTAAAGTTACTAAGTTATAGTTTGAGGGAAGTTGGATTCAAATCTAGCAAATAGAGAAGCCAATTGGTGATTTTTTTTCCCCATGCTAGAAGAATTTTTGTTCCTTTTCAATGCCTGATATATGAGCTTCCCATGGGCAATATAAAGTTCCATTGCAAAACTTTGGGGGTTAACACATATAAGAGTGCAGATTCAACTCAGTGGTAACCATTTATGTGAAAATCTAGAGGGAGGTCACCTTATCAAACTCCAAGTTACTGAGACCTTTTCTTGGTTAATTACATACAAATGGCCTACGAATTTGTTCATCTTTTGTGGATGAAGTTTATCAACCTCGTACAACTTGCACGGACATACCTTTTGTGTTTTACACAGGGTTCATTATTATGATGATTGAAAATGGTTGAATTTTTTTTTTTTTTTTTGAGGAAAATATAATAGTTGCAGGGGTGATTCAACAATGAAAACTATAGAATGTTCAACTTTTTTTCATTGTTGTGCAGTGGATAATAACTTACAATCATTGTTCACACTTCCTGTTTCGAATTTCGATGCAGGCCCTGGGGCTGTAAATTTTATTATAGACCACGCAGAGCTTGATTTTGTATTTGTACAAGATAAGAAAGTGAAAGAAGTAAGTTTCAAAATCAACAAATTGAACTGCACTGGGATTAACTAATTTTGCTTTTCATCTGAACTCCGATTTCAAAAGCAACATTATTCTGATTGCTTCTTGCTTTTGCAGCTTCTAAATACAGTTTGTACATCTGCTCAACGACTGAAAGGTGAAAATGACTATATATGTTTTTGATTTCAAATTTCATAAAGGCTCTCTACTGAGCTTGGTCCTGGTTACAGCTATAGTTTGCTTCACGGTGTTGAAAGAGGAAGAGAAGGATATGGCAACTCAAAAGGGGATTAAACCGTACTCATGGACGGAGTTTCTCCAAATGGTTAGTTTTCGCTGATTGGAGAGATAGGAAGATTATTCATTCAACTCCAATGAACAGTGATGGAATTTTATTTCTTTCTTAGTGATTACCTACTGTGCTTTCATGTATGCTTCCATCATCCTAATATTGGTCTTGTGTTGCCTTAAAGAACTTTGGTTGAAATTTAGATTACTCTTAATACATTGAGTCCTTTACAAGGCTCCTGATGAATACGGTTGTCTCAAAACATTTTGCCTGAATTTCAGGTAAATTAAATAGTTTTTATTTTCCAGATGCTTCTCTATTATGATTAACGTTCAGAGTATGTTGTTCATCAGGGAAAGGAATATCCACAGGAGATTTTTCCACCACAACCTTTCAACATCTGCACCATTATGTACACAAGTGGCACCAGTGGAGATCCCAAAGGTGTTATTTTAACCCATGAAACAGTTGCAACTTTTGTAAGGGGGATAGATCTTTTTATGGAACAATTCGAAGACAAGGTATATTTAATGCTCAAACCTTCCATTGACTTTTTCTACATGATACGATACCTCTTCTGTCATTCAGGCAGCATGATGATATTATTGTGTTTCTAATACCAGTTTGTCATGAAATGTTTTGGTAGCCATGATTGTGATGTCTGTATATTTTTGTTATTCAGACCCTTTTATTCCTTTTCATGCACTTCTTTTTAACCTGATATGTCCTTTTTGTGAATTTTTAGATGACAGTAGATGATGTGTTTCTGTCATTTTTGCCTCTTGCTCATATCCTTGACCGTGTCATTGAAGAATATTTTTTCCATAAGGGTGCATCTGTTGGCTATTACCATGGGGTATGCTGCTTCAGCTATCTGTTTCTTTCATCTAGAACTCGTTATTCTAAAAGACATTTGCTTCATCGTTTGAAGGATTTGAAGGAGTTGCGGGATGATATAATGGAGCTGAGACCAACATTTCTCGCTGGCGTACCCCGAGTTTATGATACAATTTATGAAAGTATGCCAAGCATCTGTCATTAGAAAACTTTCATCAATTAATTGATTTCGAGTGCCAATGATTAAACCCTTTAATCCATTGGGACTCACAATTTTTCAGGTATTAAAAAGGCTCTAGATGAGCTCAATCCGATAAGAAGGTGTATTTTTAACGCTCTCTACAAATAGTAAGATGGTTTTCTATCTAAATTTTACTATATTTGTGATCTAATTTGATGCTTCTCATATTTTCTTGTAATAGGAGATGTAATGTATTTCAATCCATATCATGTGAACATGATACTTATATTTGTGTTGTATGCAGCAAACTTGCTTGGATGAATCTTGGGTATAAACAGAAAAATGCATCACCTCTTGCAGATCTCTTGGCCTTCAGGAAGGTTGCATCTTATCACTATAGGATTTATCCACTGCTACCTTGTACTTGGCTTCATCAACATTACCTGGATACTGTTTGTTATGCTATAGAAAACTGCAGAACTGCCAGGTGTCTCATTGGTATTCTTCTTTTCTTCATCAGGTTAAAGCTAAGTTAGGGGGTCGTCTTCGATTGTTAGTGTCTGGAGGTGCACCATTGGGCTCCGAGGTAGAAGAATTCCTGCGGGTTACTTGCTGTTGCTTTGTAATCCAGGGCTATGGTAAACATTCTCTCTATCCTATCATATCTAAATAATCAGAAACCTGTTTATAAATAAGCGAATAAAGAAGAAGCAAGAAAGAAAGGACTGACATGTAGGTAGGTGTGATGAGCCGAATGTCATGCCTTAAAGCCATTTTAATTGAAAGTCTAACCCTGCTATAGTCTAGCCCACTTTGTAAAGAAAATTTTCTTATACAGCTTTTGAACTCAGTGAACAATTTCCATTGTGATTAATTCAGGATTGACAGAATCTTGCGGTCCAGCAACGTTTTGTTTTCCAGATGAAATGTGCATGATTGGTGCTGTTGGTGTCCCTGCTGTGTATAACGAATTGCGTTTGGAGGAGGTTCCAGATATGGGCTACAATCCACTTGAAGATCCTCCACGTGGTGAGATATGCTTGAGAGGGAAGACTATATTCTCTGGCTACTACAAAAACCCCGAACTGACAAGAGAATCCATTCAAGATGGGTGGTTCCATACAGGTGAATTGTTTGATTTTCTCTCAGGCTTTAACTCTTCTTTACTAATCTTTGGGTTATAATTTTTACCATTCTTTGCATCCTCAGGTGACATAGGGCAAATTTTTCCAAATGGAGTTGTTAAGATAATTGATAGGAAGAAAAACCTCATCAAGCTCTCACAGGGAGAGTATGTGGCACTAGAGTATTTGGAAAATGTTTATGGCATCACCCCAGTTGTTGAAGAAGTGAGCAATTTTTTCTAACTTCTTTGTTAATTTGCATCATAAAAGTTATATTGCTTTAACATGAACACACAAAAAGAAGGAACCTATTTGATTTCAGACTGATTTTGATTGTCTTTAATTTCTACTTTTAAGATATGGGTCTATGGAAACAGCTTCAAATCAATGTTGATTGCTGTAGTTGTGCCCCATGAAGAGAACATCAAAAAATGGGCATGCTTGAAAGGTCATATGGGTTCATTCTCTGAACTCTGCTGTCTCGACCAGACCCGGGATTACATCCTCTCAGAACTGAAATCCACAGCTGAGAGAAACAAGGTATCTCTACTTTTTTTTTTTGAACAGCAACAAGGTATCTCTACTTAAATGCAAACCAGCATCAACTCATCAATTCAATTACCGATGATTATTAGACCTAACAAAAACGCTTAACCATTGTTTTTCTCTGTTGATCAACTAGCTGAGAGGTTTTGAATACATCAAAGGAGTCTATCTAGAGCCTGTTCCATTTGACATGGAAAGAGATCTAGTGACTGCAACATTGAAGAAGAAAAGAAACAATCTGCTTAAACACTACAAGGTAATTTTCTGTCCTGTTATTTCCTTTCCTTTTTAGCATTGATAGAGGAATTCACATGTCATTTATTTGAACTTGAACAGGCTGAAATTGATGCACTCTATCAGAAACTTGAGGCGCAAAGAAGAAGCTGAAGGGTGTATTATTATGAGACTGAATCAGCCACCCAAGATTATGCATTAATAATTGTTAAGAGTTAGACAATAAAGATTTTACTTAAACTGTTTAACTGGTGTTCCAGACAATCTGCCTAAATGACTGATGATGCTTCATGTATGGTGTTTAAATATGTTGTTCCTACTAAGTGTAAAAAACAAGATCCCATGTCAAAAAAAAAAAATATAATAAATAAATAAATAAAAGAGTGGGTTTAATATGTGAAAACTCATATAATTATTTTTATTAGATTAGTCTTTAAGTTGTAATATTTGCCTGATGCTCAAGGGAAAATGTTTGACTGATTGATTACTTTCTTGATAGTTTTAAAAAACAGATTGATTTCTTTTTCGATAGTTTTAAAGACATATTTCCTATATTGCTGACTAAATGTTTAATAATATTTAACACTATAAATCTAATTTATAAGATAAAACTTATTAAAAATTTTTTATAATTTTAAAGGCATTTTTCATATCAGTCGTTTGATATTCAAAATAAATTTAAAATGTTTGGTATTATCTAAAATTATGAGTCTAACTTACAAGATGAAACTTGTTTTTGCATACCAATATAGCAAACTTTTAAGATTGAGCATTTTTAGTTGAAGAAAACTTTCATTCTATTTGTATCACTATTTACTTGTTTGACGTTTCTTCTAGAGTTTTTTTCTACTTAAAAAGTAGAAATGAACCACAGGCTTATATAATTACATGTTAAGAGTCAACTATAGAGAGTCAACATTCGACTCTCAAATTCCAGAGAGTTGAAAACGTTGGGGTTGCTAGGTATAGTCACTCTTAATGAAAAAGAGTCAACTGTTAGTTTTAAAAAGTCATCTATTGGCAAATTAAATATTATGATACTTTTATGTGAAATGTTTATGTAACTTCATATGTACATCCACATTATTTTTAGATAAAATAGAGTTTTTAATTATTTCAAAATGTTAATATATAATGTAATTGTATTTATTAATTTGACAAGTGTTAAATAAAATTGAATAGGTTAAACAAAACCAACTAATAAATTAAATTTTAGATATAAATTATATTTTTTAAAGATTAAGAATTAATTAAGATATAATCATTTTTTTCATTCAATAGTGCGGCTGGCAGGAGTAGTAATGATTTAAAGTCTTATCAACATGGTACATGTTGGTGATGAGTAGTGAAGTTGAAATTCAAATAGGGTTTAGCAACATGGAGTATATTGTTGATAGGGTGATAAACTTTCAACAACATAATTCTATATTATTGAAAGTTCTTTATAGACCAACTACTCCTCTCAACCATCTCCATGCCCTTCTACAGATCTCATGCCTTCCTTAGCTTTCTCCTAATGCGCATAGCCTATTGCACCATCATTTGAACTGTGCGCACCTATCCTCCCTAGCCCTCTCAGCCATCTCCGATCCATGCATGCGTTTCTGCAGTTCTTCCGCACATCCTCTCATGCCCTTCTTTCTTCTCACGCGACCTGCTGTATGCACCATCATCTGATCCAGATCTTCTCCCTAAATCTCCTGCTGCATCATCATCTGATCTACACACCTCGATCTAGATCTCTTCCTCACATCTCTCTCGGCGTCTTTTTTTTTTCTTCTTCTTTTAGCATAGGTCCTCCATATATATATATATATGTAGATCTAATCACCCATGTCATTTTCATCATTACTTGTTCTTTGTTATCATTAAATGTATATATGAATATATAATTGAATAAATTTCATCAATTACTTTAATTCCTTGAAGCATATTGTATGAAATTTTTTGTGAATATTATATTATTAAGTAGGTATTAATTTATTTGAAGCTTAATATATTTATAAATAATTATATATAGTAATTAATAATTTTGTGAAAATATGGCTTTATCAACTTGAACAATGTTGGTGAAACCATGCAATTAGCAACAAAATATATGTTGCTATTAATTTATTTGAAGCTTAATATATTTATAAATAATTATATATAGTAATTAATAATTTTGTGAAAATATGGCTTTACCAACTTGAACAATGTTGGTGAAACCATGCAATTAGCAACAAAATATATGTTGCTAAAAAATAAGGGACTACATCCCTCCTCAAACTTTTAGCAACAAAAGCCATGTTGTTAAAATCATGTTTTTAGCAACATGGCATTAGCAACATGACTTATGTTGGTAAAACTACCCCAAGGATCTCACTAGAGATGATTGTCGAAAGTTAGCAAAATTTTTATCACATTGCTGAAATTTTGGTTTCAGCAACGTGGATTTTGTTGTTGAAAATATCCACAAAATCACTAGAATCTTCATTGGAATTTGGCAAAATTTTTAGCAACATAAGGCACGTTGCTGGAACTATATTTTCATAAACATGCCTTAATGTTGTTGATACATTACCAACAAAATTCTTGTTGGTAATGTATCACTCACCAACGCTTTTCTAACAAAACTTTTCCAACAAAGCTTTTGACAACTAGTGTTATGTTGCCGAAAAAGTTTCAACAACATGAGAACCATTTTCAGCAACATGCTTTCATGTTGTTAAAGATAGGAAATTTAGTAGTGTGTAATTGTACTCATAAATCATTAATGAATCATTTTAGTATTTTTCCAATAAACTTCATTCCAAATTTAGTGGTAATAAATTTTATATATTTTAAAAGGATTTTTTTAACTTATCCCCTTAGGGTACCTTTTTACAATAAATTTGTTAAGAAAAATGTAAAATTAGATATTAATTTTAAAATCAATGTCACGTGGATAAAATTAATTAAAAAGTTAATAAATTAAATATTATTTTTTATTTTTTTAATATTCTTAAGACATATGTTAGAAAAACTCATTTTAAAATTATTTACTATTATTATTTGATAAGAACAATGTTATAAAAGTTTTACTTCCCATAAAAGGTTAGAATTTTAATTTTAAAAATATCATTTTTAATAAATATTTTAATTAGTTATTGAATTAAATATTTTATTTATGTAGATTGTGTATATTAATTTTTAAATTAATTGAATGAATATATTTAATTAATTTATTGATTACACAATAAATGTTAAAAAATATTATTTCTTGATTAAATGGTTATAAATGTCAAAATTAACATATTTAATTTATATCAATAAAATATTAAATCTAACACTAATTATCAAAAATATTAATTAAAGACAGTATTTTTAAAATTAAGAGTCTAATTTTTTAAAAAAATTATGCCTGAAATGCAGCATTTTGTTATTTTATATACATCCATGATACAAAGCCTAGCTGCCTGATGTCAAATTTCGGGCTGCGTGGTGTCGCCAGAGAAAGAACAGCCGCCAGTAATTCTGATGCGCATTTTAGACAGAGTCCTTCCTCTGACGATTTCCCGCCAAATATGTACACTTCCATCGGCCAGTTTACAAAACAAAAGATTAAACGATGCACAAATACTCTCCGATCAGAACCCCACATCGCCGAATATTATCTTCTGGAACAGGATGATCAATGCTTGTGTACAGAAGGATCAAATGCTAAAGGCACAAAAGCTGTTCGATGAAATGCCTGTAAGAGATGTCATTTCGTGGAACACTATTTTACTGGGATTAAACAAGAGCAAGAACCCAGAACGGGTCTATAAATGTTTCTTAGAAATGGGTAGACTTGGCCTCAAGCCGAATGGTCATACCTTATCCTCAGTGGTTACTGCGGTTCTGGAGACGGAGTTCAAGGCTTTGGTCCCCCAGATTCATGCAATTTCTGTGTGTTTGGGGCTCAATACGAGCTCTTTTGTTGGGTCTACGTTGATGAAAGGATACAGATTTTTGGGAGATCCAGTGGGAATAGGTAGGGCGTTTGATGAGATTCTGGTGAAAAATGCTGTGTGTTGGAATACCTTGGTGTGGGCATATATGGAACTGGGGTGGATGGCTGAGGCCCAGTGGGCGTTTGATAACATGCCGGAGAAGAACATTGTTTCTTGGACTAGCCTGGTTAATGGGTATATCAAAAACAAGATGATTAATAAAGCTCGGTCAGTGTTCAACAAGATGAGTGAAAGTAATGTGGTTTCTTGGACTGTGATGATCAGTGGGTATGTGCAGAGTGAGAGATTTGTTGATGCTTTGAAGCTGTTTTGTTTGATGCTGAGATCAGAGACTCAGCCTAATCAGTTTACATTATCGAGTGTATTAGATGCATGTGCAGGTTGCTCCTATCTTGTCACTGGCCAGCAAGTTCACTCCATAATTCTGAAATCTGGTACCCCAGATGATGTAATATTGTCAACCTCCCTTGTTGACATGTATGCAAAATGCGGGGAGATTGACACTGCATTTCGTGTTTTCGAGTTCATTGCGAATAAAAACTTGGCGTCATGGAACTCCATGATAGGAGGTTTTGCAAGACATGGGCTTGCAACAAGAGCATTGGAGGAGTTGGGTAGAATGACAAACAGTGGCATCAAGCCTGATGAAGTTACGTTTATCAACATCCTATCCGCATGTGGGCATGGTGGAATGGTGAAAGAAGGTGAAAGGCACTTTAGCTCCATGGGCATAATGCATGGAATCCAAGCAGGGGTGGAGCATTATGCTTGCATGGTTGATCTCTATGGGAGAGCAGGTCAGCTGGACAAAGCAGGGGAACTGATCAAGGGGATGCCATTTGAGCCGGATGTGGTAGTTTGGGGTGCGTTGCTTGGGGCCTGTGGCTTGCATTCAAGTTTAGAACTGGGGGAATTCGCCGCAGAAGGAATTTCAAAGCTGAAGACAGATCATCCCGCAGCTTATACAGTGCTCTCAAAGATTCACGGTGAGAGGGAGGTATGGAACAGTGTAATTGAGTTGAAAAACATTATGAAAGAGAAAAATGCCACAAAACAGAAAGCAAGCAGTTGGGTTGAAACTGCCGCTATAGAAGACTAAACAGTGAGTGTTAAATGATTAAGACTTGTTTGACAAAATTGAGCTATATTAAAACCCGAAACTTGTAAATTTGTTACATGTTTCCTCTGAAACAGTGCATTTCTTAAAGATACTTGCAAGGTTGGAGGTATTGAGATCATCCCAGCACTTTTATCTTCCAAAATGGTATTCAGCAAACACTAAAGAGGACAGGAATGCGGAAAGCGGAAAGTAACTGTCCCAGAATTTTTTCCTGATCCAGTGAAGCCATAAAGCTATTAGCATAAAAAGAAAAATAACACACGATGTAAAATACGCACTGTGCAACCTCAGATCAACCTAACGGGTCCAAAATGTTGCCCCATCCATTACTCTCCTTAAATGTTCAACAACTAAATCACCAAATTAAGTTGGTTGATAAATAATACAGAGAGATAAGGAACGTCCTCGACGGAATGGTAAATGAAATTTTGAGTATGCAAAGCACTAAATGACTCGCACACTCCAGAAGAGTATACTAAATAACTTGGACACTTGAAGAAATATTGTCATCCATGTGCAGTATGAAGTATTACTTCATTTTCTGTTCCTACTCTCCTCTCTCTCCTTTCCCCTTTTTCTTGTAGATCTTTTCAAGGACACGCCTAGCCTCACAATTGGGAAAGTTGGTCAGATCATAATAATGCGGAGCTACATCGACTAACCTGTATCCAAAAAAATGGCATCTGATATGAGCAGCCTTTCTAATTTCCTCAAGTCAATGTTTTAATTTATTCAAAACAGGCAACAACTAAAACAACAGCAGTAGCAGTAGCCAATAACAGGGAAAAAAGAGACTAACCATTCACCACGAATGTCTGTCACTGTTCGAATAAAATTCCGGCTAGTTAGGACATATTCGTTATAAATGACCCATTCTGGCTTGTGATCCAGACAATTTGATGGATGCAAATGCACCACCTACAGGGTAAATAATGGAACAAAACAGGTTACATCTCTAGTCCTAAAGACTAAAGATAATATCATAATATAAGAATTTTAGCAGAGATTTACCATATTCAGAGGAAAGCATGCAAAACTTTATACTTACTTGGTTGTCTTTGACAGTCAGGTAGTGCCCTGTCCGCTCCAAATGAGCTACCTGCATGAAATATCCAGCAAGCAATGCCTTTCTTATGTTGATGTAGTAGTCACGACTGTTGAATTCAGTGCTGCACACCTTGAGGTTAAACCTGTTCATGATGCGCATCAGCTGTTGTCTAACGTTATCAGCAGCCTTCAGTGTCCTGTGATTGATGAAGTTCTCGTAGCACCAAGATGGATCCTCATCTGCAATTTATTCATCAATCAGTCAATTGTGTACTTAAAATCATGTCATTAGTAACTGTGATCTTGAGGAAAGAAGGTACTTACTATTTGATTTGTAAGCATGGTAAACATTCAAAAGTGTGAGATGATCTCCATCAATGTGTCCAAACCGAGCTTTTGCTTCATCTGCTGCTTTTTGTGCCTCCCTAGGCCGGACAAAGCAATTGGGTACTAAAGAAAGAATTTGGTTATCACAGAAGAGGCCCATTGTAGGTCAGCAGATGCATAGAGGCGAGACGACACCATTTGCTTCATGAGAGAATACTGAGAAACTGAAACTATCTGCATCAGCACCTACTTAGAAATCCTATGGTGCATGCCAACCGGGGGCATGGTACCAAGACAAGACAGTTGCTGATGACAACCTAAAGACAAGTTAGATCCATAACTGTATCCATGTACACCAACAGTATGCACACAAGCAGTTAAGGATCTAACAGTGTGCATCAGATAGAATGATCCGTGCACATGCTATATAGATGGGGATGTATCCAACAAGAATACAGCCCTCACATCTGCTTCCTAAGACAAGACTCAAGACAGACACCAAGATCTAGAAAGCAAATTAAAGACATACCTGAAAGCATTGAAGCGACCGAGAGAATCTCATTTGAACAGTTAAATTCAGGACTAACAACGAGCATCTTTGCCATTTGAGGATCAAGGGGAAATTCACTCATGATCTCTCCCAGCTTTGTCAAGTTTCCATCATCATCTAATGCACCCAAGTAATTCAACAACTCCAAAGCACGCATAAGTGTCTCAGGGGCAGGTGGATCCATGAAATCAAAATGAACCAAGTCATCTATTCCCAGTTTCTTCAAGGTAAGAACAGTATTTGCAAGGTTTGATCGCAATATTTCAGGATAGGTCTGAGGATGCAGATCATTATGGAAACTTTTCTCAGTGTAGAGTCTGAAACATTTTCCAGGCTGAGTTCTTCCAGCACGCCCTGATCTTTGGTGTGCACTTGCTTTTGATATAGGTGACACCAACAAGGATTCAACGCGAACTCGTGGATTGTAAACTTTTTGTTTTGCAAATCCAGGGTCAATGACATAAACAATACCATCAATAGTCAATGAAGTCTCAGCGATATTTGTCGACACCACAATCTTTCGTCCAGGAGGACCGCCTTCATTCAATGGTGGGGGAGCAGGTTCAAATATTTTCTGCTGCATTGCTGGTGGAAGAGTTGAATACAATGGCACCGCTTTCACAGGCCCCACTTGATCACCTAAGTTTGCAATTTCTTTAGATATTTTGCGGCATGCATCTTCTATCTCCTCTTCTCCAGTCAGGAAAACAAGAATGTCTCCAGGAGGTTCACACATGTGTATCTGGACGACTGTACGTATGGCTGCCTCCAAGTAATCCCTTTCAGGTTCCTGAGTGTAGAAAATCTCCACAGGATGAAGCCTACCAGGGACCTTCATAAGAGGAGCATCACTAAAATAACCCTGAAACTTTTCAGCCTCAAGAGTGGCACTCATAACAACTAGCTTGAGATCAGATCTGTTTCTCAAAACTTCCTTCAGAAGTCCAAACAGCACATCTGTTGCCAAAGTTCTTTCATGGGCCTCATCAAGAATTATTACTTTGTATCTTTCCAGAAGAGGATCTGTCATGGCTTCCCTTAAAAGCATACCGTCTGTTAGATACCTGCCAGGCAACACAACAAAATTTAACAAACCTTTATCGATGTCCAATAGAAAAAGGAGAAAACTACAAAGCAAGTTTCTAAAAGGATAACATCTTAATGACAGAAGGATAGGCTTACTTCAAAACAGTTTTTGCACTACTGCAATCTTCAAAACGGATGCTGTAACCAACCTCCTCACCTATACTTACATCCATCTCCTCAGCAACACGTCTGGAAACAGACATTGCAGCAACTCTTCGCGGCTGGGTGCATGCAACCATCCACTTCCTACGCTTATCCGGCAATTCTACTTCCACAGCTTCTAAAACAAACTGAGGAATCTGTATAATGAAGACACCTTTTTAGTAATTCCACAAAGTTATATGCAATAAGAAAAAAATATGACAATCAACAGAAACATTGAGTGCCACAACTGCTCGAGCCCACCTAAAAACTTTGAAGTTTCTTAAAATGTCAAACGCTCAATTCAGTCACTGAGAATCTCTTGCTCCAAACTAAGAAAAAGACATGAAACCAACGACAGAAACTCATATTGCATCCAATTAACTTAAAAAGTTAATACAAGTCAACTTGAGTTCATCACCCTATAGAAGCCGATGCACAAAAGATAATCCTCCGGTTGTACACAGCATAAATTATAATACATACTAGATGCCATCAAAACTAAAGCTAGATTCTTCATAATACCAAACAAATAAGCAACAGAACAAATTTCGAAAAGGATGTTCGAGTTCTTCATAAACATACCTGAGTAGTTTTACCGCTACCGGTCTCACCGACCAAGATGAGAGTCTGATTCGCGTTCAACACCTGCAGAAACTCCTCTCTCTGTTGCCAAACAGGCAGGGTCTTCCGTTTTTCCAGTATCTCATAATACCTGGGTGAGTAAGGCTTACCGTTCCACCGATTAATCGTACTGTTGGCATTCAAGGTGGCCGCTCGCGCACCGTTCGACTTCGTTAACTTCGCCGAGACGGACGCCTCGTCCACCACGTCGAACAAGCTCACCTTCCTCTTCCTCTCCGTACCCATCCAAAACCCTAAATCCGATTCGAAAAAGGTATGGAGAGCGATCCCCCGTCGAATTTACCTCTTCCTAATCCCTGAGTTCCGAAACCGTGAAAACCCTAGAAGCCGGTTGAGGAAGAAGAAACGCTAGGGTAAATGGGTCGGGTTAGTATTTATAGGAGTTGAAGAAAAAGGAGTAGGAGAATTATTAGTCAGTCCCTATTTTTGGATTTATTTATTTTTTCGCCCACTGCCGCTTCTCTTCTTCCAACCCACCAGCGGAGTACGGCCCTTTTAACTTGGGCTGGGTTGGGCTAGGCTTGGCTTGGGTTAGCCAAGTTCTATTCCTTTAACATTTTCTCATACCGACTCGTACCCATTTTTTGGTCCATAGTCCAATATGAAAAGCCCACATCTGAAATAGCAACTTTCTCCCTGTCCGAGTCTTTGTCGTTCGTACTTGGTCAAGATAAATTTTATCTTTACTTTTGTTTTAATTTTATCAAAAGAATTTAGACTATAAAATAAAAATTATTAGATGAGAAAGCTTTTAATATCAAAGAATTTATCTTCATTCAATGTTTAAAATTATGTAATTTGAAACAATCCAAACCGTACAACACTTTGTCGCTATCAAAATTATAATAACATTACTATTATTATAATTCAGTAAACACAATTTGCTAAAGATTTTTTCTTTTTATATTAAAAAATATAAAAGCTAACTAATTTAAATTATGATTGTTAGATGTCTATTTTTTTTACCGAAGATATTTGTTTTGATTTTTTGCAATAGATAGATAGCTGTTAGCTTCAACTAATAGATTAAATATTTTAAATTATAAATAATAAAGATTATCAATTATTATATATCAATTATCAACTATATCAATTATCAAGTTATTAGATATACTTAAAGAGCTAATCCGAACAACTCCATGGACTTATTTTAAATTACAATTAAAACTTATCAAATCAATTAAAAAAGTAGATCAACTTTTACTTTATTTTATACATTAAGTTGCACAATGAAAAATAATTTTTTCTCATCCTTTAACTTAATTTATTTACATGTTATGTGATTTAAATTTAAAATATTTCATTTTCACTTAAAAGAGATTATTTTTAAATTATTTAAGTTGATTGGTAAGTTTTACAATTTTTAATACTCCATAAAACGTGATAACTGTTGATAAATTATTTTTCCTCATCACATTTATACATGATAGAAAAACCGAAAAGAAAATTCTTGTACAACCTTCTGGAGTAATGAGTAACGCCTCTTAATGGAGCCATACAATGTTATATGACTACATTTATAAACTCTTTTGGCTAAGTATTTGAATAAGGTTTCAATTTTTTTACTAAATTCATAATTGAGGTTTCAAAGTTGATTGTGCTCAAATAAGATCATTAAGTCATCAAAATTTTCAAATAAAGTCTCAATTAGAAATTGTTAACTCTAATAAATTAAATATTCAAAATGGACCCTAAATTTTTTATTAAAACTCTCAAGAATCTCAAAATGCTCCTTAAACTTAAAAATAATTTTAATTTACTTAAGTAATTTACTAATTAACTATAAAATCATTTCATTAAAAATTAATTAACCATTAATCATTAAGTAAAAATTTAATTTTTAGTTTATTAATAAAATAACCTAATCTTTTATTTTTTATTTCTTATAAAAATAATGATAAATTTGTGAAATTCTTATTATACCCCTTCTTTCTCCATCCTCCCCTACTCTTTTCTTTGTCCCTTTTTTCGTTAATTTAACGAATTGATGTATTTTCTTTGTTATAGTTTTAAAAATAAAAATGTAATTTTTTATAATAGGCCACAGAAATGTCACATAAAATTAAAATTAAAATTGTTTTTTAATATTTCATGGAGTTAGGGTTGGGCAGAGGGAGGGAGATAGGAGCTTTCATTTTCTTGGTGGTATCTTGGTATGTGGGGGGATGGAGGAATTGTATAGTTTTTTTATAATGAAGAAGTATGTGGTGTTCAACTCTTAACTAATAAAAGGAAGAACATTTGATGGCTCAAGGCAAAAATTACAGGTACCCTTACTAGGATTGGTGTTCTCAATCAAGAATGTGTGCATGGGAAATTGTTTAACATCAGAAGGTAGTGAAAGAATTTCATAGACTACTGTGTAAGTATGCTGTTTGATGATACTAAGAACATTAATTTGAGAAGTATTTTGTAATTTCGTATGGCATGGACATGAGTACCCCTTATATTTCACTTTATTTATAAATAAATTTATTTTATTTTACTACCCAAAAAAAAAAAATTAGTACCATAAAAGAAATTAATTTTTAGCTATGAGTCCTACAAAATTGCCACATCTACAAAATAAATAAGCTTAAGGAGCATTTTTAGGTTATTGAAAGTTTTAGGATCATTAAAAGACAAAACAGAAAAGTTAGGAGCCATTTTGAATATTTAACCAATTATATAGTTAAAGGTGTTAATGACTAATTGAACTAACCTAATAGAATATGGAACCTTATTTGAGAATTTCGATGACTTCATAACCTTGTTTGAGCATAATAAACTTTTGAGACCTCAACTATGAATTTGGTGAAAATTCAAAACCTTATTCAATACATAAGCCAACCCTTTTCACTTAGCAAAATTTTCATAATTTAGGATGACACATTCATTTAATATATATAACTATAGTGAGATTTTGTTATAAGATAAAAATATGCATTTAAGTGATGGCTAAAAATAGCTCTTTGTAAACATTCTCTCAATCTTTAGCAAAGAAAAGAAAATAACCGTTCTCAATCCCCATGTAAAAACTCCTACCTCCTCTTGATAGAAGGCAGTTAATTGAGTTGGGAACTAAATAGATGGTGGACTCAATTTTAGGAGGGAGGGAGGGAATGAAATGCTTAAGCAATAAGAGTAATTGTCATACTTAATATATTGTCCTCCATATGTCGGCCTTCATAATTATCATACTTGTCATAAACGTCAAGTCTTTGTGTAAATGAAACGAAAATGGCTAATTTTTCCTAGTTAGCACTTTTGCCATCTATCTTGTTCAGATTGCACGCAAGATAGACAAGGAGTAGCTGTTGATGGAGTAAGAATCATCTTAATATTAAAGACTCTACTTATCAATAATAATAAAATAAGTAGTTCACACAAAACAGATTGTAGATCATTTTTCTATTTTTTATTGCCAAAATATTGCCGATTTTCATACTACTATTAAATAAAAGGTTTGGTGAATAAATAAGATTATTTAATGAATGGGAAATGAAATCAGCATTTCCTACTACCTAATTCCCTCTAAAGATGGTATTAATAGATCTGATTCCAACAAATTTAAAATTTTGAAAGAAAGGAAAGAACTTTTAAGCAAGTTGCATCATAAAACATTGCCCTACTCTAATATATATCTTGTTTGGTTTTGAGGAAACAAATGAAAGGGGAAGGGAAGTGGCCATTTGTGAACCAATTAATCAAATTAAATCGTGTAGTTAATAAAATAATTTAATTAATTATGATAATTTTCTCTCACTATCATCAAATTAAATGGTTAAATGAGCACCTAAACCTCATAATTCAACAATAATAGGTCGACTCATAAAGTGTATCCCCCAACTAGAAAGCCATAATTCAAATCTCTCAACTTCCAATTTGTAACCTATTCAAAAAAATTTTTAAAAAAAATTGTACAAGTTTTAAATAAAAACTCTACCAAACATGTCATAATTAAGACCATGAATTTTTTATTATTTTTTTGCCGAAAATTAGGACCACATGATTCAAACAACAGATATTTCTTGCGTAGTTGCCATCTATGTTAAAATTTCTCATTGTTCAAAAATGTCTAGCAAGTCAAAGAAAAGGGACTTCAAGTATATGCATGTGTAGTTTTGATCAATCTCCAACACGCGCATCCTCATTAGAACCTGACTAGCTGTGTCATAGAGTTTACCATACAGGAGAAAAGAATCGTTCCTAACATGTAGGACAACCATATTAATTATTAAAATCATTACACGGCCACCTGACATCTACACGCATACCATATGTTAGCGGGCTGCAATCCTGTGGGTCAGAAACGGAGTGCTCTTTATGTTTAACAAGTCCTACACATGAAACGCGTGAGTAAATACGACTAAAGTCAGTCGGTTCATCGTGTGGACGGTTTGTTATTGACCGGCTATTGACGGGCCTGCTGCCATCAATCGGTCATAGCTAGCTAGCTAGCCGCAACCTCCGTGGTTGTTTTCCCTCAACGACGTTGTTTTCGCAATTTGCAACTGCAAACTTTCACACATCCTTTTCAAAATGAGATTTGTTCTTTATTTTCATGAAGATCAGATAGATGCGCTGGGATAACTTGGAAGAAAAGTCTGGAATTCACCTTCCTATAGAGGTAGTTAATTTGTACTATCTATGTAGGCAAAATAAAAATGGACGTGCATTAATGTTGGTAGTTAGGTGGAAGTTGAAACGTATAAATTAAAACTAGCTAGCTAATTGCTATATATCCATCTCCATACCCTGCAAATGAGACAGGTGGATATCTATCACACAATGCCAAATTATTGTACAAAAATCGAGTCCATATTTGTACTTGTACGCAAGAACAATTAATTAACTTATGGTGACCATCAAATTAACTATTGTTGCTACACTTTCAAATCAAACAATTTAAAGCAACATGGTATGAGTTTTATGCCAATTTCACATGATGAATATCTTGCCTTGCACCATGGATCTTCACATTGCATTGGGCTTTGGCAAAGACTTCTATGTCATATCTTTGAAGAGAATTTGTTAATATGAAAGGTTTAATCGTTAAAAAAACGTGACAATAGTTAATTAAGTTTTTTTTTTTTTTTTTGAAAGGTAATAAATTAATTTTAGTTAGTAAAGTTATATATGGAACTAGATATGCATTGTAGAAATTCAACATCACAAGATTTGAGGAGCTTTAATTGGTCTCGATAATCTACATCAATAAATATATGTTATTATAAAGAAGTGTCATGGTCGTGGATTTGGTCCATCCATGAATAATTGTGTTCTAATGGAAATAAATCTTCTAAAAAATTTAATGTGTTAGTAGGTAGAGTCATTTATCATTATGCAAATAAAAAAAATGATATTTTCAAATATTTTTATTTTTCTTAATTAATTAGGGGGCAAAGGTTATATGAGACTTGGAGCTGTTCTCAAGAATAATGCAGGCAATATACTCGGCTCCGCAGCGTTTACACAGGATCTCCTTCTGGAGCGGAAATCCTTTCGTTCCTGAGTACAGATAGGCAGTGAGTTTTGCTGCAAAGATATTATTCTGGAATAATCTGATTGTAATAAGCAAGAAGGTGATATAGCTACCTCTAATGAGGAACGTCTGAATATTCTTTCATGCGGTGCAGTCGTAACAAACTTGAGGGTAAGAGCTAGTCTTCATCGTCTTTGACACTTACAGCATACCGGCCGGTAATATCTCTTCGCCCATAGATTAGCTTTAATTGCCCTCACCTACCCCTACTTTGAATGGAGTTTGGTTTGGCTATTTTTTGCCTTATGCCTTACGTATTAATATAATGATATTTCTCTAAGCAATAAAAGTATATCTTTAATTTATCATAAAAATAATTTAAGAATTTAGTACTACAGTATAAATTTTTTTAATGAAATTAATTAAGAAATCTTGAATTCAAATCATAAGTATATAGGTAAAGTAAGTTACAAATAAAAAAATTATTTTTATTATATAATTTAAAATAAAATAATGATAAATGAAATTAAAATTAAAATTAAAATTTAAAATTAATAATGTAACATCAACCAATACCCCTATATTATTTAATTACTGATTTTTTTATTTTTTTAAAAATTATAATATTATGTATATTAATTAATTTAATAATATAACATAAATCACATTATTGATCTTAAATTTTTATCCTAAAATTCCATCCTCCCTAACATCACTTTTTAAAATAATATAAAAAAAAAAAACCAATACTACACACTAGCTATAAGAATCATCCAAAGAAGTCCACATTTGTCTCCAACCAATGTAGGAATCTTGCGGTGAGAAGATAATTATAGACTTATACACATTCGTATATATGTATATATATATATAATAAGCAGATAGGTAAGCACATATGTTACAAGCAAAATTTTGGTTTTAGTATAAATTAACAACCATATATAAACATCGTAATTGAAAAGAAATCATCTCTAACACCAAGTACCGTACGAACTGAAATACTCATGGAAAATGATATAGATGCCTCGATGCTGAGATTTATGAGGCTATACAATCAAAGCAACGCCAAGCTCACCCTTTTTTGTACAACTTGTGGGCTTCAATCTTTAAGAGATTTTATGGTTTGTTGTTATTACATGATATGCCTTCATTACCCGCCAAGATCAAGTACTTGTCCCTTCTGGTAAGTTTGGTGCACTCAAATCCTAGAGCCTTACCTAGCTCACTTTGAACATGGTTAGCCACATCGTACCTCGATGTGCTGTTCCCCTCACACATTGGGGACCCAGAAATGGGATTCAATATCTCAACCGTGTAGCTTGGTTTTGGGTTCATCGAGAAGAAAACTGGGTCGAGGCACTTAAGCCCACCAGCGGTAGTTCCATAGAACATACTAACACGTGCATCCACAGCGACTGGCACGATGTCCTCGCTCATTTCTGAAAACAGTGGGCTAAATCTCAAGAGATAGGGTTCCCTACATGTGGTCCCTTCAGGACACACCACCATGTCCCCCTGATTTAATAGCTTTCCCATTTTTTCCGCGTCTATGTCTCGGTTTCTGGTTAATCGGACGGTTCTGATTGGCGCAAGCAGCTCCGATACCCTGCTAAGGCTGTAAGTTACCGCTGTAAGATCTTTCTGTAAGGAAAATGAAACATACAGAGGATCAAGCAGAGTCCTGTGGTTGCAGACGTAAAGAACACCTCTCTGTTTCTGTTCCTTCTTGTGTGAGGAAGGCGGTTTTGTGGGTTTTATAGTTAAACGAAGGACAAAGCCGCTGTAGGCTAACATGGGGGTGGAAAGCTTGAAGGGAAAACTCAAGGCGATGATGATTCTGAAGATGGAGAGAATGATACCAAATGGCATCCACATGAAAAAGGTTAGAGCGGCTATTGGGGTTGGTCGGAGAGCCACTCTACCATCATGGAAAATGAACGGTTTCGGGTACATGTCTCTTGGTAGACTACTCCAAATTCTCTTCTCTGATCTTGCCACCAAGTAAACTTCCTGTGGATATATGCAAGCATTATCAACAACGTTCAATTGAAAAACCAATTGACAGTAAATAAAGTATATGATAAGGCAAAAGTCATTACCTTGCAGGAAGAGAAGAAATATTTGTCGAGGCTGTTGAAGCGAGTGATCCCAATAAGATCGTTAATTGAACTTTCATTAGTAATTGTAAGGATTTCCTCCAAGGCAACCGAGCTTGCCTTTTTCTCTTCCATGAGTCCTAGAAAGTACCCATGGAAAACCTTCAGCTCTCTTCCAACGACAAAGTCGATTTCGAGGTAATCTCTTAGGAAGCTCTCAATCATTACCTGGGGAATGTTACTGACAGCAATTCTTTTCCCTCCTTTCTTCAACACCATAAATGGTTCCCAGCCTACATCCTCCAAGAGGAACTTTGGCAGAACGGCTCTTCCTACTCTGAATCTCTCTTTCTTGATCCCGAAGAAACAAACCATGACCATCATCTTCATCCCCATCTCTTCTCTAACTGAACATATTAATGGATACAGAAGTAACAGCACAAGAGCCCTTAAGACGCCACCGGCTTCAAAAGCCACAAGGAAGAAGTAAGGAAACAAAGACGAAGACTTCAACAATGCCCCTTCCACGCTGAAAATCAGAGTTTTCTCCGATAGATCGGATCTATGAAGGAGAGAAACGAATTTCTGGCATTTACAATGGGTGTTTACATGGATATTGCTGACATTTCTGTGGAGACCTTTAGGGATGATCTTAAATTGTCGAAACAGAACTCGATAGAGAAAGAGGAAAAGGGTTTTGAAGAAAGAAAATTTAACGGACATTTCAGCCATTTCTGGTGTGGGGGGTTGGTTACATGTTAGATCAGGTACAAACCTGGTGCGGTTTTATATTGTTTAGGACACAACATTACCCTCAAACTTAGTTGTTTATTACAAGAAAGTAGAGCAACTTGTCTTCAAGCCATGGAGGCAATGGCATAGCTAGAATTTAAGACGTGGGTGGGACACAACAGCTATAAATGAAAAATAATTAGAGCTAGGATTTACCAAAGCATGGAAAATGGTTGTTCAAAATCAAAAATTTTGTTTTCTTATGATATATCTTAATTGTCCGGAGTCTTGGAAAATATGGTCTGCATGTCAGAGGTGGTCGGCAATTAGTACAGCTTTGATTTGCAAGAGGAAAGTAAAATCTTCAACAGCGCACAGCGATTTGTTTCAGAATTAAAAAAATTAATTAGGAAGGCTTGGGTAACCATTTGGTTTGCTATAGTATTGTGCTTATGGCTCGGAGGAATCCAACTTGTGCTTAAAGAGGAGAAAGAGACCTGGGAAAAGGTAGTGAAACTAATCAAGGTCAGATCCCTTTACTGGCTCAAATAATTGGCCTGATTTATCTATTGACTTATGGGATAGTTTACCAAAAGAGGCATTGGAAAAGCGTGCTAAGTATCAATTGTGATCCTAACTAAGGAATTTAATGCACCGTAAAACCAAATTGAAGTTGATGGATGTATTAGGATAGGACAATGCTTCATACACCCACCAGTTCAACACCCGGTGGGTACACACAACAAACTGAATAATTGTAAAAGTAAAATTACAAATTTATCCTTAAAAGCATCTTCTTCCTCACAAAAACCATTTGAATCCCAACAGAACTCAATCAAGTATTCAAGCACCAAACTAGAATCTTGAGTAAGTTTCCTAAATGACAGCAACATCAAATCTTGACGAAGAGTTCATTTTCTTAGAAAACCATCCTCGATTTAGCCATGATTTTGTAGCCTATGATTTTGTAGCCCATTAGACACATAAAACAGATTTATTTTGGGGATGATATGGCAAAAAGTGGAGTGCAGGTGAGGGTAGCCAATCGATAAGAAAGGGAAAAGAAAACAAGGGAAATTTTTACAGTTTTGGTACTATGTGCAATTTTGCTATTTTGTTCATTTTATAAAAGTTCACCATTAGATTGAATTGAAATTTTGTCTGGATATTCAAGAGATATTGATCTACATGTTGAACAGTTAGTTTTTCATTTAGAGCTTTGTAGATTCTGATTTTGTATTCAAAATAGTAGCTTATTTTTGGTGATCTGTTTTTTTTTTT